>VZTN01034368.1:188791-400328 GCA_013400515.1 Erpornis zantholeuca | reverse complement strand
AAGGAAGGAAGGAAGGAAGGAAGGAAGGAAGGAAGATGTCTTGGTATCTGCCTAGAGCCCCTACCAGTCTCGTTGGCTGACTCTATGCTTATTCACCATCCTATCACTCTCCTTACTGCTACGACATCAAACCACAAAGCCTAGCCTATAATGACAAGTACCAGCTTATATTGTCTTGTCAGACAGAAAGGGACCAAATAACTACCAGGTATTCACTCCCAGGTCTGCAACACAGAAGAACTTCACATAGGTCTCTAAAAGCCTCTAGGCAATAAAGGAAGTGCCCTGTGCTTTTAAAAGATAGCATACTTCTCTCCAGCAGCCTCGCTTTATTCATATAGAGTAAAAGCAAAGAAACTATACTGATCCTGATATGGGTCGACCTGGAGTGGATCAAAACTGTATCTGTCCCTGCTATAAATTCACCAGTCAGCCATCAAGGACAGATGTTCTTTCTCCGGGCTTTCTCAGAAAATACAATTTCACTGCTCCCTTGCACAGGTAAATTTGCCATACTGATAATTTCTTATTTCTTGAGTATGCAAGAGCAGAACACCACCTCAGTGAACATGACAGAGGAGTCAAAAACAGCCACAAAATATTGTCTTCTAAAAATATGGTCATGGCTAGAATTTTCCAGGAGAGGAGAAGTGGAGGCCTGCCCTTCACTCATCTTCTACACAGCACTGCACAGGCTGATGAAGACAACAGAGCAACAAGGCAGTAATAAGAGAAGGAGAGTGGGCAAACAGCCAACATAAGTAATTCTGAGGGAAGAGGCATAGAGATAGAATTGAAGAATCAGTGTAAGATGGGAAAGTAGATAAGAGGCCAGGAAGATGAAGCAGTAAGTTGCTGGATAGATCAAAACACCTGAAAATGAGGTTCTGCTAAGAGGAAGGACAAAGAGCAGAGGAAATAAAGTGGTCTAGAATGGCACAGAGGGTCTGAGACCATGCCACTTGCCCTTTACTGGTACAGGAAAGGCTGCAAAAAGAGGGAGAAGGAAGAGTTGGCCAAGAGATGAAGGCCCATAGGGAGATCCCTGTAATCCACAGTAACAAATGTACTCTGCTGACATCCCAGGGAGAAGACAATGGGGACCAGGGAAGAGGAAGTAATCAAAGAGCAAAGCACATAGAGAAGGAAACAGCCCTGTGCCTCACACAAACAGTCCCTAGCAATCAACACGGCTTTTATTACAGGAAATTATTAACACCCTCTGCTACCCACCACCCCTCACCAATCCCAAACCTCCCCTCTCCGGGGACCCTTTCTTGGCACACACATATAACATCCAGATAAACTTTCCGAACCAGCAAAAGCAACCACTGAAACAACTTCAAACACCACAGACCAATAAAACCACAATTTAGAAGTTAACTTTCCCAACCCCCCCCATGCCATTATTTAATAAGGAAATACTGTACAGATATAAAACCCACCCTTTTCCCAACCTGAATATAATTGCTTGAGCTAGTTTCTGTACATATATACACACATATTTACATGGTAATGCTGCAGTCAAGAAAGCAGATGATGTAAAAGTCACAAAGTGAATACATAAATTAAATAACTACCAGCAGAACATTAGGAAAGGACACGCTGTTCCTACTTGGCAAAAATGTGTCGTGGGACACAGTCATTAAGTGTACTGCAATGTACTCTGTGTCGTGTGTGTGTGTGTGTGTGTGTGTGTGTGTACATACAGGCACGCAAACCTCACAGCTTCCTGCTGTCTCAGGTTTGCACATGTATGTCTCACTTCCCCGGTGTGTCTCGTATGTGTGTGCGTGCCCAGAGGAACCCCTGTTCCACAGCATGGAATTACTTTCTGATCTGTTGGAGTGTATACCAGTGCTTGCTGTGAACCTTTAATGGCGGGAAGCCAGCAGGTTAAGAGATCTGTAACTACTAACACATCACAGAGATCCTCCTTTACCTCAGCACTCAGGGGACTGTACCCTTGACATTGGCAGACATGAGTCCTGCTCTCTGCAATATGGTTTCACTGTCTTTTTCTATACACAAGCAAGTTTATGCTGTGTCAGTTTTGTTGTCAGCAATGGCAGAAGGGTGCCGAATTCGCTCAAATGGCATGGCTAGGAGAGGAATCTGGGGATGCACAAGAAACAGAGAAAAAACCCAAAGCCAATTGCAAAGTGGTTTCGTTGTTGCTGTCCTAGTGGCAGACACCCAGGTTTGTCTGCAGTCGGCCCCAGGGAGGTCCAGAGGGCCCATGATGAAGATGAAGCAATAGTATTCATATTGCCAGTGAGACACTCGGCACCCCAGTTTGCCTTTGATGGGGGAGGAGAGAGGAAGCCACAGGGAAGTGTAGGTGAATGCAGCGAGGGTCTATGGCTTGGAAATCTATTTGGCTGCAAATTGAAAATAAGCCCTTGTGGGGACGACAATCAGGTCCCACTAGTTACTATCTCAGTGTGCCCTGCAGCATCCAGCAGCATGGTAGGTGTGTTCCAGGTGGACACGCCAGGTGTGTTCAGCAGCAGGGAAGCACTTATGGGAAAGAGTGGGTGCAGATGGGGATCGTGGCTCGGAGTCTGTCCCCATTTGTTGCCAGCAATTTGGTTCCTTTCTCGCACACAGCTCCCAGGGGCTCCTGTGGTGACCCAGGCATATGCCACAGAGAGGAAGCATAACTGGACCCTTCCCTTTGCCAGCTTGGATTGAGAAGAAAGGGTGAAGTGTAATTCCTCAGAGCAAGGGCACAGAGGGTCAGCACAAAGTCCTTTCATCAACACTCCTGATCTTTATGCCCTTCCATTTTCCCTTTCTTTTTGGCAACCAAAAATGAGTGGGAAAGTGCAACCTCCCACCCTTCTCCATGAGAAGGGCCCATCAAAGGTTGCTTGACTGGAGAGGAGGATGTGTGAAAGGCCTAAGTCTGATCATTGGCTGTGTTCCCAGGCTTGCTTCCATCTGTTGATAAGCAATGGAGGTGGGAGGATATGCCATATTTGATAGAAAGCTCTAAAGCAAAGACTTGCCTATGAAGATCCCTGAGGTATCTCTGATCTCTCTCACCTGTCACCACCATCATATTCATTCTTTATCTCCCCCTCTCTCTTTTGCTGGCAATTTCACCGAGAGCAACAATCTGATCTGAATGTGCAAAGGGGCATTATTCAAGATGGATGCTAGTGTCTTCTTGGAGTGAGGCACTCAACATCAGCAGGCACCGCTGAAGAAGAGGCCTATCCTGGCAACTGTTAACCCCTCCATCAAATCCTTCATGACATCACACAGGAACCTTCCTCCCCCCATATGCTGGAAACTGAAGTATCAATTTCCTACAGGCAAAGTTCATACTTTGATATTGCTGAACATTTTGAACCCACTGGGGTTCTCACCTGGAGAGTTCTGACAATGCATGCTGGATTTCAGAGAGAATGGGATTTTTTTTGTTGTTGTTGAGGTGGGGACGGTGTGCTTCATTGTCTCAACTGACAACAAGTTCTGACTGCAGCTCTTCTTGCCGACTTAGGATGTGACCTTGCAAGTTCTGATACTGTCCTCACTGGGAGGCATGGTGGGAGACAGAGAACTACTACACCAGCCTGTGTTGTGTTGCACTACAGTAAAAAGCCGGTGTGAATACTCCAACAAGGTTTATGATGTGGAGATCCATGGCTGAAAGTTCTACCTGCCAGTTGCCTTCCACTGTGTATGGCACATTTCTGATATTTTTTGAATATTTCCTCCATCAGACATCCTCCTTCAGCTGAGTACATACACTCCAGCACCACTTTAGAAGAACATGGCTCAGGAAAATACCTCTCAGAGAGCCATGCCTGGGGCTAGAAGTGAGGAGGTAAATGTCAGAAACATTGCCAAAGGTGCCTAATCTTTCCTGGGAGGCTGTCTGCAAATATTCAGTAGAGGTCACCAACTGTAGAGGACACAGTGGTTTTTGCTCAGTATTCTTGTGTGCAGAAAACTTCAGAGAGAGGAAATGTTCCAAGCCACTGCCCCAGAAAATACTGGTGTTTCTACAGTAGAGAGAGAGAAATGGTAAGGTAGGGAATGTGGAGTTTTGTCAGGCTCTGGTATGAAATCCCATTCTTTTCTGGACAGGTAATAAACAGCACATGGGTGGTTTTCTAGTATAGACAACACCTGCTGCTAATATTACCTGTTTGATTCACTTGAATACTTACAATGAAAATACACCAAATCTAAAATTCTAAATATATAATCAGAGTTTAATAACATCATTGATTTATTTTCTGGATTATGAATTACACCCTCCCCCCTCCCACCCCTTCCCCTTCATCTCTGTCCCAAAATTTGTTGACCTGTCAGAACTAAAATAAACAAAGCAACCAGAAAAGATCACTTATAGGAGAAAGGATTAACCTGATGGACACGTGGCCTAATATATTATGGGAGAAGGCAAAATACCAGACTCCTGTGGTTAGACCAGTGGTTCAGTCCAGAATTTCCAGTTCTTCTTTTCTGGTTGCCCTAGAGCATTCATTTGAGTGGTTTGTGGCACAGTTAATATTTGCAGAGCACTCAGAGTGTTAACAGTGCTACAACAGTAAGAATACTAGATAATGATTTTGGCAACCTATCATTTGCCAATCAGTGGAACAAGGGACAGACCAGTTCGGAGAAAATACGAACCAACTTTCAACCCGGAACACAAAAATCAGAACCTTTAAGAAGAGATTTGAAAAAAGTTCCATTAACTTCTTTTTGGTTTGTTTTCAGCTTAATTTCCCTGCAGAGCCACCCTCCAGGTTTCCTCGTTCCAGGTGGGGAGGGACGGAAAAGTACCGAGATAACCACCAAAGAGATTAGCTGCCCTTGTCAGCTGTCAAGCTCCCCAACCCCAAGCCCTTAGGAAATACCAGAAATTATCACGAGCTTTCCCAGGTCCAAGATTTCTAAACCAAAGTAGCATTGGAGAAGTCTCTTAATGTCAAAGTGATGGTCCAACCTGAGTGGCCAACTTGATGGTTCACCCCACCACTATCAAGAGAGTGTAGTGCCTTGAGGCCCGAACTCCACAGAGAGATGCTGGTACAAAGAGTTTATATGCAAAAAGGAATTGGGGGTGTTCCCATCAAAACATGAAACCCTGCTGGCAAGGCTTGAAGTGACGTTCCGGCGTCTTCCATTCATGAAGATAAAGGTGACAGGGCAATACAGGGGGCCTTGGGGGAACACAACACACATGGGTTTCTCTCTCTCTCTCTCTCTCTCTCTCTTTTTTTTTTTCCTCATTCATACGGCCTCGACCTGCGTAAACCGCTTCCAAAAATGCAGCCTGAAAAGTCATAGAAAACAAACAGAACGGAAACAAACTTCCCCTCCCTCCCACCCCACGACCTGAATATTCACGAGAAGAGAAACACCAATTTATACAAAAACGCAATAAAAAAGAAATATTTACAAATGAAAGGAACGCCTTCTTGGTGGCCGCTATCAGAGGTGTCTGACAAGCTGCCATGTGTTCTGGATTGCAGATCGCTCTGTTAATTTGTTTGGTTTCTTTTTTTCTCTTTTCTTTTCCTTTTTGTCCTTGTAATGAGAGAAGAGGGAAAGAGTAAGAAGTTCCCTTACCCCAAAGACTAGGGGGTGGCATTACAAAGACTCTTCCCCTCTTTCCTCCTGAATTTCCTCAGTGAAATATAAGAAAATATTCCCCTCACAAACCCTGCCCACCCTCTCCTCACACACTTTGACTTTACAGGTAAATCCCACCCTCCCCCCTGCCTCGGCTTAAAAAATAAATAAAATAAATAGGTAAATAAATAAAAGGCCTTCTGTTGGCTTAAAAAGAGAAAGATAAGATAAAATCAACCATGGTGTGGTGAGGAATGTGAGAGAGGTGGCTTTCAGCTCCAAGAAATGTGGCTCATAAAGACGGGGCTGCCATCTCCCTTCAGAGTCAATCCTCAGCAGTGTCCCCATGCTCTCAGTACAGGACTCTCTCAACCCTTCCCCTGATGAGCCATGGTTTTTGAGACACTGGGACAGACCCAGGATAAGCAGTAGAGACTTTGCCATATCTCTCAGGATGGGAGAGGTTGGTCCACACTCCCACCTTGGAGATAGATGACATGAGAGATGTGTTCAGCTTCTCACTCCTACCATTGCTCCTTTTCCTTTAGTTTAACTTGCATCTAAAATGACACAACTGAAAAAAACCCATTCTTATTGATACTAAGTGCACCAGGAAAGCTGTCACTACAACTGCAGGGATGGGAAACCCTAGGCTATTCCAGCTTTACACCTGTGCTAGTATCTCTCTCTTTCACACAGAGGCACACATACATGTACACACACATCTCAGCTTTGCACATCTTGTCTTCAGTCTTCAGCACAAGTTTCTGTGCTCTCTGGCATTTATTCAAGCACATCCCTCCCCAGGAAGACAAGCTGTGTACTTCCTCTGTACATTCAATAGTAAATATACATATGTATTTCCCATTGGGTGCATACACCCTCCTCCCATTTCCACATGTGCAAGGAGGCATTGAAACAGTCCACCAGCACCACGGCCACCACACGCACCCTTCTATGGCATTTCTTTTTTCCTCACCAGCATTGGCAGAGGGCACTCTAGTCTTTTCGTTCCAACCTGCTGGCCAAGGGTAGAGAGAGCAGAAGGATTAAGCTCCTTTTTTCTCTCCCCTCCTTGCTGAAAGGACATGCCAAATGGGTTTGGTGTCCCGTGAAGTGACAGTGAAAAAACTCCCCACCTTTCCCTACTCTTAAGCTCTGTTCTACTTTGTTTGTTCTCCAGACACCTCATAGGATAGTGGGTTTATTTTGCTTTCTTCACAGACATTTCAAGTATAAAGTTACCATATATACTCGCATAGAGGCAAACCCATACTATAAACTGCTCCCACCCTTGAAGAATGTCACAACTACTGAGCAGCTCACAGCTAATGAACCAACCCTGTTCCTCTTTCCTCAAATTCTTCTTATTTCAGTGCAAACCAGCATCTTTTGTCTGAGTTTGGGAAACCAACCCTGGAGTCAGGGAGGCTGCTGATCAGCTTCTCAAATTCAGACTCCACTTCTTTTCTCTCTCCCCATTGGTCTGCCATAGATTCAATGGCTGCAATAGCCATAGTGAAACCACTAGCCTGACCTGCAGACAAATCTTCCCTCCCTCCCTCCACACCCCCCAGCAGACAATTCAAAATTTTAGCGTAAAATTTCTCAGCATATACGCAAATATATATATATATATATTTCAGCCCTAAACCCCCATAGTCTTCACAAAATAACGTAACAAGAACCTCAATATAGCTAACATATAAGTGCATCATCAAGTCAGTCTTGTTATTCTCCCTTCACTTTCTCCAAGTCTTAAACACTACTCTTTTCTAGGCAGTTTTAGGAAGAGCTGCCTGAGCAAGCATATTTTCCTGCATGTATTACACTGCTGCTGCTGCCTCCTCCCGCCCCACACACACACACATGTGCACATGTGTCTTTCCCTGCTGGGAGCCAGTAGAAGTGAACACTAAAGTCACTGCTGCTCCTCCTCAGCCCACCCCTTCCCTGCCTTTTTCTCTGCTTCCTGAAATCACGAGCAAGGATATCCAACTCCAGCGTCACTGTAAAGTGCAATGGCCAGGAATGGAGGAGAATGGGAGGAGCGAGAACATGGAAAAAGAGATAAAACGGGAGGCTTGGGAAAGGAGGAGGAAGAGGGGAAACCAAAGAGGTGGCACTTGTCACCAGTGCTGCACTACTCACAACTCCAGTATCCCACAAACTAAGGACGACTCAGGAGAGTAGCTGATGGGATAGATCCCATCCCACCCTCCCATGCTCCACATACACCCCCAGTCCCTCCCCACGCTCTTCCCCTCTCACTCAAACATCAGACTCAATACTGGAGAGTTTCTCATAAACATGCCCGTTGCTGGAGCCATTGAAAGCCCTGGGGTTTTTGTTGTTAGGCACACAGGGGTTGGACTGGTTCCCTATACAGATGTCCTTCTGGAAACGGGCTGGCACAGCCCCATGAAGGGCTGAGACCACCGGCTTGTTGGTGGTGACAATGGCTCGGAAGTCTGGCCTGGCTTTGGGCCCTCCTGCCACCACAGGCTGCCTGAAGAAATAAGATTTGCTGCCGTGGAGCAAGCATTGGTCATCCCCAAACGTGGGGATGAAAGGGTTTTGGGTGACCCGGTCGGGGTAAAGCGACTTGCTGAGCATGTAGCCCCCACTGCTGCCGGGGTTGTTATGGTGGTGGTAGCTGGTGGCGGGCACTGAGGACTTGTTGTTGGCAAAGGTGGTCTCACTGGCTGGCATCTCAAACATGTGGGCGTAGGGGCTCCCCTCCAAAAAGCGGCCCTTGTCCTTGAGGCTGACGCTGCGAGGGGCCAGGGCTGAGTCATCCTTCTGCAGGTCCACAAAGGTGTCATAGGAGTGCTGCCGGCGGAGTTTGTTGCGGTTCTTCTTCTGCACCTTGGAGGCAGAATTGGAAGGGCTCTGAGGGTATTTGGAAGAGGAGGTGGCACTGGTAGCCACGGGCACGGGGGCAGGCGGCTGGTCCAGCTCTTGGAGCGAGTTGTCCTCACTGATGTCATACAGGTTGCCCGCTTTCTTGCAAGCCTCACAGCGGATGCAGGCCTGGCGGGTGGAGTTCTGCCCCACCGTTGATTGTGTGTAGTTGTGCAGCTTAGAAGGGCAACTGCGGCAGAAATTAGCCCCGGTCCGGTCTTCCCAGTCTAGATTGGTCAGGTTCTTCTCCCATGGTGCTGGGACTCCACTCACAACGCTGTGCTTGTGCTCGTTGCTTCCACTGAACTCGCCTGAGCCGTGCTTGTGATGGGCCCTGTTAGTGCAGGATCCACCTCCTCCTCCTCCCGTGTCACGCTTAAACTCATCTCCCCGTTCTTTGTAGATATCCGTCAGGTCCACGTGTTCCCAGTGCGGTGAGTTCTCCTTGGTCCGAAACTGGTCAAGGTAGAAGTCCCGTAGCCCTTCCTTGTCCCTGAAGTAGCGCTTGTGGTCAGGTGAGCGGGGAGGGCGCCGGCGGTAGGACAGCTCTATCTCATCAAATTCCCGCCGGGACTTGGCAGAGGCTGGGCGCTTCTTCAGGCTGTCCTTGTACTGCTGCTTCCGCCTCTTGGCTGCATTGCCCTCGATGTTGCCATAGGTGACCGTGTGAGTGGAAATGTCAGAGACATCCGAGCGGATCAGGTCGTCGTGGGTCCCGCTGCCCCCATAACGGTCACTCTTGAAGGAGAACTTGCCATAAAGGTCACCCAGCTGGCTGTGCTTGGCAGGGGGTAGCCCCAGGTCCAAGGGCTTCTTCCCGATGGAGCGCGACTGGGCATTGAAGGGCGGGTTGTCACAGTCATAGAGCCCGTCGATGGAGCTGGTGCTGCCAATGCTATGGGGGCGGTGGTGGTGGTGGTAGTGGTCCTGATACACATTGCTGTCCTTCAGCTGGAGATTGCCAAAGGTCCTTTCCACCTCACTAATATAGTCACTAAAGAGGTTCTCCTCACAGGGGGGATTGTTGTAGGATTTGCAGTCTGAGTGGGTGAAGCTGCGGCGGTGCTCAGAAATATCATAGACGGATGACTCACGGCGGATAAAGTCCAGGGCACTCTGCGGTGAGCCATTGACCCCTGACAGGTTGGCCATGTTCTTGGCTGTCCGAAGTAGGCGGAGGATGTTGGAATGGGTGTTGTTCATAGTTGCTGTGGGGGAGTTCATTGCTGACTGGCGTTCTTCGATGGCCACGCCGTGGATGCAGCTGTAGATACCCTGAAATGAGAGAAAGCAAGAAGGTGAGTGGTCCCGCACAGAATACACAGAAGAGGACCTGAACTGGGAAGCATCATGTGCATTAAGAGCATGTTCCTGTAAGATAGTAGGGCCTATCAGCCTTCCATCATTAAGCACAATGAAATCAAATGAAATCAGATCTGCTTTACCAACTCTGCTCTACCTTGCTGTTCTGACCCTCTTTCTTGAGCCTCACATTTTTTCTTTCCCTCCATTCCTCTCCCTCTGTTTTGTTTCAAGTTGTATCTTTAGGATGCAGGAATGCCTGCTTGCATCTGTAAGAGTTAGTCAAATCTATTAGGTGTAACACAGAATTGCAAATGGGCACAATAATATCCTTGGGAATAAAAGAATCAAGACAAATGATTCTATGTGGATGAGAGGATGAAAGTCTGTTTTGGCCCTTGAAAATCATCTGGGCATCAGTGAATCAACGAGACAGCAGCTATCTTAAAAAGGGAACAGCTTCATTTGTCATAAACTTAGCTACAATTATCACCACTACAGATTAGAGAAGGAACCAGAGAAAGACCAGAACTGCTGAATAGGTATTTAGGTCTTTTGCATCTGGTTGACTGAGGTACAATAGAATTTTTAATTGCATTCTGTTAAATTTAACAGTGATAACAAGCTCCAAATTGATGTCCCTGAAAGCAAAAGTCCTCTATTCAACCTCAAATCAGACAACAGAAGTGCCCAATTCCTCCACATTCTCCACAAGCTCATTTGACCCATGACACAAGATTTTTTGCAAGGGCTATCTCTAGGAACAGAATGAAAGGGGCTCCTTTATTCCATGACCTGCCAAATGGTGCCAGATGATTAATGTCAATTGTGAAATGGACACCATCAGGTTATCATGGTTTCTCAGCAGCTAGCAGATGATTAACACTTTTCAGACCTTACATCAACCTGGCCCAGGTCTAACAGATAACCACAGAGTGAAAGAATCTGTTCTTAGCTAAGGATCACCAAACACAATGCCCCAACTCATCTCCAGACTAAATCACATCACAAACTAACAGTATAGAAGAGAGGCTGTGCCCTTGCATTCAAAAGGCTTTGTCATTTCTCTTCAATATGTTATGCAGCAATTATATACTCCTTGTACAATCAAAGTAAATTCTGTTACATCAGACACTGAGCTAAAAAATTCCAAGATTTGACCTCACTTCAGAAAGGATGAGGAAAAAGGACCAGAGGCTTGAAAGAAGGAAAATAAAGCTCCAAATGGAATACTGCTAGCAACACTAATAGGAGAAGATGACTCAGAAATGGCTCGAATCTGCTTTAAATGTAAATGTTGTACCCTAAGGCAGATTTGCATAAAGCAATTGCTAAGTTTATGTGGTCATCCTCTGTGGAAGGATTTCTGCATGGTTCAGGGCATGGCTTTTGCTTAAAGACTTCTGACTGTCAATGAAGGCACACTTCTAGTTAACAAAAGGTCAGCTGAAAAGCTGTAATATAGAGGACAATGCAAAACTCCCAAATTTCTAATCATATTATCCATTATTACTTGACTACATTTGGGGTAGTAGTTTTGACCTCCTTACAACTCACTTTGGAGGACCAAACAGTAACAGTTAACTTGTCTTTTACTGTGTTTTCATTTCCATGTGAAACTTCCATTTCCTTAACCATAATCCAGCAAAGACCAGAGATGTCACAGAAAATGCTAGCATGTTTTTGCAATATTAACAGTGCAAAGATGACACTGTGCAGACTGTCACCCTATGCCACCTGTATGTTAGACAGTCTTGGTGGATATTCCCATCTCCAGTACCTAGGATGATCTGAATAAAGCCTCTGTTACTCCCTGACAGTTAATGGCACTCACCCTGCTGATGGAGAAGACCACACCAGGCTTGCCAGAGCAGACGCCCATGAAGCAGTGGCGGAATTGCCAGTAGAAGAGATGCTCGCAGATGAAGGTGATGAGACTGAGGGCCATGGCTGCTCCCAACATGTAGAAGACACCTGCCATGTTATCTATATCCAGCTGGCTGCTCATAACCTCATTCTTCTCATTGTGACAAATGCCAGTGAGCCAGAGAGCTTCCAGCTCCTCCATTTCCCCTAGAAAAACAGACAGGAAGAAAGAAACAGGTTAGATAGTTCTGCAATGACTAAAGAGCTCAAACTGGGGCAGACTGAAAGCAAGAAGCCGATCTAGTCCCCGCATTCCTTTTCCACTTCTACAATATCCATAAAATATCCTGACTGCCCTTCTGATGAGGGAAAGTGCCATTTGTCACAGGAAAGTCAACAGGATTTTTCCACAGCCTGATATTAGCCATAACAAGCTGTACCACGGGACACAGCTATGACACTTGCTGGATGTGTACACTGAGATCCTGAAACAGTTGTCCACCAGATGACTGAAGACCTGGCCTCACAAACTTCCACTTTCATTAAGTCAATGAAGGGAAAAATTAGTGACTGCTGCCGGTAGACAAAAATTAATCACTGCTAGATGAAAATATTGTATGTTTCCAACTCGGAATTCATAATATTGATTGTTTTCAATCAATTTTTTTCCATCATATCCATAGCTCATTAAAACTAGGCGCAATGTTCCAAAAAATATTTGAGTATTTTTACCTGTTTTTCTTCTCTTCAATTTTGTCAAATTTAACACTTCCAAGGGCTTTGACCAATAAAAAATTTTACTAATTTGTATCAGCTAGGAGCAAATGTTCTGTACTCTAATTTCATACACCACTTACTACCATTATGGTATTTTGATGAGGGGTGAGAGAGAGGTAAACACTCACACACACACATACATTGAGACATTCAGAACAAACTAATTTTGCTGGATGACAAATTGTTTTGTGTTGTTAGGAAAGTTAGTTTTTCACATTTTCAATTTCCAGTCCAGTGGCAGGGGGAAAA
Organism: Erpornis zantholeuca; assembly: GCA_013400515.1. Taxonomy (NCBI): domain Eukaryota; kingdom Metazoa; phylum Chordata; class Aves; order Passeriformes; family Timaliidae; genus Erpornis; species Erpornis zantholeuca. Next base: position 387,635 of record VZTN01034368.1, on the reverse strand, counting down.
AATCCATATATTTAAGTAGTGCCATAACAGAATCTATGAAGCTTTGTGAAAAACTTATGTCCTTCTCTGAAATAATACATATTAGGCTTTTTAAGAAGCAGAACAGCCTATCTGTCAGGGGGCCAATTTTCTGAAGTATGTTCAAATTATGTTCTTTCCATATTTATAATATGATATGTTATTTTCAGATCTCAGAGGAAAAAAAGAATACTTATAAATAAAATAACCTGTGCATTTTATTTATTCATAAAAAAGGACCCAGGAAAATATAATGTGAAATGGAAAGACAGGAAAATACTTCCTAAGAAGGAATTTCTTTTCCCATAAATAGTTTTTGTTAATACTAGCAATATCTCTGTAAATTAAGAGGTGTATTAGGTAACTATAACGTTCTAATTAAAAACTCACTCCAAAATATGCTTCTGAGTCTCAAGTTCTTCCTTGTTTGGTTTTTTTGTTTTGTTTTGGTTTTTTGTTTTGCTTTGGGTTTTTTTTTTTTTTTGAGGTTTTGGGAAATCTGATCTAGCTCTTTCATCCAGAAATATTTATCCTTTAATTCTGTAAACCCTGCATGGATTGATCCTGTCTAGCGCTATGAAGCATGGAATAACCACAGACAGTCCAGTATAATTAGTGGGTTTGGTCTCGGCAAAACCTCAAAAGTAGTGAAAAATTCACACCAGAAATCTTGTTTTTACAAGTCATTTTTCCCATATTTTTTCAAACAGACATCTGAGCTTGTTCTATGAAAACTTTAGTGCTTCCGGCACTGCTTTTGATGATACCGCTACCCTGCATCAACAACATGAAAGAAGTGACATCCTCACATTTTCGGTGTGATGCCTCTAAAAAAACCCCATTAATAATTTCATGTTCTCAACTCACATCTGAAGCACCAGAGCTAGAAACTTTCATTTCTTACCCACAAAACTTGGCATTTCTTAGGAAACTTCATTGCTTCTTTTTCTTGGCACTTACCATCTCCAAAAAGCTGTAGAATCGCAAGATCAACCTGACGCTTCCAGCCTGAGTCCTTTTGGATGGCAATGCCATAGCCAGTGGAGGCAAACACCTTCCCACTCCCAATTGTCACCAGCTTGCAGCCTTCATCTCTGCCAGCCATGTAGTTCAGCACTGCTGCATCATAAATGAAAGCATCCAGCTTCCTGCACAGATGCAAGAAACAAGAGGGTATAGTACAGAAAACATGAAATCTGTATGAATTCAAAGGTGGTTTTAGGCAGCTAAGGAAGAAATTAATCTTTTTCAGATGGACTGCAATATGTTATGTAGAATCATAGAAAGGTTTGGGTTGGAAAGGATCTTAAAGACTGTCTAGTTCCAACCCCCATGACATGGGCAGGAACATCTTCCACTAGACCAGGTTGCTCGGAGCCCTATCCAGTCTGGCCTCAAACACTAGGGATGGGGCATCCACAACTTCATCACCTCACAATAAAGTGCCTCACCACCATCATGTGGAAGAATTTCTTTCCTAATATCTAATTTATCTAATCTTTCAGATTGAAGCCATTCCTCCCTTGTCCTGTCACTACATGCATTTATAAAAAGGTTCTCTCCAGCTCTCTTGTAGGTTCTCTTCAGGAAGGGCACAATTAGATCACCCTGAAGCCTTCTCTTCTCCAAACTGAACAATCCCAATTCTCTCAGCCTTTCCTTGTAAGGAGAGGTGCTCCATCCCTTTAAGCTTTTTGGTGGCCTCCTCTGGACTCACTCCAACAGGTCCATGTCCTTTTTGTGCAGAGGACCCCAGAGCTGCATGCAGCACTGCAGGTGGGGTCTCAGCAGAGCAGAGGGGCAGAATCCCCTCCTTCATCCTGCTGGCCATGCTGCTTTGGATGCAGCCCAGGATACAGTTGGCTTTCTGGGCTGTGAGTGCACAGTGCTGGGTCATGTCCAGCTCCTCATCCACCTGTACCCCCAAGTCCTTCTCAGCAGGGCTGCTCTTGATACCTCCAGCCTGTATTGAAATCAGGGATTGCCCTGACTCCAGTGCAGCACCTTGCACTTGGTCTTATCTTCAAGTATCATGAGGTCCCCATATGCCCACTTCTTGAGCCTGTCCAGGTCCCTCTGGATGGTAATCCCATCCTTCAGGTGTGTCATCTTCACCTTCACCATAGTTAAAAAAAATCTAAGCCTAAAGCTCTCTTACAGGTGAATCTGGGTTATAAATGAGGATTGTCAATTTCTTTCTGACTTTTTGGTAATCATAATTTCTGATCTGAAAGAAAATTTGGAATACAAACATACTGCAAGATAAAGATGAATGAAGAGGAAGTCAAGGGGATCTATATCCTTAAGAATAGCTTATATTTCTGTACTGCCTTTCATCTCAAAAGAATCTAAAATGCCTTATAAAATGTATTAATATTAGATAGCAAAGTAGGGATTGAAGTAAGGAAAATATTTTCTCTAATTCAAACACTGGCATGACTTAGCTGAGAAAAATGTATCTTTTTCAAATCAAATACAGTCAGGATATTATGTTTAACCCCTCAGTGACTGTGAAAAGTAGTACCAGATCTTTATCAATGTCAAGTGGCCACAACAGTGGCATTATGGTTTACCATGCTGAATTGGTCTTTGTTAAAGACTGTTCAGCTGAAAAAACAACAAAAATTCTGTTTCCGCACAGAGAAATCCCCATTGTGGACTGTGTGGAGAGCACAACAGCCTGATGAGAGCCTTTTCACACTGCAACAAATCGATTTGGATGTGCGGGGCAGTCTCAGGAGGCTGCATCTTCCACATACCCAAAGACAGCTGATGAGTAAATCCTCCCACTAGATCTGAAATGAAACACTTTCTGATAAATGACCTAAGACCTTCCAGTTGCACATTCTCTCTCACACCCTATGTTTACAATACACCTCCAGCACATATATTTACAGGACGGTGATTATCTCAGTTCAAGTGCTTATCTGTGAGGAAGTCTGTCCAAGGGTGAATTGAAGCAAGGATGACATCTATCATGAGTGATGAACTCTATTTCATCCATATATTTCCAGGACAGTGCATATTTATTTCCTGAATGATGACTATCCTGGCAAATGTATCTTCCCAGGATGATATCCAACAATGGTACAACCGTTTGTAATGGGCTGTGTACCTCTGAACCTGGCAAACGGGTTTAGGAATATTCAGTCAATCTAGTAATTAAATTGGCTTAGCATCTTAATTTGTGCTTTGGAACGAACTTTCTCGTAAGAGTGCAACATGAGTGTAAGCAAAAGTATTTTTTCACTGGGGCTGGGCTCTGAAAACTAGAATGGTCAGCTCTGGGAGGAGGTCTTTAATTATAAAAGACAAAGGCTTGCAAAATGTCTTTTTGAGTTAGTTCCTTTGCAGATTCACTGTTATTAAAATAGGATGAGCTATTCAAGCATGCTTTTTCTTACAATTTTTCCCACATTTCCAAAATTACCCAAGGAAATGCTTACATTTATTTATACTTCCTTATTATTCAAATAATGTTTTGTTTAGCCCTTGATACTAAAATATTCCAGAGTAGGCTACTTCCAAACTATTTGCTTCAAGCCTACCTTCCATTACATTATATTAACTGGTGATACACTGGGGTGGGATTAGTCTGACAGCTTCCTGATTAGCATAATCTTTTATACACAGAAGGAGGGAACAAAGGAATTTCCAGATGACAATATAAATGCTCTGAAAAAGACTTTGTCCACAGAGATCCGTGAGCTTTTCTTCTGTATGCATAAAAACCCATCAGCATGAAACATCTTGATGAAGCAAGGTCTTTGGGACCAACACACACATTGATTACGTACACAGGGATAAAGCAGATCCTTTTTTTTTTTTGTATTCTTATAAACACAGCAAATCCAGAAACTCTTACACAGATATCAATAGGAAAACCTGGCAAAAAGAACCACAGAGTTACTCTCCTGTGCTAGGTGTTGCCTTACTATACTTTTAACCACGGAATGATAATAGAGGCTCATTTTTCAAACCCTAAAAATAAAATTTTCCAGACAAGCATGCAAAAAGTCTGCAGTGAGTAAGCGTGTAAGAAAGTCTCACCCAGTCTTCAGTGAGAACAGCGCATCGTCCACCCCCCTCTGATTGAACTTCACCATGTAGCTGTGCATTTCGGGGTAGTTGTTGCGAATGTTCCTTTCCGTGCTGCCATTGGGAACTGTCCCAAAGCGGAAAGGGGGTGAGAAGTCATTTGGTTTCTGGAACTGAAGAGACAGAAAAAGGAACATTTCTCACAATCTTTCAGTTTGAAGCAGTCATCTGGTTGGGAGAACATCGGAAAGTAGTTCTGATTTTATTTTACTATCTTGTAGAAAACAAAATTGAGAAGATATTGTATTTCACCATTCTCAAACACAAATATCTCCTGTTAATGCCTAAGAAACAAGAAGTAAATCTGAGCAAGCTGTTCTTTTTGTCTACTCTGGATTAAGTACATGAAGCTGTCAATGATCAGAGGTTAAACAGGTTAGATAAAAGGAAAGAGCAAAAGGGAAAATGTAACAGTTGTGCTAGAACACAGTCAAGAAATGGTTTCCCATAAAGTCTATGTGATGTGTTTTTTACCCACAAACTGTCATTTAGTTCCTAAGTTTTTTTTCCAGCTCTGTGGATGCCTTTGCACTTCCTGGTTCTGACAGAAGTAGAAAAGTAATTAATGAGGAGAGATGCCTCTCAGCACACCTCACTCCCACTTCACCAAACAAATAACCAGCTTTCAAAGTTTTGGGCAAATGTCCCAAATGAAATGCTGTTAGGGGCTGCAAGTTACTAGTAACATTTAATGCCCAGAACAGAGCTGGTGGAACACTCCAAAGCTTTTGCCACTCACAAGAAATACATTCACCATAACATTCCCCCAAGGCTGCAAGGCTGTGAGATTTTATATGCTACTTGCTTAACTCAAGTCATAATCAATGCTCTCTGGGATTTTATGAGCAGTAAAATTTAGACTGTCAATTATCAAGACTGCTTAAAACCCCTAGAACCAGCAGAAGAGAAGGAGCACAGAATTGTAAACCAGGAACTGAATAAGCAGTAAAGATGCAAAGGTAGATTAAATGGAAAGAAGCCTCCTCCACTCTGGATATATCAAGCAGTAGCTTGTCTGGTGTTCTTTCCTGACTCCCAATTGTGACTCTGTATTTGCATGATCCTGAGAAGCACACTGGCAACGCACTAATGGTCAGACAAAATCCCTTTAACACTAAGAGTTCGCTTGGTACATGATACGTGCAGTCCTGCTCTGCCACCTTCTACAGGGCTGCAGTCTACTGACAGTTCTAGCTTAAAACACGCTTTAAGCTCTGCTTAAAGCCATTTTGGAACTTGCTCAACTCAACTGAGGAAGCCAGAAAGCAGATCCCAGTGTATCTCGCTCACAACATCTCGGCCACGAGGACAGCTAGAAGCTGTGCCTGTGGATAGATGAACATACTGCTCACCTGTTTCTGTGTACCAGTCAATTCATCTCTCCAGTCAGGATGGCAAGATGGGCTTGTATGTGCATGAGAGTGTGTGAGAGAGAACACATATCCTGCTTCTTTATGCCAATAAAAAACATCAAGTCTGTTTTTCTGAACTCGGGTTAGTGCATCACCAACAAAACAGAAGTTTCACATAGCATAAAACAGACAGTAAGGTGTCTCTTAGAACTTTGTCACACCCTCTAGGGATGAAGACAAACTCACAGCTATCAAAGACTGTAATGAAAGCAAACTTTGATGGGAGAAAAATCACCGCAGCATGCTAAAATTATTCTTTTTTACTAAGCTGATTAAAGCAGCAGCCTAGGGGACCCATCACAGGGAGGGCACTGCCATGCCAGACACAAAGAAACACAGTCTCTCCCCTGACATGCTAAACCAGGAGATTGCAGTGTGGGCAACCTGCTTTTCCAGAGGCTGCAGAACCCTGCCTTGTAGGCAGACAGGACATGCCCATTCCCACAGAGCCCTCCAACAGAACAAGCATCAGGCAGGCCTGACCAACATTGGTGTGAATGAGTTTTGGCTTATCCATTTTATACCTCCTCTCTCCATTCCCAGTGACACAATCTCTACTTCCATCACAATGTCTACAAAGCAAAGTAAGAAGGATTACAAAGTCAGGCAGGGCTGTGACAAGGGAAACAATCCCAACTCTGAACTATCCTTTGCCCCCACTGTGTTCCACAGCCCATAACAGCAGCCACAGGCTAAAGGCTCCAGATTTAATTTTTAATCTCCTGGGCAATCAACAAATAAATGAAAACATTTCTCTTTTAGGAAATGCTTGTTTCTAGCAACTGGAAAAGCACATTTCTAGAGAAAGAAGTCTGGTTGATGACTTCTACAAATTCATATTCTACTCATTCACTCACCAATCCTCACCTTCTGCTCATTCCCTAGTCAGAACAGATCTTCAAACACAAATTATTCTCCACACACCAACATGCAGACACACTTCAGCCATAGCTTGGTGGACAGCAAGACAGGAACCTATATGAAAGGATCCATATGGGGCCCACACCAGACAATTTTAGCTTGAGTGCCTAAGAGGAACACAAATCCCCAGCTAACCTGGCTTGATATTTACAAAGCTGAAAGCAACCAATGTCCAGCTGACTCCACAGTCCATGGAGCCAGAGATAAGCAGCTACTTCCCTATACTTGAGAAGTAATAGCAGAGCATACATGCAGCTTTCTGACAGGAGATAGCAGTTCAAAAATTCCCCACATTTGTTTCTTGGCAGTAAGTGGGCACAGCTCAGTCCAGGCATGGAGGGATCTCCAGTGAGCTCTCCAGAGTCAAAAAATATTGCATCATTCTGAACTAACTTCTGGCCTACACAGCTCATACTGAGGGAACAAGAAGACATGCAAGCCTTCCCAGAAAGTTCATGGGACAGATGGGAAAGGAGTGTATCCCCTCCTAGCAACACAGTAGAGGAATGTGTGGAGGAATTGGAGATGATTTGTAAGGAAGAAAGTTAATTGACAGATTGTCAAAGAGTTCAGTAAGGAAAGCCACTTCTTTGATTTATCACAGGGGCTGGGAGAGTGAGCCTGGATGATAAGTATCATCCCCAGGGAAGCAGAGCTCTTTGGCAGACAATAAGGAGTCTGAGACATGAGGGAGGAGCCGAGGCACAATGCAGGGGCCATTACATGGAGGAAGCCTGTGCAGAGGTAATCTCAATGCTGCAGTAAACATTGACAACATTGTGGAATTAACCACAGATACGGACAGAAAGGGTCAGAATGTAGATCGATGAGAGAACAGTCCCATTATTTCATGCAAATATTTCTCCTGACAGAGCCCTAAGTCACAATTACTCTACCCCAGGCATCTGCAAAGAGGAGTCCTGTGAGGCTGTGGCAAAAATGTGGTGGTAATAGCGGAAAGGAAGATAAGCAGCTCCACCAGTTGCTGAGAAAACCCAGCTGTACAGGGTCCACACTTGTAAGAGCCCCACGTTATACTTGCCTGTAGTAGCAGATCTGTCCTGCTGCCCAGCTCTGCCTGCCTCAAGAGGTGACTGCCTGTGAGGGAACCAGCAGGGCTCAGCCACAGTCCTGCACCCAAATAGCCCCAGGCAGAGCTGTATCCCACTTGCATCCTCCCACTCATTCACCATGGAACCTCTGTTGTGAGATGTTCCCCTTTTATGTACCCAAGGTGACGTGAACATCCTTTCACCCATGAAAGAAGTCCCACTTGCTTCACATCAATTGTGAAGGTGGATGCTAGAGATGGGGGTGGAAAGCAGACACCAAGGATGCCTGAAGGGCTGGGGTAGCTCTAGGACATAAGATGTCTGTGTTCAGAGCCCAGTGGCTGCCTGCATCTTCAACCCCTCACTCCACAAACTGAAATCAAGGAGCCCTAAGTGCAAAGCAGACCCTGGCTTTGGGAAAGTAACCTCTCAGAGTCAGAGAGCAGAAATCTTCCTCCTCTGGAGAGCGATAAACATACAGGCTGGGAGCTGTTAGCACATTCAGGGGGGAGAGCTCCTTTCCCAGTCCCCTCCACATCTCGCCATGAGAGCTGCCGGCAGCAGCAGTGAAAGCAGGTTTAAGTGACTCGGCTGGCAGAGCTGTTCCATTAGCAATTTGGAGCCATGCCGTGCAGAAAGCAGCATTGTTCTCAGATGTTCGAATATCAATCTGCATAATGAAACAGGTGATAGGAGCTCTTCCCATTCATGCAGCAGCAATTGGAGGGGATTCAGAGATGAGGGGAAGGGGTTATGTCTAATTGGCCACAATTAATTTGATGGGAAATTTTTTTTCAATATATTGTCTATCACCAAATGGATCCTACAGAAAAGCACATCTGCACTTATTTATCTGCCTGATGTAGGCCCTGTTTACACTGTAAAGTGTTTGCCAATAGCATTGAAAGCAGTTTCCCAAACTCAGCAAGCTCGCACAACAAAAAGGCTCTTTTTTATCAGCCAATCTACTTCTACACTGCTTTAAAAAACCCCAAATCAATTCACTGCTGAATAACATAATGAGCTGGCAGAACTCAGTGCAAGGGGGATGTGTGGGTGGGTGGGTGGGTGTGGGTGGGTGTGGGTGTGTGTAGTGCTTCAGCATTATAAAGCTTCTCTGGGAAGGCTCCTTACACTTTTTAAAGCCCAGATGCCCAGTTAAAATTTTCTGCCACGGGAAGCTCCACAGCTCTGACATGTCGAACTAAGAGCCATACATTCAGCTCCTCTGCTAGCTGCAAATCCAAAAGAGCTTAAGCTCATGTCAGATACTTTGAGTTCACTTCATTTGCCCAAAAGTAAGTGCCAAGCTGAGATGACAAGGGAATTTCACCTTGGGAATAGGTCTCTCATAGCCCCTGTGTCAAATTTGCCAGCCACCTGAGGGTAGTTTGGATACTCCAGTACACCTGAAATGTCTCTAGACATCTACATTAGCACAACCAAATCTGGCCACTGGACCATTTGGCCCTCAGGACAGCTTCTCCCACCAAAAGTACAGGGAGCCAACTGCTATGGGTAGCAAGAAGCCTGAAGTGCCCACCACGCTCTCAATGCATAACCTCTCTGCATTGCCCAAACATCCTTGATTGTTTCCTCTTGTTCTGGTTCAGCTGCATGTCACTGCAGTCAGCTTGCACCTTTCTCCATTGCCTCAAAATCCAGCCAGGCTGTTTGAACAAGAGCTTCCTTCAGAACCTTAAAAATTGAAGAGTATGTCAGTGATTTGCAGGTCTAACTCTGACCTGTACTTAAGTATATACCTATACTTAAGTCCTGATCGGCTACACATGTCCACAGCAGCATCTCTTGCCTTAGATGCCTTCTATGTCCTCTGTGTCAGCCAGGAAATTAATTCCTTCACAGCTGATGGATGACTCTCAAAGAGAAGAAGCTTGTCCTTATCATATCCCCAAAATACATAAGTTTTGTCCCCGAGCTGCACCACAAACAACGCCACAGAACCACAAACCTAGATTTGACCCCGAGAAGATGTCTCTTTCACCTCTGTGTCTCTGGTGAGTCTCTCCTGGACATCACCATGCCTGAGAGCTCTTCATTAGCCCACTGTGGAAGATGGCTGGTGCTGGAGACTCCTCCATCCCCTGGACAATCCCCACCAGAGCTTTACTACTGGAAAGTTCTTCCAAGTATCTGAACTAAAGCCTTCCAGCTGCAAAACAACTGCAGTATTTTCTGTTATCTTCTCCATGGACAGGGAAATCGAAGTAGTTTCTTCTTCTCTGAAAGTGCATTTTATGTTTTTGAAGACCATTGTGCTGCTTCTCCTCCATGTTCTTTCACTGCAGCTAAAGAAGCCTAGTTTCTTTAGTTTTTCTTTGCAAGCTGTATTATATTGACCTGCAGCCACTCTTGCTGGTGTCCTTTGGCTTTATCCTGTAGGTCTTTCCTTGACTTACCTTTGGTTGGTGAACATGTTCTCCACCATTTCAAGAACAATCTGATCAAGACGGAAAGATGCTGAGAGAATATTATACTAAAAAAGCTTGCAGTAAGGCAACAAAAACAATGCTAGTGAGAGTTCTTACTCATTATTACTCTTCTCAGGGCCTCTCTATATTATATCATGTTCTGCCTATCCTTCATTTTCAGCTTGCAAGTTCTTCAAAGCTGTAACTCTATCCTGATCTGCATTCAGGTAGTGGCCAGTTGGTTTCTGGAATGTCAATCATCACTGCCAGGATCATTTTCAGGGCTTTTACTGTATTATTTTCTTTATGCAGCTTGATTGTGCACATAGGCACATCCACAAACCTGTGCCCCCAGTCACCTGTCCTGGTAGAGGAAGTGCTCTACAGATTTCAAGCATGGAACTTGGCAACTGTTGGTGGCATGGTGCTGTAGGCACTTTAAAATTGACAAAATTGCATCCCAGCTAGGAGCGTACCAGCTGTGCCAGCCCAACAGTATAGGCAGAAAATCATATTGCAAACCTAAATCATAGCACTGCTACAAGTCTGTGAGGAGAGCAGACTAAAGTGACTGTGCTTCTCATTCTCTATTATTAATGACTCTCTCATACAGATACTTCTTGAGATTCATTCCTAAAGCATTCCTCTCCCCTCTGCACAGTCATATAGTTTTGACATTACAGACGTTTTTATTTCCAAGGTGGAACTCACAGCCATTTCTAAGTGACTATAAGTTTTCAGATCATCCTTTTACGCTAGCTCTATTTAGTTCCCTCCTGCATTGTCTCACAATAACATTCTCTGCCTCCTCAGCAGTGGCTGGGACTCCTCACAGCTCTGAATCCAGCTGCCACATCAACTCTTCCTGATTGTGGATCAGCTGCAGAAATCAACCCTAAGACTGCAGTGGTGAAACCCATTTCATCTTCCCCAGTCAAACAATACATGTCTTGATTTATAAACAAATGAAAAAGGAAATTTAAAAAAAAAAGGGACCGAACAGCACCAAATCCAGTATATTGAATTTGGGAGGGCATAAAATTACCTTCTGCTCCCTCAGACTTTGACTTTGTGGTTTATCTTATTATTCAGTACCCAGTGATGTTTCAAATTCTGTCTTGATTTGCATAGAACTTTCACCCATGAATTGCTCTAGATAAGTCCAAGAAAGGAGTTATCAGTTAGTGCAGCTGACTGCAGCAAGGTTGGCAAAGAATTTGAATAAAGTCCCTTTTAAAGGAAGATGTAGTGTGGGTCAGACCCACAAACAAGAAAGAAAAATATCTGTGAATGTCTGTTGGTGAAATATGGACATGTGCAGGTTAGGGAAGGGAACAGAGCAACCTGGTGACAATGCAGAGGTGAGGGGGGGCAGGTGAAAGCAAAAGAAAGGAGTTCGAATATAGCAACTTTAAAAATAGTTGTCCTTGCAAAATAACTGAGATGAAAGCAGAGATCCAATTGGTGGAAGAAGGCTCTATCACATGCAGTTATTGCCAGAGCAATGCACACAGTAGGGCTGTGCAGGCTCTTTACAAGCTGGGTTGCCATGTGCAGACCTGCTCTGCACAGAGCAGGAGACTGAAAACCTTGGGCAGTGCAGTGTCACCCCAAACACACGGCATGTGGGGGATCCCTCATCTTCCACACACACACCTACCTGTGCCTGCTGCCAGCACACCGCCTAAATGTTGAGCCAAGCATTACAGATACACCAGGCCTGAGGGTGATCCTTCAGGGTCAGACCATCACGTACAGAGTCCACCCACCACCAGCACGCCAGGCTTCTTCTGGGTCAGCCAACTGCGTGAGCATTACACAGACGCTACGCAGATTCTCCACATAACAGGTGGAGAATTTAAAGCCTTAAATATTCCTCAGGACATATTTGGCAGTATATAGGCTGCCAAAGTCACAGTTAGGTGTCCCTCAAGCTTGACCAGAAGACATCTGTAGTGGAACCACTGAGCTTCACCAGTCAAGAGCCAAAAGCTCCTTGCACAGCTCAAGTGTCAGTATGTGTGATATCAGAACACCACAGTCATATCTCTTGCAATGAAGGGGGCTATGAAATCATAGCTATGGTACACTTAACTTTTGGTGGCATGCATGTGGAGGATGGAGATCATCTGTTTATCCAGCATCAAATTGTGGCATGTATTTCATTCTTGAAAGTCAGCCTCCTTGGAAGCTAAAGGCAGTGGGAAATATCCTACCTACTGAACAATGCCAGGCAAACACAAAACAGAAATTAGTGAGGCAGAAAGATGCCAGTTACTACAGTCACGTTAATATCATTAGAAGTGTAGATGTTCATTCAGAGGGAGAAAATTAACTGATTAAAAAGACCTTGAGATGAGAGGTGGCAGCTAAGTACAGAGGAATTTGAAATCTGCTTTGTTTGCACATGAGACACCTGGTTAACAAATTATGAAACACTCTGAGAAATTCAGAGGATGTAGTTTGGTGGAGGAGCAATTCCATTTTTCACCCATTTTCACTAACAAAGGAAGGTCAGATCCTCCTGTCTTCTGAGTACTAACAGTAGCCAACCTACTTTTATGTGGGCACTATCCACTGGGCAGCAGGGTGAAACCATGTGCAAGCCTGGCAAACCTCCAAAAGACATTACAGGGGCCAGAATTTTCATCCAAGTAATTATAAAAGCTTAGCAATCACATTAGTGCAATTTCTTAAGCACGTCTGTAGGGCAAGGAGGCAAAGCAAAAAAGCAGGGCACTTCAGACAGGGCAGCTGGATCATTCCAGCACCTTCCCAGAGCTGGGAGATAATGCCTTCCTTTAACCTTTTGAGGAAAGCTGCCTCCCACCTGCAAATGAAAGACAGGAGAGAAATGAAAGCCACATCACTCTCATGTGAGTCCTGGAGCACTGAGCTACACTCAAAGTAAACAAGTCTACTGGGCCACCGAGATTTAGGGAAACTTCGACCTTGAGTAGCCCAAGGCCTGGGAGAAGCAGGGCTTCATCCCATGCAGTGAAGTAAAAATGCCTGGAAAGATACAACCTGCCAAATATTTATCAAGTATATGGATGTACATATAACTCTAAATGTCACGGTCACTAGGCATCAGCAATCAAAGTGTGGAGGTACAGCTGTTGTCTTTTTTTTTAATCCTGTAAATCTCATACTCCCATCCCTTCCCCACCAGTAATTCAGCCCTGATCATTCAGTTGAAGGAGGCCAGCTCTCATCTCTCAGGCTGACAAATTTTGGTGGCAGGGCCATTGTCTTTTATTTGACTGCAAAGTGCCAAGTACATTTATGGCACCATATAAATAATAAATAAAAATATTCATTGTTTCCCTCTCCGCTGACTTACACTGATGTGAGACACAGGACAATCCTTTGCTTCCCTCTCTCCCTCTCCTGCTTACGTAACTCTCCAAAGACAGCTTTTTCCAGACTGCCAAGCAATTAGCACAGAAGCAACCAAATTTAACCACTACCTCCAAAGGGGGATACCTCCAAGAGCAGGTGAAAAGGAAGATGAAAACAAAGGGTCAGTGGTGGTCAAGGCCTGGGAAAAGCCAGGGCATTGTGGAGGGGGAATGCAAAAGCTGCAAGCTAAGGACTTTGCCAGGGCCCCATCACCAAAGTCCCTCATCCAGCAACTCTCATCCATGCCTACTACAAAGCCCAGGTGTTTGCATTTCTTCCTTTCCAGCAAGGATGAATTAAGGCTACAGTCTGACTCCGAGTATCCCCTCCCCTTGCATCTTACCTGCTTAAGTTCCCAACTAAACTGCATTTTAACTGGCAATAATCCTGAATAGTCCCATTACAGGATTTTACTGTCATTAAATCATAGAATGGGGTGGAAAGGACCTTAAAGATGATCTAATCCCAATTCTCATGCTGCGGTCAGGGACACCTTGCACTAGACCAGTTGCTCAGAGCCCCATCCAACCTGGCCTTGGACAGTTCCAGGGATGAGGCATCCACAACTTCTCAGGGTACCAGTTCCAGTGCCTCACTACCCTCACAGTAAAGAATTTCTTTCCTAATAGCTAATTTAAACCTATTCTCATTCAGATTGAAGCCCTTACCCCTTGTCCTGTCATTACACACTCTATCTTTCTTGTAGGTTTCCCTTCAGGTACTGGAAGACCACAATTAGGTCACCCTGAAGCCTTCTCTTCTCCAAACTGAACAATCCCAATTCTCTCAGCCTTTCCTTGTAAGGAGAGGTGCTCCATCCCTTTAAGCTTTTTGGTGGCCTCCTCTGGACTCACTCCAACAGGTCCATGTCCTTTTTGTGCAGAGGACCCCAGAGCTGCATGCAGCACTGCAGGTGGGGTCTCAGCAGAGCAGAGGGGCAGAATCCCCTCCTTCATCCTGCTGGCCATGCTGCTTTGGATGCAGGCCAGGATACAGTTGACTTTCTGGGCTGTGAGTGCACAGTGCTGGGTCATGTCCAGCTCCTCAACCACCTGTAGCCCCAAGTCCTTCTCATCAGGGCTGCTCTTGATTCTTTCATCCCCCAGCCTGTATTGAAATCAGGGATTGCCCTCCAAATGAACAGAAAAAGAGAATCCTGGGACACCAAGTGAAGGCTAAAGCACCCTGCAGCCTCCTTGCCACTCTGCACTGTACAGTGCTGGTTTTAAGAAAGAGCGGGAGAATGACAAAGAAAGTAGGACTGAAGGGGGTGGTGGAGAGGAACATGTTTGAAAACCCACTGACTATAAATATTTATAGTCTTAAAAACTACTGAATCACATTTTAGCACACAGCCACAGAGGTTTGTTCCAAAGATCTCAGGAAGCAAAAAAAAAATCATCCCAATACAAAGACTGCAGAATGTCTACATCTATGATAAACACACCCATCTGCAACTGCAAAAAATTATCTGAGATCACATTTATGTACACAATAAATGTAGGCCACAAGTTAGAAAGATCTATTACTAACATATGATATGCTGTAGCTATTTAATAGCATAATATGTAATTACACATAGTACACATGTATTATGTGTGTTTACACATAATATATAGCTACAGTATATAGCATTTGTAAATACCTCATACTATAGCACCTGATGATTTAAAAGGAGATGCAGAGAAATAATCAGATTTCAAGCCATAAATTTCAGACAATCAGAGCTCTGAGTTTTCTACACTTCACTGTGAGCCAATGTTTCTTATATTAAGCACTAGTCAATACCACTGTTATTGATAAAGGTGATATTTAATCAAAAGGCACAGTTCAACTCATTTACAGGGAGATGTAGCCCTAGGAAAGCACTGTGGAAAGAAATTCAACTCTCCTCCATGACATAAGGTCTGGAGATTCAAGAACTTGATTTTGGGGAGTCCTTTTGTCAAGTAAGGTGCATCAGATTTACGCATTTTGGAAAAGGTTACGATTCATTACAGGACGACACAATTGGAAGTGGCGTGGTCTTTCTTTTGTCCGCCTAATTCATATCCCCACAAAGTCCTGACAATAAAAATCATACTGCTGTTGAAAGATTGCATACTTTCTACCTTTGGACACTACCACGTAAAACTTCCTTGGTATCCTGCCAAAATGTGTGGAAGTACCACCAATGTCAGTTAACAGCAAATGTTTAACCCCATGGAAGATTTACTGCCTCCAAGCCATCCAGATAGACAATCTTCCCCTTACAGGGCTCACAAGGCGTAAGACTGACCCCCACTTTTAGTCCTCTTAAAAAACGTCTAGCTGAAGATATCTGCTCTGCATTTATCCCTGGTCTTCTCCAGAACAGGTATTTGTTGTACAAAAGCTGCAAGCTCAGGGAGGCATTTAACTTCAATCATGTGTATAATAGTCCATTGACTTTAATGTCACCACTCATGAGCACAAAGTTAAGCACATGCTTAAGTGTTCTGCATATCTGGGATTCTTGTATCGTTTCGATTTAATGTGTTGCAAAGTACAATGTGGGAAATAATTCATTTTTCAGTTTCACAGCCAAGCATCTATTACTGCCAGAGAAGTGCAGATCCTTTTATTTTGCAGGTTTTTCAGTGAGGCTTTTGCTTTGTATCAACTTGAAATGTTCCATTCACCTCAGATCTACCTATGTTGTTTTGTCTTCCAATTATCTCCGTCTGTCCCTTTTCTTTGTTACAGAAAAAAAAAAATCTTTTTTCCTCTTTTTTCCCCTTAAATGTAGGTCAATTTTATGTGTAGTGCCTTTAGAAAATGACATGTCAAAATACATGTCAGAAATATCAAAGTATTTTGTATCAACTATACTAAAATGAGCTATTTTGGAAAATATCAGGAATTCCTTCTGCCTTCTTATATTCTCCTCAGATTTTTTTTTTCAGTAAAAATACTGCCCAGTTTTAACTTCAAAACTTACCTTTTAAAGAAAGGAACAACTACTGAAAAAAATAACTGACCTATACTGCATTTGTCTCAACATTTCTTTAACATCTTAAAAAGCAAATAAGTCAAATACGTGTGAAATTCCAGCAATCTATATTAATTTGCAGGCATGCAGAAATCCATTTCTCTCCTTTTCATGTCAATTACAAAATTATCATTTTGATTCTTTATTAGCTTCTTTGGCATTTCCAACTAATTTATAGGAAAGGATACTATTTTTTTATTATTATTATTAACCTACTGCCTTCTAAATCATTTTATTTAAATGCCCTGCTGGCTGTCCACATTTGCTTTTATTCTATTACTACTGTATATGAATGGAAATTACGTATAGCTATTAGATTACTTCACACATTAGTTCATTTTGTATAATCTTTCCTGTATTTATTGCCTTCGTTAGACTGAAATACCGCAGGCGCTTGTTTCTCTAATGTGTCTGAAGCTCTCCCACTAATGGAAATTGGGTTATATCTTCTGATTACACTCAGATGAAATCCAGACCCGGGAGCTGACTGCAGCATTCTGCGACAGGCCCCCTCACCGCTGGGGCTTTCGCAGGGCTCAGGGCAGCAGCAGCCTCCCCGCATGGATCCTGGATGGATGCAGCCCAGCAGCACGTGCAAAGATGCTCCAGCTGAGCTTGCTGGCAGCTGACACGGCCAGCATGGCACTGCCCCTGCCAGGACCACCTCCAGCCCCTCTGCTGCACGAGGTGGACAGGTGGAGGCAGAAGGTGCTGCTTCGGCACCTGTGCCTGAGGGAAGTGGTTCAGCATGCCACAAGCACAGGGACCTGGAAAGCAGATGCTGTCAAAAGCAGGACTTTTCCTGCAGAATGCACAGGGCCAGTGCTGCCCTCAGGCAGCAGCAGGTTTCTGCTCCCTCAAACTGCCCATGGCTGCCCAGAATTATGAGCTAAAGCTTGATGGATGATTTAGCAGCTCCAAAGGTTAACACAGGGGAACTAACAGCCATCACGAGGTGGGTTCCTCCATCAGCTCTGGCACCTGTTTTGAGCTATGCTCAAAGGGTGGCAGTCAGCAAGGTGAGCATCACCTAGGACAGAGAGAGAGTGGAAGAGGTCACTAAGATCGTACAGGGGGCCTCCAGACAACCTCAGCTCAACCTGGTACCCTGTCACAGAGGCATCCACTCCAGCCCAGCTCAGACAGACCTGCTCAGGCATCCACTCAAGCACAGTGGGAACATGACATTAGTCATTGTCTTGCATGCCATCAGGAAGTAAATGCTGGGGCACAGCCAAGACACCATACAAGTCCTGAGACATCTAGAGCATTTCAGTCTGTTTTTCCTGGGAAGCAGCATGTCGGCAGCTGTAGGCACCTCTTGGAGAGGTTCTTCCCAGGCGAGATCCAAGGAAGAGGGTCCAAGGAGACCCTCAGGGTAGCTGTTGCAGAGTGTAGCCAGCCTGACCTTGACAAGTGCACCCCAGCCAGGCACAGTAATGGATTTTGTGAGTGCATCTGGCATGTTGGCTGCTCTACAGTGTCAGTGGGACACCTTCCCCAGGTACTGTCGTACTACAGAGGCATTTGCAAGCAGATCTGGGTCTAGGCAAGTAGGAACAATATCCTTTTAAACAACTGTCACTTTGCCTGTCGGCTTGGATTACATCCTCTGCTGAGCCCTTGTGCTGGACACAGATGCCCTTACCATCTGATGGAGAAGGCCAGGAGACTAATCTGCCTCACTTTTGCTGTGGACACCAGATCATATCTTGGGGATAAAAGAGATTGGAAGTGACAACCTTTCCTCTTGGAAAACAGTATTTTCCAACTGGTTTTGAACAGAGATTGCTTCTTTTGGAAGTCTGAACTGGCTTTAAGCAGGAAAGAAAAAGGAGGTAGAGCACAGCACACCTCCATGTGTGTTTAGAGCACACCACACCTCCTGGATGTGGCTGTGCCCTTTATCCTGGCCAAGTAGTACATTGAGAGGGTGAGTTGCAAGCACTGTGCAGGCTTTGGAAAAGGGAAAAGATGAGATTCAGAAGAGTGAATTCCTCCCAAAACAGGGGATCTTGAAGCAGTGTGACAAATGTCTGGATGACTGCTTCCAAATTCTGTAGGGTCCTTTGCATATTCAGAGAGTAAAATCCATAAACCCAGTAGATCAAGCTCATTCACTTGCATCTTTTGGATGGAGTTAGTCCCACCTGCCTTTATGGTTCAAAGGCAGCTGTTGGCCTTCAGTTTCACCAGCCAATTTTCATTTGATTCCAGACGCTCTGGTAGATTGTAGTCTTACCCAAATATTGTTCTTGCACTAGCAGCTATGTTTGAGGCATACCACAATTCTCTACATGCTGTGGCTTTTCTCTTCCCCAAGGAAAAAAAGCACATACGCTTTAGCATAGCAAAAGTAAATACAGGTATGTTGGCAGAGAAAAGTAGAAGAAAATGGCCTCAATCCAATACACACAGGTGGCCCTACAGTGAAATCAACTAAAATAGGCCCAGAAATTTGTATCCAAAGGTTCTGTGAAGCTCCAGGAGTCACTGCTTTCAAATGATTTTTCATGAACATGTCTCTGCAGGTATGAAGAATATCTTGAAAAATGTGAGAATGAAAGCATGGTTCTCTCCATGAGCCTAGGCACAGCCTGAAACAATAGATCATAGGTACAAACTATCTCATTTAGCTCAGACAGTTGAAAACCTAATGATGACAAACTAATGTTACCTCTGATAGGGCTGGCTGGTTTTGAACAGTATCTTTCAATCTGAAGGAGCCCACAGCTTCTAAGGAGTCTCTGCAACAATCTCCACCTGACAGAAAAACATACTCCCCTCCACCCCATCCTCAACACAGCACTCTGCAAATGAGGAGAGGGTGTGAAACAAATTGAGGTCAAAATTAACACAAATAACAGGAGCTCTTCTGCATGGATTGTATTTTTCTGTGCCATGTTTCATTCCAGGAAAAAAAAAAAAAAAAGAAAAGTAAGAAAAACACTTATTATTAATCTATCACAGAATCTCCAGCCTGCTGAACAGGACACTGTATACACAGGAGGTCTGGCCACAAATTACTTCTAGACTGTCATGAGCGACACGAGAATCAGTAACTATAACCAACCCAGCAGCCACAACTGACACTTGCAATCCTCCTCTGGCTGCTATCCCGATAGCAGTGTGTGCAACTCATTGCTATTGGGCTGCCCTGCAATGGCATGACCCCTTAAGCAGCCCCAGAGACTGAGTAATGAGCTCAGCATGGGCAATTGAGCCTCACAATACTCAATTCCTAGTGAGTAGCCTCACCACAAAACAAAAATAAAGCAGTGCACAAAGCATTACACCCTCACAAGCCAGACAACACTACCCTGCATGTATCAGCAATCTTCTCAAAATCCTCAAGTGTTCAGAGTCTGAACAGAAAATGATGCCTTGTGCTAAGCCTCCAAACACCTTGAAAAAATGACAGTATAAATTCAAATGCAAGCAATATTAAAACATCAAAGCCACTGTGATTTACCCCTATGGACAGAACTTGTTCTCAGAATAAATTAACAGATCATATTTGCTAGCCTAATGGCCAGCATTCCTACCCAAGACAAATTATTTCATCCTGAAAAAGCAGGTTACCGACATTATACACATTGTCTCCAAAGTTCCATTAATTTGTTTCTTGCTGGCCGTCAAGGCGTGGTTTGGGATCATGCAAGCAAGCACAGTTCAGTTCTGTTTATAATTCATTCCTGAAGTGCTTAACACACGTAAACATGCAACTGAATGCCAATGAAGAACAGTTTTGCTATTTAAACTAGGGTCTAAAGCGATGATGTGACTGAAAACACCTGCACACTTTCCTTGTGAAAGGAAAGAAGAGAAGGAAGAGTAGCCTCTTCAGTGGAAAAGGCTGCTTTGAGGGTTTGGGTGGATACATTACCTTTTTGTCGCTCAAGCCAGACACCTGGTCCACGTATTCCTCTTGGATCATGAAGGCAGCCAGGTTGGCAGTGTAGCTGGCCAGAAAGATGACAGCGAAGAAGGCCCACACCGACACCATGATCTTGCTAGTGGTACCCTTGGGATTCTGTACTGGCACAGAGTTGTTGAACACCAGCCCCCACAGCAACCAGATAGCTTTGCCAATGGTGAAAGAGGGACCTCCTGGTTCTAGAGTGATTGAGAAACATGATCCCACAGTGAGCATCTGAGAGTAAGTGGTCTGCATTTCCAGTCACATACACATCTTGACTTCAGAGTTAAAAGCAGAATCTACTCCCACTTGTGAGGTGAATATCTCTGCAGCCGCACTCCCCTAAGTTCATGCTACCATACCTCAGCATGAGGTACGACCTGAAATTGATTTTCTAAAAATGTCCTCAGGTTTCTTACTTTTTTCTGTCTCAGGGATTTCCACTGAAACCTTATAAGAGGACATTTGTTTTTATTTGATTGAAGTATCTAGAAGCCCAAACATTTAATTTTGGTTGAAGTGTTGTCCTCAGAAATAGAGTTTGTTCAGAAACATTCTATCCTCATTTCCAGCTGTTCAAGAGTGATGCCCTCAAACTCCCAGCATATGCCAAGTAAAACATGGCACTCACTGTTCTTGTAAAGGCAGGAGGAAGAGCACCATCTGAAATATCAGGGCTCTACAAATACTTCTGCAAGAGTGTTTCATTACTCAAGTCTGTTGAAGATCCATGAACCAGAGAAGAACACAGCTCTCTCTCCCCATATTTTGTGTCTAAAGTACATGACAGTGACATATACTTGGTCAACCTTAAGAAAATCTGCAGGCCTGCCCTAGATAGTCCAGGAGCAGACCCAGTGTTTTAAAAGCTCCTGTTTTCCCCTTATTCGCTTTCCACTGTGGAAGGTCACTCACACCCCAGAAGCCATGTGTGCTAATGAAGCACTAGATCTGAAAACCTGTGAAATGGCACCTCTCTCCCCACAATCTAGTACCCCCCAGCACATGCTGGTTCCATTAGTGGGAACCTAACCCAGAATTTCCTCAGCTTGAGCACAAGACGAGCTGAGAGGGAGAATGCAGATGCAATCACTCTTCAGATACCGAGGAGATCCTCTTAGAATGAATGGTACAGTTCAAGCATCTGTCATTTCTCCAATGGTGCCAATCTGATCAGCATCCCATGCTTTATCTCCTCAGGCAGGCTGATTGGATCCTAGTGCTGCTGGCTGTGGTTAAGATTGACTCCAGCAGAATAGCAAAAGGGAAGAAAGCTTTGACACACCTCTCCAAACCTCTGAGCAGCAAATAGCACAGATCATCCCAAAGCACTAACCATGTTATCGTAAATACAAATGAACAATGCAAGAGGGTCATTTTTCACCCAGGGAACTGCACAACAAGTTCAGAGCAGAATCATCACCTGGCAAAACTGGTGCCTTTAAATTCCAGGGAGACAAAGTTCCTAAGAGAAACATGGTTTGGCAGTCCTCATCTTTTTACATGCTGGAGTGGCATTTTTACATCCCTCTCTACCTAATGTGCCCTAAGATATACAGGAAAAAGGACTGAAAAACATCAGTGGGAGCTGTAAGGTGGAAGGAAACCTTGAGAAGTTCCCTTCTACAAGCCTTCCTCTCTCCACTAATCCCCCCATGTGCTTCCACAGTCACTTTGTCAGACACAAACCAAGATTGTAATGGGAGATTCCAATCCAAAAGTCTTGATGTCCGTAAAGAGACAGGTGTGCAAGGCATACGGTCAGGGACATGCTGTCATAGTTCAAATGCAGCCAAAGTAACATCAAGCCAGGGTTTTCATTACCAAAATCAGCATTGCAGTCTCTGCAGCAGATTTCTGCATCTTCATATCTCTCAGGGGTAGTATCTGTCTGATCATGCCATACTCCTCATAATTACTCAGAAATATTGATACTTGCAGGTGCAGTTCAGCTAACTTAACAACTGCACACCTATACTAAAAGCTGCTTCCATTTCCACATCTGCATTAATAGCTCCTAGGATACTAACAGGTTTATCAGTACTTGTGCCCACAGATCCATGGGGTTACGATCAGGTGCCATAAAGGCACTCCACAGCTCCATGTTAAGAGACAAGTTCTCCACTTCCCCATGTTTATGGTTCTGCCTGCACTCTCACTAACATTTTTTTATTTTTACTCCTCTCTAATTTGATGGCAGGAATTAACTCAAAGCACTAGACTTGAGAGCAAATTAGTGCATTTTCCAGTAACTGTCTCGCTCCCATTATTCTGTATGAACCAATGAATCCAGAAGGGTTTGAAGGGCTGATTCACCATGGGATGAAGATACGCAGATGACAGAAGACTCAACTTGCTAATGGTTTTCATGTCAATAAGGAAAAAAAGGCTGTTTCTTAGGAAGGACAGACATCCTTTCTTTAATTCATGGGCTTGCCTTCTGAAGATCAGAACCACAGAGATAGATCACTTTCTTGTTCCCATCTTTCCTGCTGCCCTTGAAAAATAATTCTTTACCCACTCCCAAGAAAATGAGTTTCTTTCATTCCCAAGAAAATGAGTTTCCCGTTCTCTCAATTGGTCTTAGAAAGCCAGAGAGGCAAACAGGGGAAGGAGCTGACCAGGTGACAGATGTGGAATCTGGAGGACACAACACTATGCCGGGAGGCCAGCAGAGTGGCTTGTTTGCTGGGGAGATGTAGCACTGAAGGATGGATTGACAGTGCTGAGCCCTGGGACTGTCTCAATGAGGGCAGCACCATAGGCCCTGCCAGCACTGGCTACCAGGGCCCATTTTCCCTTAATGAGAAACAAGTTGGAGCTGGTATGTGCTTTAGACATGAAAGGCGACACAGCTTCATCTCTCATGCCAAGCAAATTATACATTATAGGCATCTGCTCTCTTCATAGCCTTTTTTCCGCCTCCACCCCTGCCCTCTTTAGTCTGAATGCAGAGCTCAGAGTGGGCTAGATCTGTATCATGTTCAAGGCAAAGGAACACCCCAACAAAGGAAGGGAGGTTGGAAACCAGAGGAGATCACAGCAAGAAATGGCTCCCCTTACCTCTGCCATCAGCAAGGCACCGATTATAGCCCACAGGGCTGAAGTACTCAAAGACGAAGACAGCCACCGCAGAGATGATAAGCAGCATCACAAACATCATCACCCATACATCAGCACTGAAAGGCTCTGGAGAGGAAGAGAAAACCGTGGTGAAAGACCTGATAATACCTCACCTCCTTTACTCTCCAGAGAAGCCCAGGGTGTGGCAAACTGGGCTGGGGAAAAGCAGAAGGTAAAGTCTTGGACCTGATTCTGAAAAACTTCTTGAACTGGGAAAACTGCAGTTTCTGTAATGACTGCATTCCATCGTACTGTTACATTTGTGACACATGGCTCCATCTGGAACCACACACAGCCATTGTGGCATGCATTGATAAAATAAAATGCATTGATAAAAGATTGTTCCCAGGAAGTCCTCCAGCACCATCTGGAGAGAGTGGGGAAAATCAAGTAGAACTGGCAGAGTTTCAGACAAGCATCCAACTTTCAAGATGTTATCAAGCCAAAGAGCATCTCCAAATTTCTAAGGTTCAGCCATAATGACTAGGTTTTTTAGTATTCCATCCCTCTAGCAATGGGAACACTGGCTCATTCTAGAAATGTTAGTGTTCATGTTCTGCAAGTATTTGATCTCTGCCAGGTTTTCTCCAAGCCTGAACAGTAAAAGATGGGACTGAACCAGATCAAAGAAACAAAAAATTTTGCTCCAGAGTATAGCCAATATTGCAAACTCAGTTAATTTGCTGTTTAAAATTTTTGAGAAAATTTTAACATTGCTTTTACATACCCTGGCAATATTGGTGGACTTGCTAAGGGCAAAAACTCCTGAAGAGTTAGTAGTCATGATAGTCATATTTTAAAAGGTCTGGGAAAATTTCATTACCCATATAAAAGTATTTCTGTTTGTGAATGTTCTCAGGACTCTGGCAGAGAGCAGACAGTAATTATACAACTCATATACTGTGTTTGCTGCATCATAAAGCATTTCATAAAGCCAAATAGTAGATACTAGGAAGAATGAATGTCTCGGGGAAATGCAGTATCATTTCTGTATTCTCTGATCACCCTCCATCACTGAAGGACGTTAGAAATGCCTTTATTGTAAGACGGTGTCAGCATGGAACCGAAGGCTCAACTGTTCCTGAAAAGGTCGATTAGTTCTTTAACTTCTACTAGGTGTCAAGGGAGGGTCAAATTAACAACATCTTTACAAAGAATGTCTCTGAATGTGCAACAATTTATTGCTAATGGCTATCACTAAGTGTTCTGGTATCCCAGCTATAAGGTTTGAATCAATTTTCTTCTGGCCTACTCTCCCTGAACATACTATTAGTTGAGTCACCGGGAAACCACATGCTGCAATGTATGTGTCAACTCTGAGCGAGCCCACTTTCTTCTAGGATTAGGCATACAATTGGCTTGGAACTCATAGGCAGTGCCTGTTTGCACTTGCATTTGCCTGGATTTTGCTTGCCTGGGATTTAGTTCTAAAACATCACAGTATATTTTTATACACCCGTCCCACAGGTACTCCCAAAAAGAGCTTTCAGGCTAAGAATCGCAAGCAACCTTCACCTAATTTTTTATGACCACTGGGTGAGGTTTTAATTTTAGATTGAAACAATACCTAAGAAGGCAGAAGGTGAGACAGTTCCATTGCTACGTGACACCATGACACTGATTCCCGTCTCAATGAAGGGCACAGAGAAATCCACCACTTCCGAACGCTCCTCATTAATGGTGAGGGATCCCACAGCCATATAGGCCCGTTTGGTGACAACCTGGAGGAGGAAAAGGAAGAGATCACACACAGACACAAGGCAGCCCTCAAGAACCACAGTCAAGCCCCTTCTCATCTTCCTGCCTTTCAACACAATCCTTTTACTCATGTAATCCCATTCCCTATATTGTTTGTAGCATCTCTCCTTTCTAATCTTTCATCAGGACACCTTATTCTTTCAGGAAACCTGGAAACCTATAGACATTAATCTTCCCCTCAAAGCTGGTATGTGTAAAAAAAATAAATCCACAGAGGTCTTAGGATAAACACATCATCCACAGAGAAGACATCTTATCTCATTTTTCTGTCCTTGCTTTATCCTCCCTCTAACACTGCAAAGTCTTATTTTATTCTTTATTCACTTTATATACAACCTAAGCATAATCTAGGTTGCAGCAACCGTGGTGCATGGATATCAGCCTCTTTCTAAGACTGCGTAGGCCAAATTTGTGAGACCATAGAGAATAATAATTAATGGTCAGACAAGAAAGGTTGTCATGGTCGGAGTGTCAGAGCAGATTAATTCACTCAGTGCCAAGAAAGAATGCACGCCAGTCATTTCTAGAGTCACCTCTGTCCCTGCCTCAGAAGCGGACACAATAATGATGGGAAGCTAGACCTGACCCATGTCACCCAGCCCAGGGTTGAAGCCCACCATGCCCTCCCTTTGCTGCTGACCTCTCCAATCATTCCATTCCACGTCCCATTGATCTTTTTTCCATGCTTGCCATTAGTCACCAAGTAGAGGTCATAGGTGAACTTGACAGACTTTGAGATTTTCTTGAGGATGTCTATGCAGAACCCCTTGCAACATTTCTTCATGTAATCTGGCTCCTCATCAGTTTTGTTCCTGAACCATCACAACAATAATGGGTTAAAAGACTGGGAGAAACTCCTGTAATTTCCCTCTGTTGTCAATTTGCATTCCCCCTCCCCCAGTATAATGTGGACAATTTATATTGTGCTGTGTGGAGGGTGAAGGGACACACTACAATGATTTGCCCAAAGGGGCCTGTCATGAATGGACATGGCACAGGCCGGGCAAATGGAGGTGATTATCTAAAAAGGATTATCAGATTATGAAGGTATTGGCCCAATAGACACTCTACATTCTTCTGAGAATGAAGAGCCCAAGATGAGCAGAAAAATACAGGGGTGCATACTCAGTCACTATGCGTTTTTGGCAAGGGACCGTGTTCCTCATGCAGGTGCCACTTAGGGGGTCCACGTTCTCCACAATGACAAATGGTGCCTCTTCCAAGGTCACAATACTCAGGTGATCGTCCTCGCGTTCCTCGGAGTCAGGATACAGCTCAAAGCGCGGCCACACATAATACTTCATCTGCAACTTTTTTTCCTTCCATTTCCCCACCTGCAGAGACACAAAACACAGAAGGTAGACTTCTAGTTGTCCCATCCCCTTGCATCAACCACAGGTACTGAAGGACTGGGTAAGAGGGACATTTCTGGGGAGAAGGCTCTGAGTAAGTAGATTCAAACAAGGGGGACGTGGAAAACAAGAAAGACATCCAACTTGTCTCATCTCTGTGATGGTCTCACCCTCTGGAAGAGTGAGTGGATAACCACAGGAATACTGTAACCATGGTCAAACAGACTTAATGTCTTTCAACTTTTTCAGCCAAACAACAGGAACACAATGACTTGGTTACATACCTTAGCTGGAAACTAGGAATTGCTTTATATTTTTGATGCATGCAAATTAATACCAAAGGGTATCTATGATTTTTTTTTAAATCTTGCTATTTCTCCCTAATTCTCATAACTACCATAAATTTCTATTACAATTTTAGAACACTTAATTTTCCATTTCCTAAACGAATAGAGATCATATCTTCAGTAGTCAAAAAAGAGGGTGGGACTCAATTGCCTTCTACCTGCTAGTACAAATGAGAGCTGTTTTGAAGCCGCTGCAATCCTTAAAGAGACAATACATGTAAGCCCACCCACTGTCCAGGTAGACCATTTCTTGCAAAAAAAATCCAGGAAAAGAGAAAACTTGAATATCAACTGTACTTTCAACTCTCAAAGTCTCGCCTTTGTTCTCAGTCCCCCTCTCCCACCATCACAGTTGACAGTAATTAGCACCTTGGCTGGCAACCAAAGCTGAGAGGGTGAGGAAGCTAACTGGGCTTTAGAAGAAGCTTTCCTGCATGATCCTCAAAGCAAGTCCTCCAGGCCAGGACTGAGACATGATGACTTGATGGCAGAGGCAGTGTGGGTGTGTGGGAGGCTTGCATGACTGCTCTTAGCGGTGTACCTGCTTGGTGGGTAAACAGAAAAGCTTTATTCCACTCCAGTCCAACACCCCTCCCATCACCCCCAAATTTCAGTCATTTATTTTTGTAAATGACAGAATGGGATGGAGAAACACTTATTAAAGGCTCATTAGGTGTCAGTGGTTAATCTGTGAAACTCAAAGCCCAGCTGGGGTTTGGCATTTGAGAGTATCCAGAATTCACATAAAACACTTGTCACCTTCAAAACAAACAAACACTTCATCTGGCCATGAAAGAAAAATCCACTCTGAGGGCTTGTGGAGCAAGAAGAAAGCCAGAAGGTATCACCCAGAGACAGCAGTTTCCACATCCCTCCTCCATCCCTGCACAGGGTGAACACAGCACCCCAGTGAGCACAAGTCAGGGGTGTTTGTAAAAGGTGGGCAAAGTGTCTGGGCAGCTCTCCTTGTCTTTCCAAAGGCAAAGAATGCCAAGGAGAGCTTGCCCCTAATGTTCCCTCCACCCATGGAGATGGTCTGTACTCATGGTGATATCTAAGCCTGGATGTGGAAAGTGAATTTCTAAGGGAATAAAAAGCATGGAGTCACATGCTTATCCAGGGTCTGCTCAGCCCTGGACTTTCCACTCATTCACCAAGGAGGCCAATTTATCATCATCTGAGCCAGAGATTTCTGCAGCGCCACTTTAGCTCTCAAGTAACTGAGCTCAAATCCCCAAAAGTAGTAACTGCCACACAGGGCTCAGTAGGGACCAGTGATTAAGATGCTGCACAGAACAGCCCAGATTTCAGCTCAGTGACATTAACTTATCATAGAAATAAGTGGCTGATGAAAGAGACATCTCGCAGAATCTCAACAGCATTTAGATATCTCAGTAACAGCCATGATATAACCCCCTAAGTGATAAATTAGATCAGATAGGCAAGCCTAACCCATAATTACCCAGAAGTTCTCTGGGACAGAAAGGGGAGTTCATAAGGCTGTGTGCCAGGCACGTCTCACAGTGTTGTACTACACACAAACGTTATGAAATTAGGATAACAATGACAGCATTGCCACAGCCTTCTGTGCACTAAATCACCTAACCTGCAAATACAGTTGTACACATCCATTCTTTGTTATCCCAATAAAATCATTCTAAATTGTCCAAAGAGGAAGAAAAACAGGATGAAAGGAAATGTTCTGACCTAAATCTCCAAATCAATTATGGATTGTCTTGAAAATATGTGCAAATACTATATTTTATTGCTAACCTGAACAATCAGATGAGCCATATATCCCCATACATGTACAGACATGCATAAGAAAAGTCAGAAAATCATAGAGAATTAAAAGGGGGAAGACTTCTTTACATGCTTATGCATGCAAAGGTCAAATGTATATGCACATAGTTAAAGAAGGATGGGCATAAGCAACATGTGGGCAATAAGAAACACCACATGTGGAGAGGATGGAGACAATGTAAGATAAAGAATACACAAATGTGTATCATATGCTAGATAATCTGCCATTAGAGGCAAGGAGCAATTCACTGTAGCGACAGAGGTTAGCAGAATTAAATGTCACAGATTTGTCGAGGTAAAGATGCCTACATTTAAAGAATATAACCTACCAAGCTGTGCAGAGGAGATCAAGGCATTTCTGAAGTCTCAGGGTACTTTGTATTAATAGCCTGTGAACTGTTATTACTTGGGTTTTGCTGAGTGCTTGCCTCAGCAAAAAGAGGAAAAATAAACTATCCCAGGCATCCTTCATACTGGTTACCTGCAGTTTCAAGACCCATTGGTTGTCCTCCAATCAGTCTAGTCATCCAAACTTCCACTAGGAGCCCTGAAGGGTCACAGAATCAGTAAAAGTAAGGATACTAGGGATCTATAAAAACTCCTTTCTAATCATATTCTCCAATCCCTATATAACGTTACTTTACACCAGGACACAGATCCTAAGAAATAGAATTTCACCTTAACTGCCCCTTGCTCTATCTGTACCACATCTGATCTTATCAAGAAACTAAAGTCACTTTGGTTTGGGGATGAATTTGGAGGTGTTGAGGGAGGAGAGTACCTAACTTTTACATTAAATATAAGATCCTATTTTGGATAACAAGATTGGAAGTAGGAATCCAACACATTTGCAAAGAAGGAAAGGGAGAATTATTGTAGAAAAAAAGTTAATCATATATGCTATTTGTTTGTCTAAGCATATAAGTTATCCCATGCAGACAAAAGGTGAGATTGCCTGTGCAAGGGGAAAACAAGTGGGAGCCTTCTGAAAGCGTTCCAGCTGGCTGGCAAATTGCCTTAACCGCGGTATAATGCAGCCAGAATAAAAGAGTTCTGCAGTATGTTAATGCGCATCTTTAATGAAAGGTGCATCACATTAGTTCCTTGAAACTAATTCTTAACAGAGGCTTTTCTCTCCTCCCAAGGGAAGCTAAGGCTTGTAACAGCCATTTGTGGCAGATGTTTCTCTAACCTGTCCTTACACTTCCAGAGAGTCCATAGTCTCCACGAACAATCTATTCCAGTGCTTAACTATACTTCCCATTAAAAAGTGAAGTTTTTTCTCCTTTTAGGTTTTTAGGTTTTTAACCTAAATTTTCTTGCTGCAATTTATACCAGGAGAGTGTATTTCCTTATTCTCCTACATGTGCCCTTTTCAGTGTTATCAGGTCAGTAAGATATTTATAACAGAGAGGAGATGATAATCTCATTCAGTGGCTATCTTATAAGATACATTGGCAAAAGCAGCCACCTGTTCAAATGACCAGCATCCAGTCTCACCATTTACAAAATCCTTACCCAGATGGGTAGTATGGACAAGTAAAAGCTACTCTCATGAAATTCCAAAATTGTCTGTTCCAACAAAGGCAGAAGTCAATCCCCAAGTTCCTCCTAACATGCCAAGGCAGGACTTCAAAACACAAGAGCATCTGGAGAGACCTATAACTAGAGACAATAGATGGAAAACTAAAACCTCCTAGAAATTTGGTTTTCAAGGACTAGGCAGGAAAATACAGTTCTGAATTGAACCAGAAATGTTCAGATACATTTCTTAGGCAAGATACTCAGCAGCATTGCACTGGTATTTGGAGTGAAGGTTCGGGAGAGCCTTCAGGTGCTTGTTTTTTAACGGGGTGGAGGAAAACCATACAGGCAAAGTCTCCTCATAGCTATTATTTTATTCAGGCTCCTATTTGCACAATGCCTTGCACCACTCTCTTTTCATTTACAAGCTTATCTCAATTCCTGCCCCACCCCCCCACCCCCCATTACAGAAGAAATGTAAAAGGAACAAAACAGATTTCGTTTCATTTGCAGAGTAAAAAAAAACACCATTGCAAACTCACTTAGGACTTGAACTGCTTTCTGCATTTTCCCAAAAGCCCAATGTTTCCTCCCTCATTATTGGTTCTTTTATTTTTTTTCCCCAGGAGCTGAGAAGTTTATTCATTCCAGTGGGGAAGCACTAAAGCAACAACAGAGAGCATGAATCAGGAGGCAGAAAATCCTTATTCCACCAAGAATCTCTGTAACCTGATCTGCACCTTTGTGGCTCCACATTGTGTAAAACTGAGATAACAGCATGATTTTACATCTGGGGTACACTGGGTAGATAAACACAGAACAGGCCACGAGGCTCACAGATACTGTGGAAGTGAGGAGACACATAAACGTGTCTAGAGCTAGATGAGAGAACAGATGTATCTATGAATGGTACAAATGTGAAAACTTCCTGTTGTTAATCTTTGGAAAAATCTTACATAACTTTTACACCTGATTTGAATACATGAAAAATGGAAGATCAAAAATAGAAAAGGTAAAGGTAGGATGTTGGAAAAGGGGCAGGAAATAGGACTGTTATTGGTAATATAGCTGATGGAGAAGCATACCTAACCCCTTTGGGAAGCAGGGCAAGTCCAAGGAGAAATAAGAGTCTTGTCAGTAAAATTGGTACAGATGCTGAATGAGGACATGGGAAAACCAGAACAACTGGGCAGGACCTGAAAAGGGCTACTCTAGAAGCACCATAGAAATAGCAGTTGTAACTGGGACACTGCCAATGGAAGTAGGCATTGCTCAGGGTACCTCAAATAAAGGTAGACCTAGGGGATGCTGTTGTGACCTTAATGCTGCAGTAGACTATGAAGAAATAAATCAGGAATAAATAAAGTAGAATTATTTTAGATTGAAATAGGTTTTAGAAGGCTGGTGCAAGATGTTCCATGAGGACCAAACTACAGAGATCTACTGTAGCTCCACAGGCTTGGCTTTCAGTCTGCATTGAGATGTCATTACTGTTTCTAAAGAGAAATTTTATCAGGAGCTAAGTTATAATGGGAGTCTTTAGCTTCATAGAGATTAGATGGAGAACAAATGCAAATTTTAACAGCAGCACCCTGATGTTTCTTTTTCTGGATCTGATAGTTGGCATATTTCTTTACCCCAGAATTGCTCAACAGGCAATAGGTCGTGATGTTTTACACTCAGTTTGGGCAAAGCAGCAAGGAAAAGCTAGTTATCAGAAATAACCTTGGATTGAGCGATTAGAGGAACAGAGAGCCTGTCTTAAAGAAGGAGATTAAAAAGCTTGCCTAACCTAGATAAATGAAAACCAAGAGGGGATATGACTGCTCTGTATAAATAAAGGGGGGACAGATAAACAAGGGAGAAAAGAAAGTGATTTTTAAGCAGGAAAAAAGATGCTGGTAAAAGAACGACTGATTGTAAGGAAATTTGCCTTGAAAATAAGATAGATTTTAACCATCAGAGGGGAAGTTCTGTAACAGCTGCCCAAAAGTAGCTGTGAAAATTAAAATGGGGTCAAGAAGAAGCACTACTGGTTTGTATAGGGCTGTATGATTTTGCTGCCTAGAGCAGAGGGATGGGACCAGATGAGCCTTTCCAGTCCAGTGACTCTAAGTAAGAAGAAGCAAGAGGAAGAATTCCACTGTGAAAAAGCCTTTTCCCCTCAATTTTTCAGTCTGCAAATGTCAAAACTCAGTCTTAATCATCATATCTCTGTCCTCCAGCTAACCCACATGAACACAAAGACTCATGCTAATGATACCTCCAACTCCTTTGCTCCTACTTCCCTCATTCAGCAGCAGCACCTTCTCTAGTGCCCTGAGAATAAAACATTCCTCTTAGCCTTCATCAAAGCCAGTTAAGTTATGACTCTCACACTTAGAGTGCTGACATCACACCCATTACCAAACATATAATTCCTGTGATGCTACTGGTCTGTACCCTCACATAGGCTGGTCTACAGCAGGTGGAGAAGAGATGCCATGAAGAGCAAAAATCTCCTGTTTGCAGACACTTAAAGGTGATTAATTAGCCACATCAGCCAAAGCAGACAAGAAATGGTTGTGAATGCTCCACATGCAAAATTAATTAACACAAAAACAACACTCCTTCCTGAACCTCAAGTTCACCTTCCACAACCACCTGGGGAAGGCTGCTTTCTTGACTGCACCTGCAGAAGCAGGAATTGCTTCTAATAGCCTTTCAATTAAAAATTTAGGCTGCAGGAGATGGTGTGATTTTCTCCCCTCTATATTTATACAGCACCTAGCATATGCCAGAAAAAGAGGCTGAGCTTAGAATACAGACAGGCTGAGGTACTTGCTCCTGCTTTACAACTCATTCTGGGAATAAAAGCTCTTTGCAGAAACACAGTCTTCCATCTCACTGAGGTCTGGCATTTACACAGCTCTTGCCATTTTTGCTGAAACATTTCTTTCCTGGTGCATTTATATGCCTTTTGCAGTTGCTAAGGTCCTGTCCCCTGCCACGATTAGCCAGAGAAGGTTAATGAGATATACTTTGAGCACATCTGACTTCTGCAAAGTCAGTGAACTATGGGGCTCCACTGGTGTCACAAAAAGGTCACAGTTGTGAGAATGCCAAAGAGTTTGCCTTGCTAAATCATTCCTCCAAACCAGAAGGCACCAAGAATTCAATACAGGTATAAAACTAGCCCCTCTGGGAGATGATGGTGGTTTTGCTGGCAGCATTAACTTGGTGGCCCAGAAAATGGTTCATCCAGGCAAGGCTGGGTCATGCTGGAACAGCAGGGACTCCAGGGGGACACAGTTATTCAAGGACCTCAGTGCTACCTGATGTATACATAACCATGATTTATGGAAATGCAGACTGCAATCAGCACAGGCATAAATAGGAGACATGAGGGGAGAGGAAGCTGTTAATGGTAGCGGGGGCTATGATCTGAGTAGGCTGGAGAATGTAACTCTAAGCTTCTAGCAGGGGCAAATCAGGTGTTAGGATTTGGGAAGAAGAATTAGAACAAAATTTATATCTTAACAAACACTGAAAACTGACTACCATCCAACACAGCCCACCTTCAGCTAACAGGCAGTGACAGCACCTGACTCAGACTCTTACTTAATAGTGTTGCATACTTAGAGCCATCATGCCCTTCTGAAATGACTGTGTGAGGACAGGGGAGCTAAATAAATGTCCCAAATTCCAGCAACATCAGTCTATTCTGATTCTGGTCTGGTAAATAAAATCTAAAGCCAGGGAGCTTACACTGTCCCTAACATTGTTCATCTAAGGTGAAAAAAGGTTTCACCTTGAGCATCTCTACTGCTCTCCTTTGCAGAACCGTGGGGCAGGGGAAAATGTAGCAGGGATACTGGTAAGATTGCACGTTTCGTGTCCCAGGCGGTTCAGCAGCAGTCACAAAGGTATTTTAAAAAGTGTATTTTTATGTGCATGTATCGGCATCTAAATGCTTTATGTAAGCATTTCGCGGTCTCTAGCAGTGCATCCGCATTGTGCAGGTGTGTGTCTGCATCCAGTACGTGTCCATGCATGTAATGCCCTATCTGATGATTTTTCCCCTTGGCTTTCCCTGTTGAGTTTTGGGTTTGAGTTTCATTTTGCTGAGCTTTCATTTCTTTCACTCAGATTTTTTTTTTTCCCCTAAAGCATGTTACACAGAGGGAGGGATGCTTGCCAATTCACTGCAGTCTGGGAGACAGTTTAGAGCTTTGGCTGCTAAGTGGGTCCAGTACAGTGGTGTACAAACCCTGACATGTGTGCAGTGACACCTACTCTTTACACTGATTGAATATCTCTCCCAGAATATCTTGGGACCTGAAGCTGAAAGAATGTTCAAAAATGCAGATGCAGAGGAAGGCCAAAGCTGTTTCCTTGTGCTGAGAAAAGAGAAATGTTGAAACCAGCCCCAGCAGGGTTAGGAGAGGAGAAAACTTAAAGAGAGAGGGGGTGAATTACCTAATTCTCACTGTTTTCTGTGCGGTGTAAGCAAGACCAAAGGCACTGCTTGAAAAGCATCTCTGAGAATATCAGAGAGAGAAGCTTTGGCTTCCAGTGGGAGGTGTCACAGTGGGTGAAACACTTCCCCACCCCACACACAGCGGCCAGAGCCCCTTCCCTCTGCCTGGCAGCCCCACGTTGCCCCTGTGCAGAGGTTCACGCCTGCCAAGAGCAGCACTGGCACGGCTGTACACATGCCCCTCTGGCAGAGAGACACGGGGTGCTCGGCTCTCACTGCTGGAAAGGGGAGGATCAAACCTCTTCCAGAGGAATTACGGCACATGTTGGGAGCCAGACTCCAGGGAAATCAGTTACAAAGCTGCAAGGCCCCATTTCTTTCTTCTCCCACCACTGACAGCACTGAGCTGGTGATTGCAAATGCTGTCTGCATCCACAGAACACCCTTTGTCAGGATGCTGGGTCTGGATTCACACTGGCATAGTGGAGCCAGCCCCACTACCTTCAAACCTTCAGGGTGCATGTCTGCAGCCCCCTGCAACCTGGCCCATGGCAGGGAGTCTTGTGCAGTGCACCAGGGCCATCCCAAGGGGTAGCCAACTGAAACAGTGCTCCAAGTTCTCACCAGATCTCCAAACTGAGTTGAAATAACAGGTCTGCTGCTCTGCATCCTGGTTCTCTGCCAGGTCTCTTTTCTTGGCGTTGCAAAGGGACAGAATGGAAAGCAAAGCTGTGGGATAGGAGCAACCAGGAACACCCTTGCTGCTTTCCCTCTGTCCCGTGTGTAGTTAAAAGCTTCAGACTTTCTGATGGAACTCCAGAAAGAGAACCCATGACCTGCAGGACCCCCACCTGACCCACTGCTACAGCCAAGTGCTGGGCTTTGCTTGAAAACCACAGCATTCTGACAAATTTGGGTAGAGCATTAAACAAGACCTGCCAGCTCTACCTACACCTTACAGAGAAGGTCCAACCAGGATGGAGCCCACCAGCAGGACCACCAGCAGGTTCATGGCACGGGTGTGCATTACTACCACGCTGGTTGTAGCCAGCAAGTGCTCTGTGAGCATCAGGGAGTGACTGTGCCAAAGATTTTTCCTCCTTTGCCATCCCATACAGAGGTACCCCCCAGCAGCAGTTATCTTAAGCTGATCTGAGCCTGGAGTCCAAGCAGAATTGCCAAGGGCCCAGCTGAGGCCATCTGGGCTGCAAGGCATCTCTGTGCAAAAGAAGCACAATCAGACATGAGTGTGGAGGGAGTAAGAGGTAACCTTGAAATCAGTGATTTGGAAAGGAGAGGAAGCTATGTATTTGCCAACCCCACTAGCAAAGAAGACTTAAGCCAAGAACTCTTTTCTTGGGAGCATGGCCTTAATAAAATTCTCCCCTTAAATAAAATTCTCCCCTTCTCTCAGATCTGATGGACCTCAGGCACACCTATTTTTCAAAGATATGTGTGTCATTTTGTGCATAAACATGTCAACACAAAACAGTGCCGTTTCTGTGGCCTAGAAGGTGGAGAACAGGCATGACAGAGGCAGTCTTGGAGACATAAGAGGAAGCTAAGGCTCTCAGTAGGTTGCAGGATATCTTTTATGATGACATGTAAGTCCACACATGGAATGATTTCTGTCAGCGTAGAACTAGCTGGATGACTTTGTGTATTTAAATGTGTGTGTACTGCGTAGCTACCTCTGTTATAAGGGGAATAAGTAGTAAGCCCATAATTAAGTTCTCTGACATTTTCCATTACACGAGCCTTCAAGCCAGTTCCGTGAGAAAAGCCAACATCTCCATGTTTTGCAACAGGCATTTGAAAGTCAGCAGGGCAAAAACCCTGAGGCTAAGCACACGATTTTTACTTTGGCCCATCAAATTTAATTCACTCTTAACTGCATTACAAACTGTTGAATAATCATAATTTCTTTTCTGTCACTTTCTTGCAGAAATCCTGGCAGACAATCCAAACAGCATCTGAGCACAAACGTTTTAAGAGCTAAACCCAACACCTCAGTGGGGACTTCCCACCAGTACCATGGTAAGCATAACACCTCAGCTTTGACAGAGCAAGAGAAAAGCAAAGGTCCAATCAGGCTACACACAAAATGTGGACAAACGATCCAGGTTCTCTTCTATCTGTTTAAATGTGCCTCACTGTGAAAAGGTCACCTGCACTCCACTATTCAGGATGCAGAAAGCTGCCTTTGAGCTTTCATAAATGTCTGTGGAACAAGTACAGGTTAGTCATTGGATTGAACAGTCAGACTCAGTGCTGAAAGCTCAGCATGCATGAGAACGAAAACATTTCGGGGTTTCCTCTTAAGAAACAAAGGAAAACACAGCACATGTAAAAAACCCACCACCAAGCCATAAAACAAACTACATTAAGGGTAATTGATTTAGGCTGAAGTATTAGAAAATGGCAGGTTTACAGTTTCCTTTTCAGCCTTTCTTGCATCCCACTTGTGTGTGGACATTTTGATTCAAATTTTAATTAATGAGTGCATGCAACTCTCTCCATGGAGTCCCTCCCTCAACCCTTGTATTTCAAAGAAACTTGAAGAAGTAGAATTAAGGTGGCCTGGGAAACAAGACCAGCATTTCCTAGCTTGACTTACCAAGCTAAAAGTCGAATCACTGTTCTTTTATTTTCTGTATGTAATTGCTTCTACGGCTTGAATGTGCACAAGCTGTTACAAAACCAATAAATGGGCCAAGAAAGTATCAGTGAAGATGGAGAAAGAGCTATCCATGAATCTCCAAGCACTGGCAGAGGAGAGAGGAATAAAGAAACAGCAATGGACAGCGAGAAAATCAACCAATGTAGAGATTATGCAATCCTGTTTTATGATGAAAAAAGCAGCACTGACCTTGCCAAGGGGTTGAATGAGGCAAAGAAAGCAGAAGCCAAATAGGAAAAGATGTGTTGGAGAGAGGTGGAAGAGGGTGAAGCTGGCAGGTCCCTCATGGTCCTGATGCCCAGAAGGTGAGACGAAAGGAAGGCACTAATCAGGCAGATCACGCTGCAGACAGGTTTCTCGTGTTGCAGCAATACGCTCGTAACAGACTAAGAGAGAGAGAGGGCTGAGGGCTGTACTGCAGAGGACAGGACCAAGCTGGTCTGGTCTGTGTCACCTCAGAGCAGAGGTACCACGGTAGAGGTAGATGGCATGGGGACAGCCACAGTCCAGATGCCATGTAGCCACGTTAGCCCAGCAAGGCTAAGCTGAGAGCCGAGGCAGCTTGCCAGGCTCACACAGCTCCTTGCACCATGCTGTGCTGACGCTCCCCCGTGGCACTGCTCTGCACCATGTGGGTTTACCATCGCAAGCATATGCTGGCACAGGCAACGCATAGCTGTGTTTCACAGGGCAACTTGCCCTAAGCAGCTGTGCAGCAGCTGTGCAGAGAGCAGATGCTTTCTCCTCAGATGCCCAGGAGTGAAGTGCTGGCTCTTATCTTGTCCTGTGCTTACTCTGTAACCTTAAGCAAGCCACCGAAGCTTCCTGAAGCTCAGTTCTCCCTCTGTTAAAGGCTCTGAATAATCAGTCCCTTGTTGCAAGGGGCGTGAACAGGGACCTGACAGCTGGGAGAAATGACAAGGGTCGGTACAGTAAGGAGATGCCTCAGCTCATCCACTCCAGAAGAACTCTGCAGCTCAGGGCTGAACCTACACCTCCTTCATGGCCCACATCAGAGGAAGGACCTCTGCCATAGAAGGGTGGTGGTTAGTGTAGAGCAGCCGTGCATGACGGCAGTCAGCAGCAGAAATGGTGCTGATTAATGACAGAGCAGCAGCACTGCAGGTCAGGCATGTGGATCAGCAGCCATAAAAGGAACAGCAGGATTTTAGATTAACTAAAGCTCAAGAGAACATTCTTGGGTTTTCTTCACCTGCTCTGGAAGCTGAAGTGACACAAGCGACCAGCAGCTGTCTTTGCTCGCTCTCTGAAGATACCTTTCCTGGAAAAGGGAGCACAGCGATCCTCAGGCTGATGCAGTGGCACTCAGCCCTGCCCATTCCAGCCTCTACGAAGCAGATGCATCTCATTTCCCACAACCAACATAAAGCTCAATCAGCTGAGTTTCCTGGCCACAGCTCTCCCTCATGGCTCTGAAGCAGCCACTGTGCCATCCAGGGTGCCACAGAGTAGCTCTCCACACACAGAGGTGAGATGTGGGTGGGTGGAAGGAAAGGAGGCTGCAGCCTCCTCAGATGGCAGCATTGCTTCTCCTCTCCTGCACTGCACAGAGCCCACTTCCAAGGACGGTCCCCAGCTGTGGCTTAGAGACATTGGCTCGCCAACACAATGCTGTCTTCTACAAGGAAATGGAGGGAGCCTCCTAGACCAGGGCAGGAGAAACAGTCTTGGAGAAGGACTGACCAGCAGTCCTCAGTGACAAGACAAGCACTGTGGTGGGACAGAGACCTGCAGCCAGCCCAAGGAACATACAAGTGTAAATTTTCCTCAGTGCCAACTTTATAGGCCTGGCTGCTTTACTTGGCTGCACCATGAATAGCCAGTAAGCCAGGCCTTACCCTTCTCTGCAGTAGAAAAGATCGTGCTTATGAGCGAACATTTATCCCTTCCAGTCTGCTGATTATTTCACCAGGCAACCTGAACGTTCCATTAATATCATCTTCTGCGAAGCTAAATATATACACTAACGACATATACAAATACATATAAATACATCTCTATCTAGCAGAGAATCCAATTAAGTGACTATGTTACGCCTTAGCAATTAATGAATTCAACAAGCCGAGCTGCCGCTTGCATATGATTAAAGTTCAAGCAACATCAATCATAACAGCAAAAAAGATTCCAGATTTTCCTATGTGCTATCTACAAAGAGATTGTTAACATTTAATCAATGGGTAAATTCAAGTGTGTTTGCAAACCTCAGGAAACTCATATTTTTGGTGATATACAGCCTGTCCTTCAACTCATAGTAGCCTGTTCTTGAATGCAGCATCTCAGGCCATCCTGCTGCCTTATATATCTTTCTGCAGTATTTTCTGGATGGAAGGACTGTAAAAATGCTGGTGTCCTATGGGTCAAAAGAGATCAAATTCCATGACTGACTCTTGCCTCTTGACTCACAAAAATGCTTTCCTTCTCTTTGTGTTCAGTTGCCAGTTTTCTGTTTGTGTTCATACATGTGTAAGTGTGTGTTTGTGTGCACGTGTTTGTGTGCCTGTTCTTTCACACATTAATCTTTTTCCAGGACAAGACTGTTCGTGCAGTTTCTGCCTCTCGGCAATAGACAACACTGAGCCCTCTAGGGACTGCTCATTCCCTCCTTCTCTCACAGTACCCCTCCTCTGCATTCATAAGACAATCCCTAGGGGCAAGTTCTACATAAATAAATATTTAAGTAGCCACTAAACCACAGAAGATGCAGAAAAGCATGTGAGGGACTTGTCTGCAGTATTCAGGGCACAGAGGAGAAAGAACAGAGGCATGGCTTGGAGGGTTGGGAGCAGACAAGTGATGAGGGTTTGAACTGGAAACAAAACAATCCCCTTCTCTTCTCTGACCCAGCCAGCACAGTGGGCTGGTTTTCACCCTGAGACCAGAGCTGATATAATACAGTTAGTCTGTGTTAGTACAGCAGCATAAATCCAAAAGCCAAGAATGAATCATATTTGGGAGGCTGACAGAGGAAAGAGCCATTAAAGGAACCATCACAGACACAGCTAATTAACCTTACTACTAATGCTAAGTCTTTTTTAAGACTTTTTAAAGTCTTTTTTAACTGGTGCATTGTTCTCCTAGTTTGTTGTCATACTCCAGAAAGAGGCCATGAATGCCCAGGAGAAGGCTGGAGGCCTATCTCTGAGGACTGGTTGAGTCTGTCACAGAGAGAGGCTAGGCATGAGATCCAGACCTGGTTCTCCTCTGCCCTCTGAACTGGGTGCCAGGAGGTTCCTTTGAGAGTTCCGTCCAGGCTCACCAGCTTATGGATCCTACATCCACACAGAACTACTTGTGCCTACACCCATAGCACTACAGATTTCACAAGTCTCTATGAGATATCAAAGAATAACATTTGGATCTTTTTTAGATTCCTTGAGAAACACTCTCCTGAAAATGGGTATTATAAATATATATAAATAAATATATAGGTATTATAGGGGTATAAATCTGGCCATTTATGTCACCCATGTAAGATAGCAGTTTGAAGGGTAATAGCCATATAAAACTTGCCATACCCTAGGAAACCACATACTATTTGTATGCTTCCCAACATAACCAGGAGAGCTAAAAAGCTCTCAGAAAATCAGTCAAGAGAGAGCTCCTTGCAGAGCAAAAACCTAGAGCCCACAGCAGGCATCAGCAGACTTGAAGGACCACTTGTATGATCAGAGGAGGGCATTTTTTGTGCCCTGGCAATGCAGCTCTTGGAGGGTGACATTTCAGAGAGATTTGGAGAACTTTCATTCAGGAGAATGTCCCAGATTTTTCACTTCCCCAGAGAGCAGGAAAGGTCGAGGAAGGCCCCCTTTCAGGTTCACTAGAACTATTTTCTCCTCCAGGTACAAAGAATCTGGCCGCTATTTGAGTTGTGGTAGGAAGCA
The DNA here is from genome assembly GCA_013400515.1 of Erpornis zantholeuca. Lineage (NCBI taxonomy): Eukaryota > Metazoa > Chordata > Aves > Passeriformes > Timaliidae > Erpornis > Erpornis zantholeuca. The sequence goes on along the minus strand of VZTN01034368.1, from coordinate 346,423 downwards.
AGCCCTCAGCAAGAGCTTTGGGCCCAAAGTGAATGCAATCAACCAAAGCCACTTCTTCCCTCAGTTTCAGCAATTTCTGCAGCTTTTCTTTCTCCCTCAGCAGGATGGTTTTTTTACTACTTTTTACCCTGCTCTACATCAGTGTTCTTAAGGAAAGGAAGACAGCTTTGGGTTAACAGCTCCTTATTGATAATGACACAATAAAGTATCCAATCTGCATAGAGAAATCAAAAAACCCAGCCTTTGCACGTAGGCAAACCAGGGTGTTCAAGAGCAATGGGAGAGGGGATGTTTCTTTACCTGAACTCTGCACAATAAGAATATAGAAATGTACCTCCTTCCCTAGGCAACCTTCTTCCATTACAGGGGGAAGCACCCCGTCCCTCAGAAATCTAAAGAGCAAGAGGAGCCAGCAGTATCCACCAGAGCAGTAGACAGAGGTGCTCTGTCAGTATGGTGTGTACCTCCGAACGTGAGAGTTTAGCCCATTTCCTCCATCCATTCCTACTTCTCTATAAGCAGAGCAGAAAATGAAAACATCCTTCTCAAGATGTCAATCCCGTCATCCAGATGTCAAATCATAACTGCATTTGCGCACTTGGGATCCCTTGGGATTTTTCACAGCCCTCACAGCTGATGATTCCCCAAAGTGGCTGCTGCATTGTCAGGTTCCTTGCAGTTTGCTTTCTCTGTGGCATCAAGCCCTTTCCACCCTTCTCCCTGTCTGTGATTAACCCCACCTGTCAGCACTGCAACAGATACGTGTATATTCCCAGCTCTCTCATTTCTCACTTTACAGAACTCTCTCGCCTAAGAAATGCAGAACTTCTAAACAGGACAGACACTAATATAGAGGACAAACAGGCTCTTTTTGACAGGCTCTTGGGCTCCATTCGCTATCCATGCATTTATCTACTCAAAAGAACTTTTCTCTTCTTCCTGCAGGAGGTTATTGCACTCCTGCAACTGTGCCATTGTAAAGCTGTTGTCAGAGGTAATCTTATAGATTAGGAAAAAGTCAGGTCTCATGAGAGTGGACAAGATATCTCCAGAAAACAGAAGTCCGATGACGTACAGCAAGCAGGACTGAATGAAGGAGAGCTCCGTGCTCCAACTCCTGGCTGTAGGAAAGCAAACCCTGCTTCTGGACAGAATGGTTTTTGTAAGGGAACACAGCCAGGCTCCTGACCCCATTTTGTCATTAAAGATGCAGGTCTGAGGTTTGGGATTAGGAACCAGGTCTGTTATCTCTCACTGACATTAATGGTTCTGCCCCCTTCCTTACACTACCATGTTTTCACTTTGGCTGTGGCAAATGCGTCTCAGTCCCCCTCCCCTGCACATCCATTCTAAAGGCTGTTTCAGAGATTATTTGTCTGATATAACTTTTCCCCTTTCTTTTCAGTCTTCCTTTGCCTCCCTTCCAAGACACTTGATACCTCTAACCCCTCAGTCAGTAACAAGATGTGAATGCTGACCCACTCCACTTTCTTCAGCAGCTTTTCAGAGACCCACACAATTTTCTTCAGTTTTGGCCTTCTTCTTGAGAGAGGTCCCATGAACATCAGTGTAGTTACATAATTGCTTTTTGTCTTACTCTACCCTAAGTCTCACTTTTGCCCAGAAAGCTGCAGATAATTTGCAACACTCAAGCTGCTGATATGTTAAGCTTATAGTCCACAAAACTTAAAATCCTCACCCATTTCATATTTCCCTAGCAGGTCAATGCAAAAATATTCACTGACATCAGTGGATAAAATATGTCATCTCTTTACAGACTTTCCCAAAGTATGCTGAGCAAGAAAATCCTGGATATTTACTACTGGTCCTAACTTGCCTACATTCCCTGTGCATTGACTCTCTCATCTGCCTGTGTGACCATGATTTCTCAGCTGATATTTACCCAGTAAGTGTTTAGTGGCTACAGCCATCATCTAGGTGTCTCTGTGCAGCTCCCAGCACAACGAGGCACTGGTTATTGGTAGGCTTTTTCAGTGAATACAGTAACACAGATAATCAAAATAACCATAAGTTCTGCACAGTTCATAAATCAAACTAACCAGGGCTGGTCTTTTTTATGACGGAGAATGATTGTCACACTGCAGTCCAAGTGCTATTCATTACAGTGTCTGTTTCCCTAAGTACCCCTCCATTTTCACACATTTCCTAATGGCTGGTTAAAATGGCTTTGCACTGATGAACAGCTACCACATATCATCCCAAGAAGGTACAGTTACATCTCTAGAGAGGGCAAAGCAACACCTGTGAACAAAGTTCATTCACAGCAATCTGAGGGATCCCCTAGGCTCAGGGGAGATAAGAGATCTGTAATCACTGATTTGTCTTTGCCTGACCTCAAAAAGTTCATAGGTGTCTGGGAAGTCTGTCTTGAATTTTTGTAAGTAATTTCTATGTATTTAACGGCACTTGATAAAAATAGCAGAAACTCAAGAAGTGAGTGTCTATTTTCTTCCATTCATACCTCAAAAGCTTCTCTCCCCATCCCCCATCTCTCCTTCCCCTTACCCCAGCACAAAACACACCCTTTGATACACTAGCTACTCACTCCATGCATGTGACAGACTCTGATTAAACTCACAGATAATAACCTTGCAAGGCAGAGTCAAACTTGCAGCAGTACAGGCTGTTCTCATCATTGGCTCCCAAAAATAGTTCGTTGCCAATAAGAGTCAATCAGTCCAGGCTTTGCCAGCCTGCACTTCTACTGTCCTCCCCCATCTCAGGGGCTGCTGACACAACTTGTCCCCTCCAGAGTGGTTGCAAGGCTCTAAATACCACCAGGAATGTGTTGCTGAAAATACCTCGGGTTTGCAACATTACTGTACACCGGGCTTCCAGGGGTCTTCCCTGTCTTTGCTCCCTTGTGCAAGGGAGATACGATATACAGCTGTTTCCAAAGAGCGAGGAGAAGCGTGAGATTGCAGACGAGCAGATCTGATGGCATTTGGGAGGATACAACACGGAGGGAAAGGAAAGTCCCAGCACAGAAACAAACAGAAAAGGGGCCCTCAATATGCAAGGATGGAGTGCAGCATTGACAAAAAGCCAAACCAAGCCTGTGAATGGGTCATTCTGGGGAGAGAAAGCAGTCCATTATGTCTTAGACCTGTTCATTTTGATATCTACATTGCAAAAACTTTCTCCTGATGTCAAGCACTGAACCTACTCTGAAGTCAAAGGAATTGCAGCACTTATGCCAGAGGTGAATTTGGCTCCCAAAGGACTTTTCTATGCAATGATTTAGATAATGAATCTTCAAAGGTTATGTTGTGGCTATAGCATGAGTGGAGGAGAAAAAGGGCCAAAAAAGGCTGGAATAGAATAGCCATCTGTCATACTTAAGTCTAGAGCTCAGCTAACTCAGCTGAGCCTAGCACACAGCTATGGCATAAAATAAGGGCAAGAAATACTGGAAGTTAATGAGCACCCCTGGAGGAAATCCTACCCCCCATCTAACAGTATGAAACAGTACAGATGTGTTAATACAGGCATCTTTATGAAAACTGCATCCCAGAATATTTTTTGAAGTTAAATACGAGGCAGAAAATGGCATGCAGCATAAAGAATAGCTGGCGCACTGAGCAATCAAGAGGCAGTGCAAATGGCCATATAATTTCGCCTTTTAAAAGCAACTTCATAAAAGCTCATTCATCGATAAAAATGCTGTGTTTCTGTTTTCTGCTTTCCTAGGAGCTTTCTTGCCTTCCCCCTTTATCTTCAGCTAAAGACTTTAGATCGTCTCAAAAGACTAAGAACACCTGTCCTTCCATGCCCAGATGTTGCCTCTGCATTTCAAGGTTGTTTTATATAGTTCCTAAGTATTACCAGACGGGGCTAGTCAAAGGGTTCATAGGGCCTCAGACTCATAATATATATTAAAATTAATGCAGCTGATAACTGTCCGTGAATGTTACAACACCGCCACCCCCCAAAAAAGAAAAGGATGTCAAGGCAGTATGTGGTGAATACATTTGAAGTTTAAAAAACAGAAATTAATGGGATACAGTTTCAGGTATGGAAGACTAAATTTGTTTCCTAATTCCTTTGAGAAGACAGGATTTGGCACTCTGGCATCCAGTGAAATCTAGAATCATCATTTTAAATGCCATGACATTTAGCCTTCAAAGTCTCTTCAGCTTTGATGTCTGCAAGAGCTAGTTGGACACAAGCAAGTTACAAACACATTCACTATGCCATAATACAGGTATTTCATCTCCTCATTGCACCCGAGATCCCCCACTCTCTCCATACGTGTGTTTAATTTATCTACTTGTAGTGTGCAACATCTCCTTTCAACACTTTGAGAGACTGACCTCTGGAAGGTGTTTTTGCAGTGCCTAATACAAGACACCATAATAATGACATTAAAGATGAGAGAGTCGATATATGAAAGTCCTATGGAATTACAGTAACCCTGAAGACACATCCGAGAAGTCCAGAAAAGTGGAAGTTGAGGCAGTTAAATCACTGTGGATATACACTGATGCTAGATGGGAAGATAGACATACAGACATACACACAGAAGATAGGGATGAAAGAAAAAAACAAAGATAAGGCCAAGTAAGGCAATAAAGAGCAAGTCCTGGCTTAAAGAAAAAAAAAAATAAAAGCGGTGATATGTAGCCTTTATCCTTCTTCCAGGGTTACAGATGCTGTGCAGAAGATGACCTATTCAACCTTCCAACCTCAGCTTGAAGACATCAGCTGGCACACAGCACAGACAGCTCTTGGGCCCAAGCAGACCCTTGGCCTAGATGCACCCACTTGTTTCAAGTGGGAGAGATTCCTCGTGAGCCCTGCCCCCGTCTTTCCTGTGACAACCTCTAGTGCCACCATGTTGACCATGGTCCAAAGGAACTGTTCAAACACACAGGAACCACCTGAACCTCTACCCATACAAACCACATCACAGAAATGCTTCCTCCATTGGGGACCACGTAAGAGCTCTGACACAGTCACTGATACTGTCACTTAGTGCTGCCAAAGGGATTACTGCAAATGGGGAAGCTCTGAGATTCAATCCATTGCCTGTTGTCCAGTGTCTCCCCCTTTCTCCTCAATTCTCCAAATTACAACTAAACAATGCCAATTCATTAAATCATTGTTCATAAGACTTCTTTTCTACATCCCTGATTATTCTCGCCATTTTCCCCAGTGTCATTCTAGTTTGTCCAGACCTTTTGTGATGTCCTATCCACAGAACTGCTGAGAGATTTTAAGCCTTACCATCACCCAGCAGAGCACAGAGATTACATCATATGCCTTGCAGGCTAAACTCCTATTTATATGTTCAAGTACAGCGTTTGCCTCTTTCTCAACAATACACAACCATGTTCAGCTTGTGATCCTCTTTTATCCTCTCCCCCAATCCTTTTCTGCAGAACTGTGATCTAGTTGATCTTTCTCTGCACTGTATTTATGTAGCTATTATTCCTGCCAAGGTAAAATAGTTTGCACTTGTCTCTATTGAATTACATCACACCTTTTCATTGTACCTCCAGTTTATCAAGAGCATTACGAATTCTAACCCTGTTCTCCAACCAATTCACAGTCCCCCCAGCTTTCTTCATCTTCAAATTTAATGTGCAAATTCTACAACCACTGCCAAGGCTGTTAAAGAAAACATTGAACTGAACTGAGCACAGGACAGACCTTCACAGAATCCCACTCCATTCTCCCTTCCCTTTTGACAATCTTATTCATTTTGCATGCATTTGTTAGTCACTCTCCTCAAGACCTTGTTCCTCTAGATTGCTAGCGAAGCATGATAAAAGAGATGAAAAAACCTTACTGGAGTCCAAGTAGATGACACCTTAAGTTTCACCTCTGTCCACAATGCCTGTTACCCTGTTACAGAAAGGTACTAGATTGGTCTGACATGACCTGGTGGACTTCCACAAGTCTCCATGTCATTGTTCAGGTGCTGACAAAGAGTTTAGTTGATAATTCATTTCATATGCTTTCTGAGAATCAGGGTTAAGCAACAGTGATCCCATAAATCTAGAATTTCCTTTCCCCTCTGCTCCCTCTGATCTTTTTTAAAGACAGGCATTGATGTTCCTCCAGTATCTGGAAAACACCAGCTGGGTCAGCTTTACACATACAGATTCAATGTAGTGCCTTCAGCCAATGCCCCTTCTGTAAATTTGCTTTGAAAATGGAGCAGGTTGGGTATGTAATGTGTTGCTGCAACAGGAGAAAGGAAGTTGTTACCTTGTTTTGGGAAACATGCACCCATGGCCTTTTGCAAGTCTCCCTTGTCAGGCTGACAGCAGAGTAGAGACTGGTATTGACACGCACCAGACCTCCCATCCTACAGCCCTGGCTCACAGCACATCTGTCATCTCAGCCCGACAGCAATAAGCAGTTTAGTCAGTGTATCTATGACCCCATCTGCAGCACCTCAACTATTTCAGTCCTTCCTCCCACTCCATACTCAGTTTTGTCAATATGCCTCTGTCCTGCTCAGCAGCATCCCCAGCTACTCTGTCCTGTTTACTCTACCCAACTTGTGTGCTCAGCAGGGACTGATGTTAAGCTGATGGCTTGCACCTTCCCTGATATGGTGGTTCTCAGCCACCGTCCTGGTTTCAGCTGGGATAGACTTATTTTTCTTGCTGTTAGCTGATACAGTGCTGTGGTTTTGATTCAGTATGAGATACTGTTGATAACACACTGATGTTTTAGTTGTTGCCAAGTTGTGCTTGCTTGAAGTCAAGGACTTTCCAGTTTCCCAGGGTCTGCTAGCGAGCAGGTGGGCAAGAAGATTGGGGAGAGGATGGCCAGGACAAGCCAAAGGGACATTTCATACCATACAATGTCATGCCTGGTATATAAACTGGGGGGAGTTGTTTGGCAGTCACCAGCTGCTGCTCAGATGTGGGTTGGGCATTGGTCAGCAGGCACTGAGAAACTGTATTGTGCATCACTTGTTTCTCTTGGGTTTTATTTCTCTTTCTTTTTGTTATCTTCTTTCTCATTACTATTATTATTATCTTTTATCTCAATTACTAAACTATTTTTATCTCAATATACAAGTCTTACCTTTTTCTGATTATCCTCCCCATCCCACTGGCAGAGGTTAGCAAGGGACTGCTTGGTACATAGTTGTTGGCTGGCATTAAACCACAACACTCACTCTTTCCTCCTCCTCCTCCTCCATCTCTTCTAGACATTTCAATCCTGACTTCCTGCTTTCTCCTGCACTCGCAGCTGTCTCAGCACATCTTTCACCTCAATAAAAGCAGTTAATCCTGGGTAGGCAACAAGTTGTGAGATGTCTCAGTGTGAAAACCCAAGCTGTAGAAACCCAGGAGATGATCTGAGGTTTGCTACACTTGTTTCAGTTACAGCAGAGGACAGGCCGGACAGGAGTGATCAGGGAATAACCCACTGGGGGCAGGAGGTAACTGAACTGTGCTCTGGTGTGCCAAGTGGAAGTCAACAGCAGGCACAAGTTCTGCAAGGGAAGATGTGAAGCAGCTGAGACTATTGGAGAAATGAAGTTTCTCTATAACTACTGAGAGATCAATTAACTGGTGTCCTGGGGAAACAGTGGTGTTCCAGCAATGAGCTCTGATGGGCAAAATAGCTTTTTCATGTACTAAATACCATGTGCACTCTTCAGTGCAGACAAGGACTCAGGTGCTCATCAATTATTAAGCTTGCTTGAAAAGGCATTTAGGAAAACTGTACAAGAGGCCAGTCTGCAGTTCTGCCTCAGTCCCAACTGGGCTGCTCTTAGCAACCCAGCCAGTGAGAAGGAAAGAGAAAAGTGGAGGTGTGGGAGAAAGAAGGAAGTAAGGAGAGAGAGAGAAAAGGAAAGAGCCTTCACCTTGACAAAGGAAATCATGCATGGTACAGGAAAGGCCTCCTTGATGCCTCACAGTATCACTCACATAGCATCACTCATTTCCATCTAGAGCAATTCCTGTTTTCCTCAGTGTGCAGCCCATACCCTCTGAGGCCAGTTTTGGGATTGCAGAGAAGACCTTGGACTGGAGTCAGGTCAAGCCAAGGACACATCATTGCCCCAGCAGCACTGTTACCACATCCTGACCACAGTACTGCTCCAGACCTCAGTCGACTTCACAGCTATATGAAGAGTGGCCAGAGACTATGGCACAGGGCTATGAAACACCCGACGCTCCTTTGTGCCAGTGGCCATGTAGGGAAAGGCACAGACAGCCCTTACCCTGAATGAGCTGCCAACACTAAAACTCCCACTCCATCTATCAAGACACATTTTCACATGGAGATGGGATAGAAGACAGTCTCCTAACAGCACAAGCCCGTGCATCCACCACAAAACACCATGAATTGGCTATGTGTTGGCTACAGCCAGCATTTAATCTTCTTTAATCGTTTTGGACATGAAGCACAGCTCTCCAGAAAGTCGCATGTCTAGGTGCAGCTCTCTCAGGAGATCCACAGCTGATGTGCTTTCAAAAAGAGAAAATTGGAAGAAATCTCAAGGAACATTCTCTCACCATCACTCAGAATGTTTCTATCTGTGAATTAGATTTCCTTGGATGTGAAACATCACTCAAGCCATTTAACAAGCATGAAGCTAAAATTCGACCAACCACAGAATTATACTAGCACTAAAAAGTGTGTCTTTATTAAAAATAGGTATTTTTTTTCTTCACAGTAATATAATTTGAAAATTACTTAATAAAGTCAAATTCTAAAGGCTTTTTGTTCAAGATTTTGGTTACACTTTTGAAATTTTGAAGAAATGTTGGGTTAAGCACATAGAGAATAAGAATATTTTGGATCACCATGATCCCCAAATGGCAGAGCTTTCTAAACTAGGAGATTGTAGAGGATTAGATACAATTATAGAAGACCACACCAGAAATCAAATTACTTACAATCCAGAAAAGAAAGAAAGTCTTATGTTTTGAATCTGGAGTCTTTAAAAAGTGGTTACAAGTTTGTTCAAATTTATTTTTACTAATGTCTTTCATTTAGGACTATACATACATGTTTTGGGACCTAGGAAATACTTCTCCACAAACTAGAGCATGAGGTTATGGGACTTGCTGTCATAGCACAACAATGGGGAACATGGCTTGATGCTGAAGAAAAACTGAGCGCTCCCAGGTTTAGAAACCATTCCCAAAGCTGCAATGGTAACGATTAGAAAGAAGCAAAGACAAAGAAACTTGGATTTATAAGAGTGGTAAAAACTCTTGTGGTCAATCAAGACAGAAAGAAGCGACGGTGGCTTTAGGCCCTGCACACACACATAACAGGACAGTGCTCCACACACGCTGCAAGGACCAATATCTCTTAACTGACACACAGAAATACACACAGGACCAGTACACTTTCATATCTACCCTGTTAAGCCCAGCTAGCCACATATGCATCTACAACTTTCTGCAGGCATCAAACACCACTCACCTGTGCCCAACAAAGGGTAACATGCAAAGCTTTGTCTGCCCTACAGCACCTCACAGCAGCGTCATCTCCTGGAAACACTGGGAAAACAGTAAAGATTCCCACCCAGTACCAACCACTCCCTATTCACAGCCATGTTGAGGTTTCTTTCTAGGCTTACGTTTGGTGTGTTGGGTGCAGAAGCAGACAAAAGCCAGAAGCTAGCCTGGATGATAAGTGTCAAGCAGAACACAACATTGCTGCATCATAGTTTCACACCTGGCATTTTGGTTGCCTGAGATCTTTGGCCATTGAAAAGAAGTCCCAGACTGCAGCCAAAACAAGATAATAAAGAGGATAGAAAAAAACATCACCCCAAGACAAAAAACTTAGACTATTTTCCCTGAAGACATAACACTGATGGGAAGTCTAGCTCATTTAATTATGTTTAAGCCATTCCACAAGTAAATCTACCTCTGCTGACTGTCCTGGCCTACGGGAAACTCTGAAAGAACACAGCTTTGAACACAGAATTATGCTAGAAAAGCACTTGTCTCTAGAACAGTTTTATTGCTTTCCTGGGCCCCAGGGGACCACACATTCAAACTATCCAAGGGACAAAGCCTTATACATGAAGTCCAAATCACAGGACACTTAAGTAAGTCCACTGGCATTTTTAACAGTTCTCAGCATCTGTGGAGGTACCTGGAAGGACAGCCTGAAGATGCAATTCACTTGGCTCTCCAGAAAGCATAAGCAGAAGCACTGCTTGCTACTGAGAAAATAGGACATTATGTCTTGAGCCACTCTGACATCTCCCACATCATTTATTGCCCACATTGAAACACTACCTGCTGTGGAGATGTTACACTTCTAGTCATGGACAGAAAAGCCTGTAGCATAGAGCAGAGGCTTCGTAGCAGCTAAAAGAAACACCCCTATTTCTGATTACCAGTGAAAGTCCCTTGATTTGCCTTCACCATCATGTTAAGTGGCAGAGGCATTGGACTGAAGGAAATGTTTAGGATTTAACATCTGTCAAAAAGTTCTTCTCTCTACCACCCCCTTCTCTTGCCACAGATTAATTCCAGCTGCCATTTCTCAAAAATATATCTTCCTCAGCAGCCAGGAAAATTGGCTTCTTTGTTCAGGGGAGGGACAGAAAATTGTCACATAAGACAGCTACACCTCTCCTCCCTTGGCTTCTCTTGGGGAGTTTGTGCACAGATTTAAGAATTAATTAGTCTATACCACATGCCGTCCATCACAGGTACTACAGAAGGACCTAGAACAATCAAGAATCACCCTTGCAGAGGCAACTGCACCTTACAGTGTTGCATTAAAAACTGCTGCTGTAAAATAGGTAATAAGAAAAGAACACTTGCCCATGGTCACCACAGGTCAGAAGATCATTGGTATTCAACATGGCTTCAGCACAGAGAACTATAAGCTGCCAAAATTTTCCTTTTCTCAAGTAAACTAATTTGTTGGGAATGGCAGTACAGAGGAAATTCTCATTCTGGGACAATAAATATTGACCCAGTTTATACCAGAAATATGCCCCTTTGTAAACTATATTGTCAAAAGACTGAGGATGGAAATCAGAGCAAATAAAATTGTGTCTTCTTCAGGGGGATTTAGAAGAGAGATCATCACAGACAGTTATAGTGAACTGCAGCAAAATCCTTTAGGGGTTTCCTCTGAATGTGGCAAACTGCAAGAGGGAAGGGACATCATTGTGAGCTTTGGTCTGAGCTCTTCTTTCATAGCCATGGCCACACAACTGCAAATAGTCCAAACGACCATAACATAAACAGGAAGAAAAGTATTGCCTCCACAGCATGAGGCTCCCCTCTCAACAAGTGCTGATGAAAGCAGGCTCTGTGGGTCAGTCCATCTGCAAGCCAGAGGTTTCTTTCTCTGCAGGTGCACCAACAGAAAGAGGAAGCTTCACCTCATGCGCTGTTATGCAAGGGCTTGAGGAGCTCACCAGGCTGCTGGGCTGATCCTCCCTTATTAACCAAGTCCCATTTCCTGGGACTTCTTCTGGCAGGCTGACCAACCCATCGGTCATCTTGCTAAGGAAATTATCTAAGGAATTGTCCCAACCCAGGCAAAGGCCACTTTGATTGATTCCTCTTCTTCTGAATTCTTGATTAACAATGGAGTAAAATTCCACTCTGATACCTCACTTCATACATTCCATATTTCATGGTTCCCTACTATCTCCTCCAATCGAGGTATGTTGCTCTTGTCCCCTGCTCTCCCTCCCATTCCTTAGCAATCCTGTATGCAAGAGAGAGACCCTGTGAGAACACTTTCTCCAGAAGAGAAGCCAGAAAAAGAGGGACAAGTAGTTTATTAGCCAACAAGGATGCTCCAGGCACCACAGATGTGAGATTTGCCAAACGTCCTAAGATCATTAGGTTTATTTATTTCCCATTCTGTATTGTGTATATTTCAATCTCTCCAAGTGCCATAGCAATAAAATTGAGAAACATCCATGGAAACACTTCCAATTAACACAAGGTCAGAAAAATGACATTAGAGACCTCCATAGCCCATAAAGAAGAAAAATGTCTCAGAAACAGCCTCGGCAACCAGGCAGGCAGTGCAACTTGTCTTAAAGGTCAGCAACCTTTTGCCTGGGTTTTGCCAAGAGCAAAGAAGAAAGTATCAGTGTCTAGCACCCTGTGTGAAGACCACACCACCTGTAAGCTACATGCACAAACGTGATTTCAACCCAGGCTGAAAGATACACCGAGGATGCAAAGCCACAAAGGGGTCCAAGGAACAGATTCAGTAAATTCAGTTGCACCAGAAACACAAAACAAGGTAGATCCATCCCTGAAAAAGATAGGTACTGTACGGTCATTATATGAGCGCTATTCAATGAAATACCTCTAACCTCACTATGACTTTGGCACAGGCTCCTATACACCCAGTAGCAAGAGAGATAATGACTGCAGTAAGAAGGGAGAAAACACCACAAGTAAAATCAAAACAAAGACATTTTTAAACAGCTGTGGTGCTATTTCATGTCTGCATGTCCAACACAAAATAGATGGGACACCGTGGTATTGGGAGATCAGCCATTCAGTCTCATTTTATGGGCAAATTGGAACACTGTCTAGTGCTTTTCTGAGCCCTTGTAGCCTTTTCCAGTCAAGTCTGAGCCTTGAAGACTACCAAAAAAAGATGCCAGTCACACTTACATGGAGGTCTTACCTCCCAGACCAACCACCCTTGTTGCATAGATAAGCAATTACCTCAAACTACCCTGAAGCTGAAGTGAACAGAACCGAGGTGTTAATGAAAAGCATGTGTCTGACTCAGCAACTGGATCATGGTAATTACAACCTTCACAGCTTCCCTGTTCCCAAACCTAAGCTGAAATAGGTGAAGAAAATCAGAGGTTTTTCAGATCTGCTTCTGCACAGGCAACTCAGAAACTACCTTCATCTGCAAGGAAACCCTCTGACAGGCAGGCAGATAAAGGGAGAGGTCATCTACTTTGGAAGATGGGTGTTTGCCGTGTCTCTTAGAGCTTCTCACAGAAGCCTGGTAACCTGTCTCCTCTTTCTATAGAGGCCATGGTGATGTTAGAAAATCCTTGAAGTCAGTTCCAGTTTCCAGTGCTGTCAGTGCTATGCTGCAGGTAGATAGTTGAGTGGCCACGTGGCAGTCAGTATTCAGTTCACTGCTCTGCAAAGTGCTGCAGAAATAGATGTCCAGTAACTGCAAAATTTCAAGCAGAAATGACCTTGGCTTAGTCTCTTCCCCAAGATTCAAGTTTGCTATCAAGGAGGCAGTCAATTTTCTTTCAACCTGGATCTCATGAGAGTCATTTATTTTAACCCTTCCCACCTCTTCCCCGTTTTCTTGGCTATCTTCCTTTTCTGTCTTTGCTGAGCTTTCCACCACCAGCCTGTCCAGCACTGTCTGGAGGGACAATGTTGGGGTAACATGAAAAGACTTCCTAAGAATGTGCATCTCACATGAAGAACCAGGCAAGAACTGCCATCCCAACCCACCACATGACAGAGATTGTGCTTGTGCCCCAGAAAGAGGAGCTGGGTCTGGAACTGCAGTACCATTTTTACAGCATCAGCATAACTCAGAATAGTCTGGTTTGCAGCAACAGAAGTGGGAGAGAGCAGAAGGCAACAAGGAAAAGACACAAGCTTTGCATGTCACTCTAGAGGATGGTGTCTGGGTGGTCTGTGAGAGAGGCCTTTCCAGAACAGAATACTTCTTTTTTTGCTTTAATTTTTAGGAACTATCTTGCAAAGTTGTGATGCTGTCTAAATATTTATCATTCATTCTTATAGCTCCTTCCAATAATTTCTGTATACTTCCTGCCACACAGCTGTACCCATGTTCCCCATACTCTTCATAAGCCCTCAACAGGGACCGCAGCTTCAGGTTTGTCCAGGATCACAGAATGGCTTGAGTAGGAAGAGACCTTGAAGATCACTCAGTCCCAACCCCCCTACCATGAGCAGGGACACCTTTCACTAGACCAGGTTTCTCAAAGCCCCATCCAACTGTCCTTGAACACTTTCAGGATCTCAACCTTGAACTGATTTCCATCCCTAGCGTTTTCCTCAGAAACCAAGGTTTGGTTATTCCATCAGCATCTGCACAGCTTAGCATTTATCATTGCAGAACTTTCTGGAGCAGAGAGAGATTATAATTTTCTCTGAAGGAGGTACAGTGGCTAAGAGTATGTTCTTTTTTTGATACCAGAATCATCTGGTTCATGTTTCTGGCTTCCTGAAGCACACAAAAATATCCATTTGAATAGAAATGAGAGGAGGTCCCTGATATCACTTCTGTTGCTGAAAATTTCAGAATAGTAGTCAAAAATTTGAGAAAAAAAACAAAGCGAAAAAAAAAAAGTTCCTGTTTGTAGCCATAAAAGACTCCAGAGTGTCACTTTTCAAACTTCCAGAATTCTCAAAAAAGTTAGGGTGTCTCAATGAAAATAAGCACTTCAAATAATAATAAAAAAATTAATAATAATTGAAATACTAACTTTCCACCAAAAAACCTTTCAGAAGTTTTTCTGCAAGTTAATTCAATGCTCTGGCTTTAGGCCAGAGTAACTCAAACACATATGTTTGCATATGTAGGCCTCTTTCCAAGGGCCTACACTTAAGTATTGCAATAAATCAGCATCAACAGCTGTTCAGGTTACATATCCCTGAGACAAAGCCCCAATGAGCAAGACAGACAAACCAGTGCTTCTTCCAGGATAATAGTCACACTTCCATAATATGAATAGCTTCATTATATCTCTTCTGGTGCATTTCTCTACATGAAATTATACTTAAGAGTTTGCCTTCGTGGGATAATTTACCAGTAGAAGCCATACTAATTGAGAAGTCCTCAGCTTGAAGTCTCTGCCTGACCTTCTATCATCCCTTTAGAAATCCTCCACTGCCTTTCACTTCAACTCTGCACATCTGTGCAGAATCTCAGGAACAGCAACTGAGGTGGGACAGAGCACCCAGCACAAGGGCAGAAAGCACACAACATCCCAAGGGCTTGAGACATGGTCTTCATCTTCACCTTGTATCTTGTTTTATCTGCTTTGACCCTGGATGCACAGCAAACCAAGGCAAATAGAGAGCCCCCATAACATCCTTCTCCTGGCACAGGCTCTACAGAAAGGTTCAATAGTCCCCAAGGCCCCTCTCTCCTGGGTGCTTCCATTTTGATGCCAGAACTGACATCTAATAACCCCAAATTCTGGTTTTGCCCACTGCTCCCCACTTCTGCTGTCCACGGTTCTCACTGTGCCCTTCACATGTGCCATCTAGTCTCTGAGGGCTCCTCCTAAACCATCTTCTGACCTTCCCACAGGTCCACCTATTTGGCCCCCGAGCCTCTTCCAAAGTCTCCCCTGCGGTGCCCTCTCTGCTGCAGCAACCCTCAGGGAATGCAAGCACTTCTTGGGGGATAGGTCATCACTGCAGCTGGCCTTATGCCACCAGGAGGAGTCTTTACTGTGGACACACACAGCTTATCCAGGACCTCTGGAACGTAGTGCCAGCAAAGTGACAGCACTTGTGAAGCAGAGAGGAGATTGTCCTCCCTGAGCCTGTTTGAGGTTGGTCTTTTCAGGCTTTCCCTATACCAGAAGAAGCAAGGGGCAGGGGCCTGACTTTTAGGCACTTTGAACTGCCTCCTAGAAGAGTCAGTCTTATGACTGGTCACAGGTCCAACCTCATAAATTTCATCTCCTTTTTCCTGGGATCCCAAGCTCTGAGCCTGCTCAGAAGCAGGGGCATCAAGCAGCACCCCAACTACCAGTGAGGCTTTGTGCTAAGCTCCCCCTGTCCTGTGAGACTGTGCTTGGAGGTCCTGTTTTCCTCAGCTGCCCTCATAATCCACATCCTCTACCTACTCCTGCAGGCACTGCACAAAAAAGGCAAAGGTCCCCTTTCTGGAACAGTTCTTGAAAACACCTAATCTTTTGCTCACATTTCCTTCATTTCAGATCCCAGCTGAAATCACGGGGAACTTCTTTCCTCCCTTACCTACCCCTTTCACTGCCCTCTGTCAGAATAATTCAGCTCTCTGAAGCATTACCAGATACACTATGTAGGAAAGATATGGCAGATGAAATTAAATAGTATTGTTAGGTATCTATAATTACCCCAAGTCATTTTTTTCCACAGTGCAGCAATTTGAAATCTCTCACAGCGCTCTCTTTGGAAAGCAGATGTTGACCATGTCAGCTGTGTGCTAAGAATGCATTTTCATGAGTTGCGTTTCTTGGAATTTGCGAAGTGGTGGTGGTGGCAGAGGGGGATGATCCTGGAAAATTCCACCCGTGCAGGCACAAAGCAGGCAGTGCAGAGACCTGCCAGCCTCCTCAGAGCACCAGGGGTTTCTCAGCCATCTCCCTCTGTCATGGCACCAACCGGGCCTGCTTCCATCAAGGAAAGGAAATTTCTTCTACATTCCTGTCCATAGGAAGGCAGGCAGGGCTGCTGGGGGAAGAGCATATCTGGGAGAGGGAGGGTTTCTCCTGGGGGTAAGGAGGGTTGTGCTGCTCTCCCTCCAGAGCAACACACTGACAGACATGGAACAATGAAAATGAAAAATTTAGTGGATGTCTCTGCCGTCAGTTCCTCTCCATCTCCCTCCCATGTGGTCTCTCCTGTCCCACAGTCAACAGCCACAGCAAACAGGCTCCCAGCACGTCCACCAGACTACTGTTCTGCATCTTCTAAAAGAGCCCACTCTTTCCCCAATATTACATTTAAATGCACTTTCGCTCTACCCCCTGCCTCCCCATTACTCTTTAATTACACTCACTTGGATTGTACTAAAGGAGTCTTTCCTTTTCTTATTGATTATTCCCTTTAAACTCTTGCAGAAAATTATCATACTCCCTATCTAGCAAAAATATATATTTGGGAAAAATCTATCCTCTGGAACCAGGCAAAGGTCCAGTGAGACACAGGTGATCCAGAGAAAACAGGTTTTAACTAAAGTTCAAGTAACATCGCACAACAAACCCCGGGAATTCTTCAGTGTTTATTTGAGACAGGGGACTTCTTAATGGAGAAAGTTCCTGGTGCCAATTTCACTAGACTGTACTCTTTTAATCTTTATTTGTAAAGACAGTGTCTCCATTAGTCCCAGGCTGGAGCAAGGTGTCTGAGCAATGAGTGGGAAAATGTATACACAGGACTTATTCTGGACCCAAATAGGAGACAGAGCATGGATAGAACAAATGTTCAAATAGAGACACAGAGAGTTCTCTATCGGTCTGTTCCTCAGACTTTCCAAAAGCCGAGACCTCAAACTGCAGCCACCTGTAAGAAAAGGAACAGGGCATGAAGCTGGTGGAAACTGCAAATGCAGGCTGATCTATACACACAGGACAAGCTCAAGGGAAGCAGCTGTCCACAGGTAGCCCCTGTCAAAGGCGAAAAAAGCTACAGAAATGAGAAGCTGCCATAATCCCAGCAGTCTTTACAAAGCAAACATAATTTAATGCAGCAATACAAAGAACTCTGGCCTCGGTGAAAATGAGCACACATCTAAGAAGGAAAGCAAATAGCTCCCACTTCTAAAAAAGAACAAAAGTAAAGCACTCGCCTGAAAGAAGTGACCTGAGCAGTCCTGAATTCTTAAAACACCCAGATGATGCTTAGAGCAAACAGTTAAACTCAGCGTGCTGGAGCTGATCTCCAGCAGCAGACTGCAGAATGGACTGTTTCTGTTATTTCCAGATCTCCCAGCTTGGATGGTGAGACTGTTGTATGACGCTGTTTAGACCAGAAAACTTGCAGCACACTTCTGCTGTCCAGTGCTGCGCCCAGTATAGGTTTAAGAGTAAAGACCATTTCCTCTCAAAAACCACATGATTACATAAACCAGGATGGATTGACAGGGAGAACAAAAAGATGTGCAACACCTATTAGCATTGACATTGCACTGTGCAGTTTCTCCAGCCACGTAAGGGCCCACGCTGCGTGCTCCACCACTGACCAAAATGGTGTTCTGATAAAGTTGTGCAAAAAAAAGATTTTTCAAAACAAGGTATGAACAATTTTAAAAAATCTAAAAAAGAAAAGAAAAAAATTTAAATGTATTGCTTTAATCTAAACCTAGATATTCTTCCAAAATATCTAGGACTTCCAAAATATCCAAACTTCCATCTAAACCCAGGTTTGTTTGCTCTTTAGAATTTTCTACTGCTCAAACTCAGTCATTCAACAGACACAAAAAAATCATGTTCTTTACCAGACATGAATAATAAAAGTGATGGAAATTTGGATCGAAACACACATCTGCAGAGACACTTCAAGTATTCACTAGCAACGAAGTACCAATTAAAAAAATAAGATAAAAAATAAAATCCCAGTCCCGAAGGCTAGACCCTTCTCATGAGAGGTGACAGAGACCAGTTTAAGCCTCCATTCTGAGTCAGGCAGAAACTATTTGGATACAGTTTTCCCACTGCCTAGTAGTCTGTCCTCACTGTTTGCCTGATGAGGCTCTGGGTTCTGAGGAAAGATGCTGCCATTTTTTCCTCCACATCATCTTTGTAAATGATATCTAAAGACTTTTGTGAGTCTACCTGAAAACACCAAGACGTCAGTTTTCATTTACAGCAATAAAACTCCCAAAATAAATCCTCCATATCTGGCCAAAATTATTAATATTTTCATTGATCCCGAACTATGTTTTTTCACAGACTCATTTGTTCTTCCCACCATATTTCTGAGGCTCAGGCACTATCATCTGGAAAGGGAAGGACATAGGCCTTATCACTCCTCTTATTTAATGATCCATGTCATTTTCCCCAAAAACGGACTTTGTGGACAAATTTTATCAGAGTCTAATTAAAATTTCCTCACCTCCTTCTGTTTGAGACTCCTGTTCCTTACCTTACATGGCTGTGCAGTGCTATTTTGCATCATTAAACGGCCTAACCCCATTCCACCACATGAGCAGCTGAATGTTACTCACAGTGAAATGCTGCCTCTATGTTAATTTTGCAAAACGCTTAGGATCCTTCTCAAAGGAAGGAACAATGGAAATGTAAGTCATTATCGTGTATGGGAACTGAGGAAATAAACCTAAGGGAAACGAGCACCAGAAACTATCACACAAAATGCAGACCAATTTGGAAGCTTAAACGGGAACAAGAAAGCGGCTGTCAAACAGCCTTTCAGGCTTGGCGTGGCGGGAGACATTGCAGCATGCAGCTAGCCCGCCAGAAGGAAATCAAATAAGGCTGTCAAACTGCTGACTCAGCAGAAGGCAGCACAACCCCCAGCACATTTTAGAATTAAACCCAGGTCAGTAAATGCCAGGTCCTTTCGCAAGGAAGAAAGGCCGAAGGACGGTGACAGAAACTCGGACACCACTGCAAGGCAGTGAAAGAGTCAGTGCCGGGGTCTAACATTACCAAAGGCAGTCTGAAAAAATTACAGACTCGGGGAAAACACAGCTCAGACACAGGGAAAACAAATGATGCTGAACATATTGTATGCTCAAATCAATGACACTGAGAACATGTCAGAGTTCATGAGCAACAAGAGTAACTCAAGCACAGAGAAGCTCCAGTGATAACCACAGTTTTAACACTGAAATACCTTTGAAAAACAGCAGAGAAGTTAACACGTAACAGTGCGGAGAAGACCACAAGGGAAAAAACTCTTGTGGTCTAGTGAAAAATACTGTCAAGATGCAGTTCAGCATCAAGCCAAGTCAACCACATACAATCAGGGTTCAAATGCAAAACAAGGAGCATGTGAGAACAAGCACGGGAGCACTGGCCAGAACCAACACCAGAGGAGAGAAACAAACCAAGCCAGACACAGCAAACAAGCTATTTCTTACTGAAAAAAGGCTTGAGCCATTTCATATTAAGAAAACCCTATTCCAAATTCATTCAGAAGCAAATGTGGCCAGACTTTCACTGCAGGAAAAGCAAACTGCCAGAATCTTACCAAAAACAAATAGAGAAGAGAAGGGGGAGGAAGAGAAAGAAAAAGGAAAAAGAAAGAAAAACATAGGGTCCTATGAATATGCAGTGCTTATATGCTCAAGTCCCATGGAAGGAAAACAGAGCCTCCAGTTAATAACATTCAGTTAATGTAAAAATAGAAAAAGCACAGGATTCACGAGCCAAGCCAAGATGTCGTTGACATGAGACAGTCTCAAGCAAATGCAACTGAACAGATGAAAACACACCCTCAGGCACTGGGGGCACGTACACTCACTGTGAGTCTCCTTCAGCTGAAGCTCTGCTAGTGCTTTCTCCAGACTCAGTTTGGTTGGCTGCTAGCTTTCTGTGCCCTCATCTCTTCAAGCAGTTCAAATCTTAAAGCTGCCTAAATTCCCATGCTTCCTTCAGCTGCCTTTTCATGGCAGTCTGGCCACCAAAAGCAACAGGAAATAAACTTCCTCTTCCAATGGCACCTCTTCCACAAGTGTGGTTCCTCACTGCTACAGATTCCCTGAAGTGATTTCCAGTATATGAATGGGCACAAAGCAAGGGAAAGTGAACGTGGCTATGTATCTATCCAGTACTGAAGGATACATAACCTGTTCATGTCACTCCTGAGTGGACTACAGATGAAGCAAGTATTGTTGGGCTGATAAACAGTCACAGAATCACAGAATCTCACAATATTCTCAGTTAGAAACAACCTACAAGGATCTCTGAAATCCAACTTCTGGAGAGGTCTGGACAGGACCATCCCAAGAATCACATCCATGTGCCTGAGAGTGTTGTCCAAACGCTTCTTGAACTATGGCAGCCTTGATTCTGTGACCACTTCCCTGGGGAGCCTGTTCCAGTGCCCAACCACCCTCTGGGTGAAAAATCTTTTCCTAATATTCAGCTTAAGCCTCCCCTGGCTTCATGCCATTTCCTTGCATCCTGTCACTGGTCACAGAGAAAAGAGATCAGTGTCTACCTCTCCGCTTCCCCTCAGGAGGAAGAGTTGGACTTGATGATCCTTTTGGGTCCCTTCCAACTCAGAATGCTCTGTGACAAGTGACCTCAGGCACTTCAGCCAGTTCACTTGTGCATGGAATTTGGGGGAAAAGTTCATTCTTGTGCTCATATTGCAATTAGGGACCAAATCAAACCACCTTCTTGGTTTGGGATTTTTTTTGGTTTTGGGTTTTTTTGAGGATGTTGTGCACTGATCAGGGATGACGATAGGATGGATCCCTGATACTGTGCTGTGATAGGAATATGTAATTCCTGTACCCATGCCTGAAAGCACATCTTCCCATAGCAAATCGACTATCTCCTGTTTTAAGATATGGATGTTTATTTTCAACATGCTGTAATGAAACATTCCCACAATCAATGAAATGCTCATGACTAAGGGAACACAGATACGCTGCAGCATCTGATATGCCACGGAAATCTCCAAGCTCCTGGCAAGCAGGAGGGGTTTCAACCAGAAGCAATGTGGCTCTGGTGCTAGCACACCAGCTCTGCACTGGGAGTTTGTGCTGCATTCCAAGATGTGGCCTTACCAGGGGTTTTTTGGTTCTCTGTAAATTTAGGATTATCCCCTCAGATGTTAAGAAGACTGGAAATTTTCCAGCAGCACTGGGTATTTTTGAGCTGTTGCACTTTCTGAGCTGCAGCTCTCCAAGCACCTTTACAGCTTTTCCCTGTCTGCCCTCCACACTCTGGATGAGGCTCCCATAAGCCTGCACAAAGCCGGCTATAATTCTTCGCTGCCTATCAAAGCCTTCACAAGAGTTAGGCAGTTGGTGTGTAAAGCCTGCTGCCTACCATGCTGACTAATGTTGTCTGATTGTTCCCTTGTACTCCCCCGTTGGTCCATCTGTACCCATCTGCTACCTTTTGTCTTTTAATTAAAGTGTAACCACTTTGGGGTAGGAGCCACCTTTTTTGTCAGTGTTCACTCAGCTCCCTGCAGAGCAGAGTCCCAAGTCCATTACTGGGTGCTGGGGACAGCGATGATGACGTGCAAGAGTGGCATATACGTGTGGCAAAGGGTTACAATGGCACCTCTCACTGTGCGGCACGAGCAAGTCAGCCCAGAGAAAGCTCCAGAGGAGCTCTCATCTGGAATACAACGAAGGTGAGGGTAGTCTTCTCTTGTGGATGGACTTTGTTATCACATTAGTACACTGAGCACAATCCCCCGGGATCCCCTGTCCAACAAGTTAGGTTGGCAACCCCAGTAAAGGTCAGATGGCTGCTATCACCCTCATCAGCTACACTAGCTCAGAAATGGTAGGAAGCATTCTAAGCCTGGTCTTAATAAAGATCTCCAGATATTCCAATATCTGATTTGCATAAGAGGACAAGGTCCCTCCAAGAAGCTGTCATTGTTTCAATGTAAGAATTCCCTCCAGTAGCAGGGGAGTAGGGTCTGGTGGAGAAGAGCCAGAATATTTTTCTGCAGGCTCATGAATCATACAAATACACTCCAAAATTCAAGCAAACAAAGTCAGGAACTGCTTCAGCAAGAGGCAAAGAGAGCAAACAGCTCAAAATGACATAACATACAGTGGTTAGGAAGAGACACCCAATATGTTCTCTTTGGTCAGAGCTAGACTAGCTTCTTATTGCAGGATGCAGTAACCCAGCAAAGATACAGTTTGACCAGCATGTCCGCAAGATTTACATAGAAGGCTTTTTCAATTTATCCTCTGATGAGGAAGGCCTTGTGTGGCACTTGAATCTGCCCTTCTCCTTAGGAGTCAGTGTAAGATTAACATGGCCATAATTAGCCACAAATACATACAGTTAGAGCCTGGACAACTGTGAGAAGTCAGGCCAAATCCTGGCAGTGGGTGCAGCATAGGTGCACAAATAAAGCCATCTGGTTGTCTGATTGAATCAGGGTCATAAACAGACCCGTCAGATGTGACCTAGATCAGGTATCTAAGGGACACTCACTTGGGAGTGGGATATCCATAAAATATGTATTCTTTGATGCAAGTCTGCTGTCTAATGAGAAGTAAGACATTCAGGAAATTATGGTCTCTTAGAGACATGTTCAGAAAGAACACTTTAAAAATAAGGGGGAAAACGCACGTACAGACTCCCGTTCTAATTTCAGCCATATGTGCTTGAATCCAGAACAGTCCCTCTGCCCTAAGAGAAGCTATATTCTTCTAAAAAGTGGTTCTATGGGAACAAAATCAGTCACTTACTCTGAGTAGGTTTAAACAAACTTCTATGCCATTTCTCCCCAGGGACAATGAGTCATAAATCCCCATGTACGCAGCAAAATTAGCAAAACAAGACTGATTGGCAAAAACAATCCAATCTTGTCTCACTGTAAAAGGAGTCGGTGGAATAAAAAATCATTTCCTCCCTGGACACACAGGCAAGATGCCAGAACTCCACACACAGAGCAGAACCTAACCAAAGGCAGTAACTTCTACCCTATGGAGGCTAGCATAAATGTGCATGCATGTGTAAGTGATCAGAAAGGCTAGCTTAGGTAGACACCAGACAACACGAGGAAGAAACTCTCAAACAATCTAGTCATCTTTCCAAAGGCAGGTGAGGGCCTTCAAAGAAGGCTTGGATTTGTACAGCTGCAGTTTTCACCTCACAACCCCTACATTCTCGTTCCTCTCCTATTTTTAAAGAGACTCCTTTAAGGAGGTTTTTATTCTCTAGAATAAAATTATTCTCTAAGAAAGTAAAATTTAAAAAAATCAAAGTCCTTCCTTCTGCTAAGCAATGTAACAGATAAGATAACATGATTCATACTGATTCTTCACGGAGCGGTCAGCACCGTGTGAACCGTTACTAAAAGCCAAGAATACTGATCAGTATTTTCAGTCCTCTTCCTCCTCTCCCCTGTTATTTCCGACACTGGGACATTGAGGCACAAAAAGAGATGAGAGTGAATATTTCTTTTAACGGACAGAAAGGCTTGAGATCAGGCCTGGAGGCTGCATCAAAGTCAAATGCTACAGCCTCTTCAGCATCTCTGTGGTGCTCATCAACTCCCAGAGGTGTAGCCTTCAGGAGGTGACAAGTGCCTTTGTAAGAGCTTTTGTTCGCAGCCATCCACAATGGCCCTCACATGCCAACTGCCTGCTCGTACAAAAGGTTCATGGTAGAAGCTCGAAGAAATTATGTCCTCACTGGACCAGGCTTGAAGCTTTTGCTGATCAGCTTGTCCATAAACTGGCTTTTCTCTCCTATGAAATAAGTGGCTTTTTGTAAAACACACTTCAGGTTCGTCTTGCTCATCTAATCACAGAAATGTAGGCTGGCAGAGACCCACAAGGGATTACTTACTGCATCCACCAGCTCGGAGACAGGACAAGATAGATTGAGATCCTGCACTGTTGGATATTTTTCTCTGTGTCCTCCAGCAAATGAACCTCTACCAGCAAACGAGCCTCACCATGTCTCACCATGCCAATAATTAGACAGCTCCCTACATATCTAACTGAAATCTTTCTGCTTGAAAATTTAGCAAGACAACTTCTTCTTTCTCCCTACTGGGGCATGAAAACCAGCTGACCATTATGTCCTTTCTTCAACAATAATTTAGGTGTCCAAAGATTAATCTTGTCCTCTTTCCCATTTTTTTAGATAAGGGAAATCTTCATTTTTAATTTTTCTCTTCTAAATCCTTCTTTCCTTTCTATATCTCCCTTCCACATCCCTGGGGGAACTGTTCCCAGGCACGGATGGGCCAAGCTGGAGACAGGATCACAGAAGTTCAAAAACTCATCTTATGCAGACTATGATCGAGGCTGAACACATCTCTGGAAAGCCCACATGGCAGAGAGTAGTGGCACTATTTTCCATCCTGTTGCAGCATTAGGAAGTCCTGGAAGTCCACAGTCACTGAGGCAGGAAGTCACAGCAAATGGCCCCATTCCCAGGGGGCACTAGGGTGTGCAATGCTGTAAGGGTACAAGCTAAGAGCATCCTGCCCGTGAATGTGTAATCATGGCCACACCGATGGATAGAGGAAGCAGAACAGACCCTGCTAGAATTGGAGTTCAAAAGTCAAATGCTGATAATTATAGCACCAGCAGCAGACAAGAATTTTATCTGCTAAGCTGAGTGAAGGTTGATAGGGGCAGAGGATTAGCACATGCTGCAGGGAGAATGAATCTTTCAACATAAGTTTCCCATCTGTCCTCTAAGATAGTTTGTAGTGGCACCCCAACCAACACCATCAGCTGGGGCTTAGCGTGTCCAGACAGGAGGAGGAGTTAATGGGGCACGCCTGGTAAGAGATGGAGGGAGCTTCAGAATCAAAGGGCTCTGTGGGGTGGCACAAGAAGCTGGTGTCATGAGCATCATGGAAATTCAGGTGCTCTGAATCCCCACTCACAAACCTAAGAGAAGAGGCAGAGTAGCATCAGCAAAATGGAGAGGCTGAGCACAACCTAGTGATAGAAGTGATGCAAAACTCACTAGTAATTAAAGTAGAGAAAGAATCTGAAAGAGGTCATCAGAGTTCATAACATTTGTATTATCCCCAGGTTTGCTCAAGGAAAGTGAGGAAGCAGATGGGAGGAGCTGGGAGCTAATGGAACAGGACTGCTGGTGGGGAGCAAGTGGGATAGGACTCAGTAGAGAAGGAGGATGTGAGCAAGAGCTGGAGATAGCAGCACTTTCTAGCTCTCACAAAGGGATCATTAACCCAGAATTAAGTCCTCATCATATGTGGGATCATAGGAGAGCAGATTCTCTATGAGTCTATTTGCCAGAGAAAGGCAAATAGTGAAGAAAAATAATGGGTGAAAACACTTCCCACACAAAATATCACAACGCAATGACACAAAACCTAGTGTAGTACTGACTCTCTGGCTCACTTTGGAAGACATCTGGCCCCCACTCATCACTGCACTGAGGCATGGCCCTCCATAAAGGATAGGAGCAGACCTCCTTCACCACCTCCACCTGCATACCTGCAGCTCTATGATAAATACAACAGGCAAAACCACACCTAGACTATCTGGCCAGTGAAGCAAAGAGCTTTACTAACCATCTGATGAAAAGGCAGGGAGGAAAGGCATGCAGCCTTCTGCCCCCAAGTAGCAGAGTACAGAGAAGTGAATGAAATTCAGCACATTTGCTTATCATGATGAATGATCACTCACTCATCAGGGTTAAGATAAGCAGGAGAGCTCAAGTTATTGCCCCCTTGTAGAAAGTTGTTTCTCTTCTCGTTCTTTCCTGATTGTCAGCCCTACAAGGCTTCAGTTTGTCTGAAGCAGTCAAAAGGAGTTTTAGCATCATCAGAGTCTGGGGGCAGCTGCAGCTCCTCTGGAAAATTAATTCATGTTCTGAAAAAAAATGGTGAGGTTGTGAAGATATTTATTCCCAAATTGGGACAAAAAATCAAAATCGCAAAAATTTCCACAGACCTGAAATCCTGAAACAGTTCAGTCACTGTCTGGATTTTTGCTGCTCAGAAAATGGAAGACTTCACACCTATTTTAAAACATGTCTTTTTATATATCTCTACTCCATGAGACATACCCTCAAAATCCATTTGCCATCTTTCAAGAATCAAATGCACCAAGCTGTACAGAGCTGCAAACTGTGTTACTAAATCCAGAGGAGGCTAACAGAAATGATCAGAAGACTAGAAAACATGACCTACCAAGAGGGACTGAACAAATTCTTGTTTAACCTACATCAGAGATGACTGGGAGACAACATGATAGAAGCCTTCAAACCCACATAGGGAAGATAAGAAGTGGTAGAGAATAAACAATTCCCTATGTCCATTAGGGAGACACAAAGTATTAATAGTCTTAAATTGCAGCGAGGGAAATCTCGGTTAGACATTAGAAAAACTTAGCAGGGTAAGAAGAAGCCATAGGAAGAGATTCACTCAGGATTTCATGGCGTTTCTAGCATTGAAGGCCTCTCAGAATAGGTGAGAGAAACATCTGTCAGGACCAATTTCAGTCTAGTTGAACCCTCTCTTGAGCACAGGGAGGGACTAGATGACCTCTTGAAGTTCCTTCCAGGCATAGCATCTGATTATTATTATTATTATCTGATAAAAGTGTGTAGTTAAAGACTGAGCTATAGTGAATGCAACTGGACCAAATCAGTGTTTCCCTTGCAGCCCTTCATCTCATGTCTCCTACTGCCTGAGTGTTTGCCTAAAAGTTGCCAAGATGAAGCACCTTGCTATTTACATAAAATTACTGAGAATTTGGATGATGTTCCAAAGCAATATAAAGGTATTGGAATTATGTGCTTAAAATATATTAATAATTTCTTGTATTGTGGCTTGTATTGTGGCATTGCCCGGGAGCTGTCATTAAGGGCCAACACTCTGTTTTGTCTGACTCTCTGCAGACATGGAACAAAACTATGATCTTTGCCACAAAGATTTTTGTTTCACACTTATATTTTAATGTTTGCAATTCTGCTGAATGGAAAAAAAAATTAAGAAAAAGAGCATGAGGTTCCAGGTATGAAAGGTTTTGGTCTCTGATCAGAACATATTGGAAATTACTTTGGTCACTCTAGGAAGAACCTGCCAGTGTAAAATTCAACCAGTTCAGAGTTTGCAATAATCTCTCTGAGCAAGACATCCACTTTAAGATAAAACATATGTGTCCAGAAAGCACTAAGTGCTTTTCTTACCACTAATACCATAGTTCACCATAGCTTCATTTCAGTCCAGCCCCAGCTCCTATGAAATGAAGGGTTGTTTTAGTTTAATGGATGCCAAGTAGTCCGCACAGACAGCAAGGCTCAAGCAGGTCCCAGGTCTAATCCCAACAGCTGTGATCACCAGGATACCTTCCACTAATTGTCTGGTTCATCTGAGAGACCACAAATATACTCTCAGAGACTGAACAACCCTTCCTACCACTGACAGAAACCACCGAGCCTTCACTGAGGGTGTGACGTGCAGCATGTGACAGGCAAGATAAAAACAGGCCTGTATTTAGCTGTGCCTCCCCAGAGACTGCAAAGCATTGCAGCAACAGATTCCCACAGCCAGCCCTGCTAATAATCCCTAGGAGGATTCATGCTGCTACTGCCTTGTCTTCCTTCTCTGACAATGGAATTTTCCCCCATGAGAACAAATTTGGTGCCAGCTAGCAACAAATCCTCCTGGACTTCTCCTGGTAAGATTTAATGACGTTGAGTGATGGACCAAGCCTGACGTGAGGTCTGTACAGCCTGAGCTTTGCATATCCACACCCTGTGCAGTATCTGAACAGCCTGCCTTCAGCTATGTCCAAGAGTTGTCCACACATGCAGTTGTTTCCTCAACACTCCTGGCCCACTGAGACCTCCTGACCCTCCCAGACCATAAACCCTCATCTAGTCTGCATAGTGCCAAGACCATGAGGTAGACAGGTCCTCCTGGAAACCAGGCACAAGCTGGGGTCTTTCACCTTCGTCCTAAACTCCTGCAACTACTGGGAGACCCTAGTGCCTGCCGGGTGCTAATGTGATTGGTCTTCTGTCTCATTCACAAGTTGTTCCTACAGCTCTCTTCTGAATACACTTCTCCTGACAACTCCCCATTTCTTTCTCATTTCCCCATTACCTTCTTCCTTGCTTTCACCAAGCAGGCCACTTGCAAATCCATGCAGGGAACAGGAAGGCAAGGAGAGAGAGTTTTCTGTGCATGTTGGGACAATGGGGCATTTTTCTAAGCCATACACATGATCGCATCCAGACCAACTTCTGCTTCATATCCATCGAGTGTTCTGATGAATTCTCCTTCTTTTGCTCGACTTCTCATCCCCATAACGTTTTAATATCTCATCTTCTTAGCCCTTGAACTACCCTCTCTGTTTCAGTTGAAACCCATTGGGAATGCTTGTTCTGAGCCCAGACCACTGACATTTACATAGGAGGTGAAACAAACCAAAACTTCCCACTAACTCAGAAATTCAGACCATTTCTAAAATGGTGCTTTGGATTACATACCAATTATTCCAAAATATGCAGATTTGGATCTTTGAACAACTCAATATGATCTCACATTCACATCCTAATTGGTGCACCATCCCATTGCAAGGGACATTGGCCAGGTATATCAGGCAGAGTTAACTCTGGCATAAATTACTAAGTGTAGCCACAGGTAAATTACTAAGTGTAGCAACTGTGATTGTAGCTCAATCACAGTCACTCAGCATACAGAACTTCACAGCCACCAAGCCACACAGAAAAATATTTTCTGTCTCAGCCCTTGAAACTCATGGCACAGAGGAGGTCTCTTCTCTGAAAGGCCGGAAACCTTACGTTCAGAGATTGCAGAAAGGAAGCTGATGAATTTTTTATGCATGCTAATGGAAGACTGTAATGGCATCCTGCATGGAGAAGACAGCAGCCTGGGCATTGGAGATACTGTGGTCTGGGATACAAGAAGCAGATTGCCAGCCCTTGATAAGAAGTACAGAAAGGTGGGGGAGGTGGGGATTATTTGCCTGGAGCCTTCCCCCTTCTTCTTCCCTGACACCGTTTGAGAATTACCAAACATATCCTACCCTCTCCCACTTCCTCTCCTTGGTCAAAAGGATGATCACCAACTTGGGATGCATCTGGTATCCATCCTCACTGAACGACAAATTCCTGCCTTCAAAGGTGACATTGATCAGGTACCTGTAGAAAAGAGAAGAGAACAAGGAGAACATTAATGCTTGGAAACCAAACCCAAAATGAAAATGAGAGCTGGCCTCCCCTCTTCAGCTCACATCAGGAGGGTAGGAGCACAGTGCAAACAACGGAAAATCTAAGAGGAGGAGAGTTAGAAAAACAGGACAATTACTCCAGGAATTGGGACAATCAGGCAAGGAAAGGCAATTGCCCCCATTTTGTGGCTGGGATACGGAAGTGATGTACTGTGTTGGCTCTCAATGAATTCCTGAAAACACATCTAAGAGTGGCACACCATGTATGCCCACAGTCCCTGGTTTTTCCCTGCCTCGAAGGGCAGAGAGATCCACAGCAATCAGCTGTGTAAACACACTCCACAGCCTACACTTCTCTCACTCTCCAAAGGAGATTTTGCATGCCATTGGACAACAGTGAGGGTCTACATGTGAAGCAGTGGAGACAGCCTCCCCCCAGCCCAAATATCAAGGCAATGACTAGGGAAGCAGCAGAGAACAGAGGAAGGAGCAGCACACCTGCAAGAAACTCTATCTGTATCAGAGCCAGAACCATTCATGGAACCCAGAGTGATCCTGTGAAGGAGCTTAGGAATAGGGATAATGATGTTGAAAGAGCCCGGTGAAAGTCCTTTTTCACAGGGACAGAGCTGAGCCTTGCATACAGTAAGATCAAACTAAAGGGTGATCAGCCCTGCAGCCAACATCAGAGATTCTCTTTGTCTGGAAAGGCCCCATCACTTCTGCAGAAAGCACTCCCTGTTGGGGCATCTCATGTCAGCTGTACAAATGGAGAGTTAAAGAGTCCAGGCTTCAATCTCATTTATCCTAAAGCCTCCTTACTCAGCTCTGGCAATAGAGGAGACATTACATGGACTGAGATTACAGATACACCCATTTCAAGGCCTTGCTGCATTGTGAGAACACGTTAAAATGGTGTTGCTCTAAATAAGAATCAGGTCCATTGTTTTCTTAACTGTCAGACCATCTAGAAATACACTGTAGAGAAGAGGAGGTAAATACACATTTCACAGTTCAGTGGTTTATATGATATCTCCATGGCACTCTGACAGTTTCCTCTGTTCATATATTTCACTCCAATTCACAATCCTGTTGCATGAAGTAGATGTTACCTTTGTAAATCTGCTCTGGCACCAGTAGCATCACATCGCCATGAGAGGCAGAGGTGACCAAGCTGCCTGCAGGGCTAGCCCCTGGACTCTGCACTCCCGTACTTCACACAGTTCTATAAATTACACAAGCAACATTTCTATTACAGACATGAGAGGTCCTTCTGCCCTATTACACCATGACATCAGGAAACATTTCCTAATATTCAGCTTCAATTTATCCCTTCCAAACTCAATTTGAACCAATTTCAAGAAAATAAATAAGAGAAAAAAAAATCTCTTCTTTCAGTGGGTTCACGCTTTCCTGCTATCTGCACAAAGAGACCTCACTGCTAATCTAATGAAAGGATTGTATCAGGGAAACTTCTTCAAACAAATACAAAAGCAGGTCATGATTTTAGTTTCTTCTTTTTCAAACTTTTTTGTTCTAACTCCATTAATCAACCAAATTCATCTCCTAACTCCCCATTGCCAAGTGCAATCAGCAATTATATTTATTTCTAAAGGAAATTCCACACTTGCTCCATGTTGTGACCTTCAGGGGACGTGTTCAGCATTGGAAACACAGCCATAAGGGAGCCCAGCATGAAACATCTGCAACAGGACCATTTTCAAAGGCAGACTATTGGTTATTTTCCAAAAAACAAAGCTATTTGGAACCCAAACATTGAGAGAACCCCAAAACATCCTCCACCTGGAAAATCTTAGACATGCAATTTTTTGTAATGGCAGAAAACATCCCAAGTCAGGACCACACATGCTCTTTTTCTGACATTTTTTCCCAGCTGTGTGAATTGTTCTGGTACTGAGGAATGCCAGGCAAGGACCATTGCCAGGCATGTGCACCCTACAAGACCTAGTTACGGCTCTGGTGGTGGGAGGGATCTTCCTGTGGACCGAGATCACAGCTTCATGACTTCTCTGCACTGGCCACCAGAGGAAAGACAAAGAAAGGCTCCGAGAAGATGAGGATGCCATTAGCCTGATGGGAGTTGCAGCTTTATATGTCAGTAATGAGTAAGCAATGCCAACATCTATTTAAACAAACAACAATATTAAACAATTCTCAACCCTCTCTCCCCTCACACCCAAGAACAACTCCACTACAGGAGTCTCCCTTGCACAGCCTGACAAGAAGAGTTCACAGAAATCAGCAATAGATATGAGACAAGAGGGTGTCATTTATGTTCATTTTCACTGGAAAGATTAGAACCTCTAATAATAATCAAGGCGAGATCATCAACGACTACAGTCCTTGGAGCTGCCTTGAGATTTACACTTAAAGCAGCACTAAAATCCCTTGCTTCACACCTTAATGACTGAAATTAGTCTCCAATTTTGGCAAAATAACTCTTCAGAGTGTTTTCTCTCCAGCCCATTAGCAATATGTTTACAAAAGTTTGCAGAAGTGCCGAAGCAGTGGCATCCCCCCCACCCAGCTTTCCCTGCTCTCCTGTACCTCACTGGATCCTGCCACCTAACACAGGATGCAGGGCGACAGCAGCTCACAGGGAGCTGCAGGGCTTGCTCAGGTGCACTGAGCCTATGTGACAAAGCATCAGGGCTTGAAGGACTCCCTGGCAGGCCGAGTCAGCAGCATGCTGCAAGGCAGCCACACTTGAGTGGCTCTGCCCTCCATCATTACTGCAGCAGCAGTCATCCCCTTCGGCAGCACTGCTGCCCTGGTACACCAGCACCACTGCTGCCTGCTCTGGCCAGGGGGATTTCTTTCCTCCCTGCAGCCTACACACACTCCAGTCCCTACACAGGCAAGCAGGGGGCTGAGAGGCTCTCTGACATATCTGAACTGAGCCACCAGCTGTAACAGGGGCACAACACGAGGGCAGCAGGTTGAGCATGCAGGTGAGGTAAACCAGGAGGAAACTGCGCCTGTAAAAATCTTAATCCCTGCTGTTTGGGACTCCTAGATGAAGAGAGCTAGAGAAAGAGAAAGGGGGCACAGTGCGGGCAGACACAGGCAATTTCATTTAATTTGCTAGAAGCACCTTTCAGCAAAAGATTTTGCTTATGTGGGAATTTCTGGAACTACTTGATGCAAACACAGAAGGGTCGAGCCCTTCGCCAGCCCAGTGGCGATGCAGCAGATGCAATGCCCAAACTCAGAGGGGTGAGAGCAAAACAGACACAGCCTGTGGAAACAGGCTGACATCGTGAGCCCTGTGGTACGGACAAGCAGGCAGGAACAAAGGGACATGCCCTGGGGCACAAAGCAAATTACACCCAGGGGGACCTAAGTCCCCATCCTGGGCTCTGAGGTAACACCACCCATCCTAGATGTAAGGCTGTCAGCCCTGCAAGTTAAAGGAGAGTGTTTTAAAGGCTGGTTGGCATGGCAAATAGAGCATTAAAACCACATCAGATGGCCAATTTAGGACCAGCAGAGAGATGATGACATTTTAAATGTTTTCAGCCAGTGATGGAGACAGCCTGGAGAAGCAAATGTGGTGGGCACAGGGGGCTTGAGGGAACACAGAAAGGGCTAACCAAATTTTTTTCTGCCCCAAAGACAGATGTGAAGGAGACACATTTGAAATCAGCACTAGCCACTCCTACTTCTGCCTCCAGTGTCTTGCTCGGAATCAGCTCCTCCTGAGCCTGCTGACCAGATGGGCAAATTTGGACATGGCATCAGTTCACTCCATCACACTCCCTGCCTCACATGTGTGCAGCACACACACACAAACACACACACTCCCTGTGTCCTGTCAGTGCTTGTTATGCTTCAGTGAGACAAGCAGTCTGTCTGAAATGGTGTGATTATCCTTACATCGATCGCTTCCCTGGATAAGACAGACCATATAAATAAAACAGCCTCTCCAGAGTCAGCACTGGGAGTCATCTCAGCAGCCCAGCACATGAGGGAAAAACAGGGTGTAGGTGGAGAGTGGCAAAAGCAAAGCTGTGGGATACCTTTTACCTTTGCAGGGTAAAAGGCAGGTGGAATGTGATGTAGGATCAAGGCATGGGGATGCAGACCACCATCATCCTGTCTGGAATCTCACTGTAATGGGAAACACTGAGGGCAATCATAACAGCAGTGAGATGAAAGCAGTGAAAGGCCTTCATCCCTAGAATCTACATGGTGAAATAGCCTTTTTATCCCCCCTAGAAATCGTGTTAAAAATTCACCAGTCTGAGGTATCAGGGAACAGACCCACTTCATGCCCGGGAAAGAGCAAAAAAACCAGCACATTACTGCAGTTCACTAGAACTTACCACGGCTCCAAACCAGGTTCCCTCTCTCAGCACCATCAAGACCTACCCAGCCTCACCTGGTACAAACAACCGGGCCAGAGTACATCAATCCAGACCTGCAGCAGGGTCCTGCCCATCCCTCACACCTGCTCCTGGACAAGGATGGACAGACAAAAGGATGGGTGGACTCAAAGGACAGGGAAAAGAAGTCTGGGACCAGTACATTTATCTACAAATGGGAACTCCGACCTTCAAGGGGCAAGTGATTGACAGATAAAAGACTTAACCAGCATTAACTCTGCTGTTACTACCTTCATCTGAGTGACTGAAATAATGTTGATTTTTTTAATGAGGAAGCCACTATGGATCCCTTTCATTTCTGACTTATGCCTCCATTCTCCAAACCCATGGAAAGCTTAAAATAATACAGATATTATTTCTCTATACCACTGGTAAAAATTTCTGTGGCTGCCTCTGCCTCAAAGCACAGCCAGTTCACACACAAGAGCCATCCAGACCCAGCTGTGTGTGCATGAGGTCTCTTGGGGTAAGACATGTTCCACAGGATATGAAACCAAATTGCTCACCCCCAAAAAAGGTGAGCCTTTGATCAAATCAATCCGCCCAGGCCTTTGATCAAATTTTGCTATGGCTGGTCCTGATCCTGGCTGAGCCTTTCAGAGGTTCTCCATTGCTCACTGCTGTGCTGCCAGTGGCTTGTGGAGTTGTGAAAGGCAGGCACACATCTGGCTGTATCTGTAACATCTGTTTGGTGTCAGGTACAATTTAGAGCAAAAGGATTCCATGCAAGGGGCATGAGTGCAGCTGATTTTATGTAACAAGAGGCTATTATGAAGAACAAAACCAAAACAAGTTAGAAAAAAAAATAGAAGCAACCACTGACTAGGAAAATTAAGTATTTTCTAGGAAAATTAAAGGTATCTCGCTCTTCTGCATTTGTTCCTTTCTCTTTCACTGTCAGTGGTACCACTGAATATGGGGAGATGCACCACAAGAAAGAAAGTGTAGAAAAGAGTGCTACCAAATTCCAAATAGTACAGGCATCCCACACCAGAAAATCTGCCCAGACTACAGCCAAAATTATTTCCAGGAATAAATCTGACCAGTAGCCTTAAAGAAATGCCCAGAGCTCGAGATTGTTTTAGTTAAGCAAAAAGGTTAGGAAATCATCTAGATTAGGAAATATCCCTCAGGCTAAAAGACAACAGAGATATAAGAGATTAATTTGGTTTGCCTGCTGTCCACACCTTTTCAGAAGACAAGAGGGCTTCTAGTGGGCTGGAATAAATCAGTGATATTCATGTGACATCAATGGAGTGATACTGTTCAATCCACTGAGACTGGCCCCTCACCTCTAGGAAAATGAATTTTTTTGGTGTTTGATCCTGACCTCTGAAATAACCATTTCTGGTGGAAAACAAATTTCTACTGAACTGTCCTTGCTGTTTCTCCAACATATTCAGCAAACTTGCTTTGAAAACAATGTGTATGTGTGCTGAGACTTCCAAGTGAAAGCTCCGATGTACAGCAGAAAGATGAATCTTTTCCATCAATCCCTTTCGTAATCTTAGAAAAAATGGTACTTCCACTTTGTTTGCTATTTCTTCTATTTATCTACCATGAATTTGTCATTTCAGAAAGGCTGAGCTGACAGTTCCTGGGGACTGAGGATATATCTATCCTTGGAGGATGCAGGGAGCCACAGCAATGGCAGGGCTGCTTTCCTACACACATTGCTTGATCCTAATGAGACAGGACCATTCCTGAGAACAAGAAGCAAAGCTCACTTTCCACACTGTGTGCAGCCCCCAGCCTCCCTCCTGAGGATGTAAGAGGAGATTCATGGCCTCAGTACAGGGTTTTGTCTCACAGGTATCCATCAGGAAGCAGACAGGGTGGGGGAGTCACTGTGCAGGGTCACCGAATTACCCCTCAAAAGGGAGCACGGGGGCAGCTCCGACCTGGGGCAGACGTGACAGCAATGACACCTAGGTGGAAGGCTGTTTGTCCAGCTGCTTCAGTGAGCTTCAGAGTTTTCATAAGAAATTTTTCCTCCACAAACATAATATCATCCAGGACCTGATCTCCTATTTGCTTTCCACCCCTTGCAGTCACTGCCTTCTGTACAAATGGGGAAAGAGGTGCCTTTCAGGCCTAGTGGCATTTCACGCTCGCTCTGCCAGGGTGCTGCTGATAGCACCAAAGCCAGACTGCATGTGACTTGTAGGGTACACAAATATACAATAGGGTGAGGTAACCTGTTCATGGGAAAAAGAGCAAGATAAATCTGAATTTTGCCCTGTGTGCTATGCTGGTCACAGCAGTATCTGGAAAACTCAACCAAAGAAAATTTTTTCTCACAGACATCCTGGCTAACCTATTTTCACAAATGCCGGAGCCATGAAAAATTATCTGGCAAAGTCACTTTTTAAATGGGAAAGACAGATAAGAGTGTGGCTACAACATTTTTCTCATGAAGAGGTCAACATTTTATTAGAAAGAAAAAGAAACAGAAGATCTGAAAACTGTAGTAATTTTGGACAGAAGATGAAACTTCTGATACCATCGTACTCCCACACAGTCTGGTCTGTTTTGTGACACCTTCCGCAATTTCTTTTGTGGACAAGAGTTCCAGTTCAAACACATTTGTGATGTGTCACATGGAAAGAATCCTACAAAGAACAGTATCACCTCAACAGGGGAAGGAATATCACTGAAGATTTAGTTCAATTTTTG
Organism: Erpornis zantholeuca; assembly: GCA_013400515.1. Classification (NCBI taxonomy): domain Eukaryota; kingdom Metazoa; phylum Chordata; class Aves; order Passeriformes; family Timaliidae; genus Erpornis; species Erpornis zantholeuca. The sequence continues at coordinate 309,803 of VZTN01034368.1, read as the reverse complement.
TGAAGGAGAAATAGGAATATAAAATTCCCGTGCTCCTAATCACAAGAGACAACATATAGGATTTCCGTGTCAAAATATTCCCTTTTAAACCCAAAATAATTAATTTACAAATACTGATTTATTTTAAATTTATCTCTTTTTTTTTTCTTTTTTTTTTCCCTGCAAAAATGACACAGTCCTAAGTAGCCAGGGAATATACCTCTACATCTTCTGGCCTCACTGCAAATAAATGAGGAAAAGTGTTTTAAGAGCATACTCTGGTTAAAGCTGGAAATATCTATAAATGTCATAGGAAATCAGTCTATTCTCAGAAATGTTTTTTTAGCAGAAAAGCTTTGATAAAAACAAATATACTTCTGAACTGACTCACCAAACCTTTAAGTAACAGAAAATAGCTAATAGAAAATTAACTTTAAGGTCAAAATTGTTACAGTCACTGGATAAAATAAAAACTGAATGTTCAGTCCAAAATTGGATCAAGCTGGGAAGCTTTACAGAGTTATTAAATTCCTGCCAATTACTTTTTTAAGGTATTATTTCTTTATTGCTACACCTTTACATCCTTCCTTATTCATTAGGTACAGATAACATATCACTTTTCTCCAAAGCAAAACTGGCTCCCATTTGAAAGGACTAAAAATCAGCTTACATGGGGCTGTAAAAGCATGGAAAATTACATTTGTCAGAACAGCCGACAATGGGTCATAATTATGTCTTGGCACCAACTAACAGGTCACTGATGAAAGCCATACCACTAGAATAAGGCAAATACTGAAAGGTTAGGAGATGTCCTTCAGATCTGTTTATCTGTCTTAAGGCATAGTCATACAATCATTGATAGCAGAAGCAGTGACAGAACAGAAGTCAAATGAGGCTCTTCAGTGATTTTCACCCAGGATGATGTCTTTCAAGCTCTGTCAATTTGAAGAGCTGTAAAAAAATATTCCAGTTGAACTACAGTCCCTATGCAGTGAATTTAATCCCGCTGACAGCAGACTTATTTTTCTTAATAATTTTTGTACATCCCCTTGAAATCTCTCACGTGGTTGTGGACCACAGCTTAATAAAACTGGCCAAGCAGATGTGCACGTCAACAACCTGTTTGGTCTTCTGAAGGTGGCTGGTATGCTGGTGTGGAGTCAGCCATCAGGGCATCTTGCTATTTACCCACAGCTCAATCCAGTTTTTGTCCCGGGAATCAAGACCAGCAAACAGATGAATACATCAGTTTTCCTATAGAGCTTTCAGAACATTTTTGCTCGTGGAAAACCACTCAAATCTGCCAGAAAGATCCATCTCTCACTGACAGAAGCCAGGCAAGGCTAAACCAGTTGGAGAGACTGAAATAAATCCTTTTATTATATTCTCAGAAATGGCAAACTAACTCAACTTTTTTGACCCAAGAGGAAACCACTAGCGATTTTGGGGTTATTCAAGTTTATCAAGTGTTGAAAGCATTCACGCATTTGTAAGGGGCAATGAATTCACAGTGTTGGCAGGAGCAGAGTCACGCCTGCAAGGAGACTCACTCCAGAAAGTGTGACTGTATTTTCGTGGGTCTGCAGCCATTTGGCCAAGCTGGCACCCTATCACTTTCTTCCCTATCACATCTCCAAGGGGGAATTGATTCAAAAACAAATAATCACTCCTGTCTGTAACTGGGAAGGGAGGGTCTGGAGGTTGCTCTTCCTTTGCCAGAGGAGCCACTCTCCCTCTGCTGCTGTTCCCTCTCCTTTCTCCCTCTTTCTCTCCCTCTGTGGGTTGATGTTTCCATGGAAACTTGTTCTTTAGTGCCGCTGAAATTACATTGCATTTAAAGCATTAACCATTCCTTGGGCTGAGGGAAGTCTCAGAACTCTTAGCGTTCATTTTTTTTATTTTACCCCTTCCCTTAAAGCTTTCTCATGATTTTTTTTTTTTTCCTTGCAACATCAGGAAAACCTCTTTCTTTCTGAGAAGACCTCCCGGCTAGCATTTGTCTGACAAGGGGCATAGGATGCATCACCAGTGGGGTAGTGTCTAAATTAAGATTTCTTAATTCCTTTTTTTTCTACTTTAAACCCTTAACACATTTCTCTCCACACTACATGCAAAGAGGAAAAATGCTGCAGTAGCAAATAAAATGAAGAGTAAGATAGGAGGAGAAGAGTAAGATAGAAGGAGAAGCAAGAAAGCCACAAGCTGGCACATGTGAAGAACACAGCTTTGATTAACAGCAGAGTTGAAATCCTTGTAGTCATGCACTGATCAGCATCTTCTTCATTGCAAAGTGCCATAATCACAGACCTCACCATTCCTCCTCGAGCCTGCCTCCTCTTCCTCTTCACAATCCTGTCTATAATTAGTCATCCTTGGAGTGCTCACATGTAGCTAGCACTCCAACAACACCCGCTGCAATTAGTAGCCTCCTCACCAGCAGCACCTTCCATGTGTGGCTGCTTCTCCGCCCAATCTGCCATCTCTGCCCTCCTTCCCTTTGGCTCTCTGCTGGCATCCGCCACTTCCATCGGTACTTCCAACACAGCCATTGCTGTTACACTGCTGCATTCACTGCAGCCAGCTCAACTGCATGACTGGCATCTTCTCTGCTCTGACTGTGACAATGAGGCTCTGAAAGTCAAGATGCTCCCATTTGGGTGCTCCCTGGACCCCAGGTCCTAGCTCAAAAATTACCCTGCAAATCCTCAGCCCCCAGCCTTGGCTTATACCCACCCAGTCACAGCAATAACACCTCTGTGCTCTTCCTTCATTGACATCATCCCTTTTTCAAACACAGGGAAAATATAAAAGGGAGATAAATACCGAGAATTTCCTTCCAGTTTTTCACATGGGTTCCTACACTCAGGCATGCCTCCTTTCTGCCCCACAGTCCCATGTCCTGACAGCTTGCAAACTGCTTCCATTAATTCCACCTGTACAGCTACAGAGTCCATATTCCCTTGCACCATCTATTTTGGGTTTCCCAACACACACTTCAAGCCTATCTCACCATTCTCAACTCTTGCCCCAAAAGCCAGGGTGTGAAGAATCCTGCTTTGAGCTGGGTGCATATGTAGCGCCGTGAGGATGGATCAGTGTGGGAGGAAGATGCTATTCTGAAATGAATGATAAATACGGATAATAAACTCAACCTAAGTCTTTTATGCCTGTCTCTAGTGGGTTCCCAATATGGGAGATAGAAATATCATGGGTACATTTTGAACACGGCTGGGAACACTGCCAAAGTCCTACTCAGAGTTCACACATTTACATCATTTATATCATATCCGACTTGTGCCTTGTATTATTAACTTTGTAGAGTGTTTTGTGATGTAGTTTGTAGTCCAGGCTCTGTTAAATCAACTTACATGCCCCTCTCTCTTTCTTCCTTTCGGTAAAAGAGAGAGAGATCTGGGGCTACACAAGGTCTTGCTAAGCACAAGAAGGGTGACTGTGTTTGCTGATATGATCGGTGCACTCCTACATTCTCATGTGTTCTGGAAAACCTTTTAGGATCCATCCCTGAGGCCTAACAGGTACAAAAAAGAAGGTAAATATTTGCATTCAGGTGAATAATTCAACTCCTAGACCAGATTGGTAGTGATGAAATAATTTTTCAAATTGCTGCTAGATGCTCAGAAGTCTCTGTGAGACAGAGATGGGGTCCACCTGATAGATGCCCAACATGCCACTGCAACTTCTCAGACTTCTTCCTCAGCAGTGTTGGAAAAGAGGCTGAAGACGGAAGTAGACAAACAACCCAGGGCATAGGACTGAAGAAATTATGTTTGTCTAGAACAAGGTAAAGGCATATTGCCAAGGAAAAAGGAAGAGTTCTGCTGACAGATCAGGCTTTTTGCAAGCATTGCTGAGAGATCAGGCTTTTGCTTTCTGTGTGGCAGACCACGTTCTGTGGCAGTTGGAAATCCATCACCTTCCAGCGATTCATCCAAAAGAAGAGACTCTACAATGACCTAGCACTGTGACTTTATGGTTTTGTAAATCAATAGTTTTTCCAACAGTCTTAAAAGGCTCAGAGTTATACTCCATCCCCTACTCCACATGTCCAGGTTAGACTCCATGACTATCATGGCATCTGAGGTCAGGCGAGCAGCGAGTGACTCAGATGCCTGGTACACACGGACAGTAGGGAGAGGTAACCACAATGAGTAGATAAGGAGGCTGCAGCAGGCCACCTGAATGTAGGCATCTTTATAAAAATCAAAGTGTGCATCCTCAGTGTTTCCTGAGCAAGAAAAGAGTCAACAACAGCCTATGTTGCTTCATCTCCTGTGAAATAAATGTGCCATTTTATTCTAGAGTTGCATTTGATCTTGAATTACTTCTCTTCTTCTTCTCTGAGAAAAGGTCACTTTAAAGAAGCCTCAGGCATGATACTAACATTGCATCCAATAAAAGACTCTCAGGAGGTCTGAAATAAGTACAAGGTCCAAATTTGGGATATCTTATCTGAACCTTTTTCCTTCTCCCTCCTGAAAGTCAGAGTGGGAAATCTGACGAGAATATTTCTTTGCTCAGGAGACTTACAGGACTCCTTGGTCCTAGAAATACTGTGAGCACGATTTTCCACCAAGCATCTGAGCATTCCAGGCTACAGTGTCCATTTTGGGAAGTCTGAACAAAGAATGGATGGAAACAAGTGTCCCAGGAGTGAGACCACAACAGTTCCATGGCAAGTGCATTAGAGGGTCAATCTCCACATCTATTACCATACCACAGCTCCCTCCAGTTCAACCAGATCTCGGATATTGAACTATTTTCACCTTTAATTGGTAATAAAGTTAACAAACTAAAACATAAGCCACAAATCTCAAACACAAGTCCTGATAGATTGCGAACATACCCTGAAAGCTTGGGAATTAGCATGACTACCAGGTGGAATAACGTGGGCTCTAGTTCTGGTCTCATTCAGTACCTTTGGCTGCATCATTCCCACAGCTCTTGCTACGCACATATCGTGGCAGCATATGAGTTGTCTGCACCCTTTTCTGTTGGCAGCAGTCACTGAAATCACTTCAGAAAAATCTGCCTCAAGAGGAGGCACCTTTCAGAAATCTCTCACTCCTTCTTTTTCTCCAACGTGTCTTCGTTCCTTATACATCATTGATTCAGACTCCAGATGCCAAATGACACAGTCTCTTAAAAAAACTGGTCATAATCTCCAATGTCACGTAAGCACTTCTCAAAGCCATAACCTTAATGGAGTGCCCATTAGCAGCAGCTCCTATCCAGAGCTTCACACCACCCTCCCTCCAGGAGGACTTCCAATTCCAAGATAAAGACCTCCCTCTTGCCCAGGCACAAGGCTTCAAAGAGGCAGATGCAGCCTTCCCTACCCACACATTAAACTGAAAAGCAAACTTTTAACATGAAAAAAAAACAAACCAGAAACCCAAACCCCAACGGGTGTGGGGGGATCCGAAATTCTTTGTGGATTATGACTTTTCCATGGCAACAGGCTTGAGAAACAGGAGGGCTGGGGAGGGGGGCGAGGAGAAGGAGAGGGAGGGAATGGGAGGCAGAGCGCTGAGGAGGGAGCAAGCAGCACTGGTATATTGCCATGGAAACCCTCTTCCATCGGCAGCCAACTGCCAAAGTCAGTCAGGATCCTAGAAATGGACTTGGAGTGGGGCCTGGGAAGTGCTGGGGGAGTCACCTTGCCAGCCCTGAGGCCACCTCAACCCCAAGAACCACAGTCCCACTCCCCTCCCCCTTCCCCAACAGCCTTGACACTGTTTCTGCCCTTGCCTCCACCAGACAGAGCCAAATCTGGCCCAGCTGATGAGTGGGAGGAAATACAAATCAGCAAATGAAACAACCAGAGCGGGCAGAAAGCAGCGAGGCTAAGAGGGATCATTTTTCTGATAGCCCTTGGTTTTCTTTCCACCTTTCTGGATCGATTTGGACCACGCAGATGTATTTGTTTTCACACCCCAGATGGCTGTAGAAAGAGGATGTCACTCCTAATCACTGAAATCGAGATGGAAATGTTACTTCCCTGCAAACTTAGCTACTGAGGAAAGAAGAAGGGCTGTTGCTGGGTTCCCATTTGCACAAGGCCAGGTCCCTTTCAGCGGTGTCTGTCCCACTCAGTACAACAACCTATCTCTAAAACACGACAGATGCCACAAGTGAAAAATTTGAGGAGATTCTGTTAATGGAAATGAAGTACACAATGAAAGTAAGTTAATTCTGCCTTTTAACCCTCATCTGCAACACTTGGAGGGCAGGCAACTCAGTGGAACGAACAACCATTCACACCCCTTTGCACACTGTATTTTATCAGAAGCCTTTTGGTGCCGTAAGAAATGGTCAAAGACAGAGTTTGGAGAAAGAACTTAAAAGGGCTGGCAAGTTCTACGAACCCTTGCTAGTATTTATAGTTGTACCCCTAGCATGGTAAGGGATGGATGAGTCGTTTCAGGCTGCAGACGGCTGCAGACGGCAGGAAGGAATTGACTCCTACTCCAACCACACAACTGGCTAAGCAAATTGTGGAGGAAGATTCCCTTCTCCTGAAGCATCTGTTATCACCCATCTGATTGCACAATGAATCAGTAGTATGAGGACAGGCTGCTGTGAGGGTGGGGGAAGAGGGAAAGAGATTGCAAATCAGGCAGTTATAAAGCAAGGCGATGCCAGTTTCTACCTCATGACAGAAAAGGACACGGACCAAACAGTAAGGGCCTGGTTTGTATACTTTTAGATTATGTGTTTGGATTACTACTGATAGTATAGCATCAATGAGGCAGCTTTTTAATGGTACCAGCAGCTTGGTTTTTCCACATAAATTCCAGAGCTGGGGATCCCAAAGTGCTCTATCCTCTAATCATTCACCTCTCTAAATGATCTGCACTGATGAAATAAAGTAACTAGGCTGCAGACAACACTCAAGCAAAAGAAAAAATCCTTGCCCCTGTGCTCTGAGCCAAGTCACAGCTCTGCTGGACCACCAAGTGATTCATCTGCACTGCTCTGCTTATTATTGAGAATGGAGCCCAATCCCAGGCCTCCAGACCTCCACTGTTCTAAGATTATCTAGTCACATTATATGGGATAAAGAAAATGAGCATGGACAGTAGCAGAATTTTTCCCAACTTTCCTGATGAGGGAAGAACAGTTGACTGATTCTTCCCAGCTTTATAACTTCCTATGTGTCTGATACAAATATACCACAATAATCCCTTCATAATCAGCATCAGGCTGAAAATTAGTGAAAAATCACTAATGGGTCAGACTCTTACTTCAACTGTTGCTGGGACCTAAAAGCAATCTACATTTTGGAGGAAGAAAAAGAAATTACAAAAATTACCTGTTATGGGCTTAAATAGTAAAAAAGTCAATGCAGAAAAGAGTCAGCATGGGATTAGTTTTTTCACATGGACTTTGATTGTAAAACAACCAATAAATCAAATGCAACTCAGTGCTGATTTCCAGATCTGACGAGATCTGACAAGAAGCTCAACATGACCTGGCAATGTGCATTTCCAGCACAAAAAGCCAAACATATCCTGGGCTGCATCAAAAGCAGTGTGGCCAGGAGGGTAAGGGAGTTTTCTCCCTTAAGGTAACTAAGATTCTCTCGCTCTGCCCTGCTCTGCTCTGCAGATGAGACCCCACCTGCAGTGCTGCATCCAGCTCTAGGGTCCCCAACATAAGGAGGGCATAGATCTAATGGAGTAAGTCCAGAGGAGAGCCACAAAGATGATCAGAGGGGAAGGGCACCACTCTTATGAAGGCAGGCTGAGTTGGGGTTGGTCAGACTGGGGAAGAGAAGGCTCCAGTGAGACCTTATAGCACCTTACAGTACCTTAAGGGGCTACAAGAGAGCTGGAGAGGTATTTTTTATAAGGGCATGGAGTGACAGTGCAAGGGGGAATGGCTTCAAACTGAAAGAGAGTAGGTTTAGATTACATATAAGGAAGAAATTCTTCACTGTGAGGGAGGTGAGGCACTGTAATGGGTTGTCCAAAGAAGTTGTGAGATGTCCCATCCCTGGAAGTGTTCAAGGCTAGGCTGGATGGGACTTTGAGAATCTGATCTAAAGGAAGGTGTCCCTGCTCACAGCAGGTGGGTTAGAGCTAGATAATTTTTAAGATCCCTTTCAATACAAACCATTCCATGATTCTATGATCTGTATTGAGAAGTCCCTGGCAAGTCTGTTTAGTTGGGATCAATTTCAAGCAGGTGACCTCACAAGAGGAGTTTCTATTCAGGCTGGGTCCCTTTGAAATCTTGAAGTAACATGTTGGGAGTCATTCTGTAGGCCAATATAAGGGATGCCATTGGGGAAAGGCAGTAGGCCCAGATGAGTTCAAGTTTGGTTCATTTTTATGAGATGTGGTCTGATTTAGAGCCTGGACAAAGTACCATGCCCTATGGGCAGGAGAAAGGCATGGGGGGGGGTCCCACTGATGCCTTAGGTGTTAACTTTTATATATTTTTCAAATCCTGTACTGCCTAGTGTATCTCTGAAGTTTCTTGTAGCTCCTTCGCTGCCGCTCTCTTATGCTAAGATAGACATAACAAAGCCTCTCTAGTTAGCTCTCCAAGGACACCCAGACCGTCCTAGGCCCCAAAGTATAAACCTTCATCTTGGAGAGGGAGGAAAGCTTGGAGAAATTACATCATTAGCTAAAGTTTAAATGGGCGAATATATGCTGATATGCAAATGGACCAAACCTATAAAAGGGTGCAAAACTCATGACCTGGGATCCACCTTGGGATCCACTAAGGCAGAAGAGCCTCCAGACCCGCAGCATGTACCTTTGAATGCCTTACAAATAAATACCTACCTTTATTCCCTTATTCCTGTATAGTCTCTGTTTCTAGGTAGCCATTTAAGGCATCACCACTAGATGAGAAAACACTGTGATCCCTACCCAAAGGGCAGCAAAGCTGCATCTTAGCCTCAGACAAAGGCTCCAGAAGAGTGGACAGGCACAGCCCACAGCCCACAGCCCACTGTGCATACAAGAATAAATGGGCATCAATAAAAGGAACCAATATCAAGTATTTTCTATCTGACTTCGTTGTCGCAATTACTCCTCAGGTATACTCTGCAACACTGGATGCATAAGTCAAAAGGAGACAGATTTATTTCTTGTGGCCTGAAGTCTGGTTTCAGAGACCTTCTACTTCTGAGCTCAGCGGGGGCTCCCAGCCAGCCCACTCCCAGTTATTTACTCGTCAGTGGCAGTACCAAACAGGACCCTGCCCCTGGAAGCCAGACTCCTGTCAGCTACTTTGTGCCTGGCACTGAACTTTTTATCCCTGTATCCTTTGCACGTGCACCTGCCTCCAGAGAAATGGATAGGCTATTAAATATGGACTTGTATCACTTACAAGAGCTTTGTGGGCCCATCTGTGAAATTGCTCTGTGTCTCTTGAAGGCGTGCGCAAGAGATGTTCTCTTCCCCCTCCCTCATCCTCGACTGATGGATTGGGTCTGTCAGCTTGTCAGCTCTCATTGGGCACTGTTTGACATCAGTCCACACTGGGGCAGTGAAAATCTGTTTGCAGTCAGCTCTTCCAATAGCTCCTGTGAAAGAGGGGAGGCTGACCCACTCCAAAACATGCTGCCTCAGCTGGCTACCAAACTGGCACAGATGACAAGGGTGATAGAAAACAGCTTGAGAGAGGGTGGCAAAGCTACAGGTTCCTTTGGGGTCTGTTGGGCAGGTCAAGGAGAACACTGAGAGCTGGGGTAGGAGCCTCATGACTCCCGGATCCCACGCTCAAAGATTGCCACCAAAACCAATAGTCAGTGACTCAAAAAGAGGAAGATTACACGGCTGAGGTTGTGCAGGGACGAGCTCGGTGGAGTGGGCCCTGCAATAATGTTCTGAGCATCCCTAGCCTCTTAACTTGCAAATGTCATCTGTCAATCCCAGACTCAGTCCTTCCGGAGCAGTTCTGACAGAGGTAGCTGAGAAGGGACATCAGAGGCAAGCTAGGCTTGCAGAGCCTCCAGAGGGTCAATTGCCATGGTACATCAAGTAGCCAGTCATTCAAAATAGGGTTTCTTAACCCTGCTTTCTTAATGTCTAAAAAAATCAAACTGTTTGATATCCCTGAAAATCCTTCTCGGAGACTTTATAGAAAGCGAGAATCAAGGCTCTTGTGGCTAATCACAGTGTCTTGGAATGAGAACATTAAATTATTAGGAACACTGAAGCTGCCATCACGTCCCCCTTCAATTAATTTTATTTAGACATGGGAAAAGTCATGTGAGAAATATGAGTTTCTAGGAAGAAGCTGAGGTGCTATGATGGGCAGTTCAGAGACTAAGAAGACCTGATGCAGCCTACAGAGATTTGCAAAGGGAGCCATTTTGACAGGAAAAAAGGGAACTATATTGCAAAATTTACATATAGGTCCAGTTTCAGCTTTGCAGTTCCACTTCCAGCTGCAAGCCCTCATTTAGCTCTCTGAAATTGTAAAGGCATTGACCCCATTTTTTATTCCAGCCCTTGATTGGCAAAAAGCACTTCTACAGATGAGCTCTTCAAATTGCTTTTTTTTTGCTCTCCTGCAAATTAAGATTTGTTTAGGCTATGAAAGAAGAAACACTAGATTGGATTTCTGTGCCTAGACAACAATATTCCAGATATTGTGCAGTCCCACTATGCCATGCACTGTGAGAGAGGCAAATAAAAACACACCTTAGGATGCAAATATCACTACAGCAAACAAGATTTTAAGAATCACAGAGAAATTCAGGTTAGAAAGGACCTCTGCAGGTGACCTGGCACAACCCTCCACTCAAAAGAGGGCCATCTTAGGTAATCTTTCCCCATCCATTTTCCAATGAATCAACCAAACTATGATCATTAGCTTACTTGTCACCTAAAGTTTCATGTCACAGTCACCCACTCTTACACATCCAAATGACACATACATGGAGTTTTTTAGCTCCATCTTCAAAAAGAAGCAGTAGGTCTTTTCAGTTACTCTAACAAATAGCCTAATAAAAAACAACTGAACAAAAATACTAAAGCATCCTGCAGTTAGTTTGATGGGTAAAAAGCAGGAAGAAGGTTCAAGCAAGAGAGGAAAGAGTGAAGGGCAAAAAATGTTACTGTAGAAGGGCTGGATGGAGAGGTGGAGTATTGTGGCATGGAGAACCTCTGGATTTGTGATAGAAATACAGTGAAATATAAAAAAACTTCATGAACAAGGATTAGTTTTTTTGAGTTTTCTAGCCCAGCACTTCAGAGCCAATGTGTCTGAGCTAAGCAGCTATGTTTTAGATACTGAAGGAAAATTTCTTGCCTTTGAAGTCTCCTTTCCACAGAGCCTCAGTGGGTGCCAGCTCCCTGCTGGGATCCCTGACCACTATCTGCTCTCCCACCACTCCAGTCAAGACATGGGTCCCTAGGCATAGGCAGAGGGACCCACGGCAGAAGCAGCCCAAGTGCACAGCTGTAAGAATGAAGGAAAGCTGATGAACACATTGGAGAGGGAGCTGCAATTCCTTTCCTTGCACCAGGACATGGTAGAAAAGAGAGGGATGAAAGGCTCAGGGTGAGTGGTAAGCAGAGGGCCAGGCTGAGTCATTTAAAGATGAGCCTTTCTCCACCTCAGAGTTTCATCATTAGTGATGACAATGATGGCTGAGGATTCCCAACCTGGAACAGAGCTATGAGAGCATCTGCAACTCCCTCCTATCACTGTGAAAATGAACTTCCTGTCTCTGCAGAATTGATACATGAGCTTTTATTGCTCCTATCAAGCCCTGTGTAATAGCTGGGGTTAGTCCTATTCAGAAAGCTAGCTAATCCATTCTGGTTTATTTTTGAGCTATTTGCCATAATATTCCAGCTATTTCCTTATTTTAATTAGGCATTCTCTTCTCCTTTTAGTCTTTTGCCTTTCACATACTTTACCTCAGGAAATACTATTTGTTCTTGGAATATTTAAGAAGGTAAGGCAGGGTCAAGCAAGGAAGTCTCAAGAAATTAGTACTGAGATGGAAGAAATATCAACAGACTCTCAAATATAAAGGTGGAGGCAGCTGACAGACTAGGAAATACATGTGAAAGAAATATTGCCTTGAGAGCACCCTGCAAAAGGCATCACTGTGGAGTGGGGGGCTCATAGGTGAGAGAAATTGTGCACCTCTTGGTGTGTGCTTGGATCAGTGCCACTTGACAGGGACACATATTCCCGCTGCGCTCACGGCAGTCCTGAGTGAAGCTTAGCAGAGGTATCCTTGCCAATTTCCTTTAATAACAGGGTCCTCTTACCCATTATTTTTTTGTGAGGGTCTTCTAGAGTTGTCAGTATGGCAGCTGCCTCCCTGAAGAAATTTATTATAAACCACAAGCCAGGAGAGTTTGCTTTTTACTCCCATCTCCCTGTCATTGCTGATGATATGGAATAAAAAGAGTGGAGGTGGGGTGGGAGAGGGCTGTGAGCCCCCATGCACAATGCAGGGTAGCTCAGATAGGGCTGGCTCTTCAAGGGTGTGCAGCACGCCTGAAGAACCAGTCTGATATTTCGATGAGAGCTTTAGGCAACAGTAAGCCTTGCAGCAAAGGGCTCGGCACTCACTTAAGACTAAAAACAGAGCACTTCTTATTAAGGAGGCTGATGTAAAGCCCAGAGCAGGGGGAGGGGTGGGGGGATGATGCAGGAGGAAGGACATGTGATATTCATTCAGTAAAAGAAAACCAACAGCTAAAGAATGCACACGGTTAATATCAATCACTTTTCCTGCCCTAGAGCCTTTTGGTGCATAGAAGCCAGTTTGGGTGGGGTGTTTTCTTCACATACTCTCAGCAGAAACACACATGACACACCCCATCAGCTTCCCACAGTTTGAAAGAGGAGCAGATATCCAAACCATAGACTAAAGAGAAGAGCTTTGCAGAGAGAAGTGCTTAATTGAGAACAAAACTGGTCCTAGCCCAGAAATCATCAACCTCTCCAGCTCCAGGGACAAGAGCAGCTTTCTTGATGCCAGCCATCTCCAGATCCTGAGCAAGAACACGGCCACTCACTGCAAACTGAAGAGAAGCCACAATTCCTGTAGGAAGCACATGCAGGGTGGGAAAACCCACATCTTCCCCATATCTATATCTCTTCATTGCTCCCTGTCTAAGCTTCCAGCTTTCCCACTCTTGGTTCTAGAGGCTCTCCCACTACAACCTCTGTGATTCAAGAGACTGAGGGTGGCACAGCCTTTAACTTCCATGGTCCAGCACAGCAGCCTCACACACAGCAGGGGCCAAAAGGAGAATATTCTCCAGGTGAGGAGAGGACCCTAATCTCCAGACTCCCCTCTGTGTAGCTCTGGGTCTGGTCACCACCAGTCCTTTGGCTCCAGCATGCATGCTCAGAGCTATCCCCACTGCCTTCTGACTGGTTTATACCCTGGTTTCTAGGTGCTTCATACATTGGCTAGCCTTGCCTTCCCCTCTCCCCAAGGCACAGTGCAGCCTCTTTGCACAGTCATACATGGCCCAGAATCCAGGATCACCGCTAACCATATCTGAAAGGAAGAACCGATGGGGGAAACCAGAAAGCTCATTTTAGCTTCAAGTGACAGCCAGGGAGAGCTAACGAAGACAAAGCAGAAAGGGTGGTAAAGTAAGACAGATGGACGGACAAGAAAGATGGTACAAAATTTATATTTTCTATTACCCAGATGTAAATGGATTTGTTGCCCTCAGCAATTTACAATAGCTGGAAACTGGTCCGCAAAGCCCAAGAGGGAATTAGGATGCTGCCATGTCCCAGAGAGCTAAAAAAGTGGATTCAATGCTGAGCTGTTGCTCACTGGGAGCCATAGATTCAAAATATTGGCCTCAGTATTTTCTTTGCACCATGACCAGGCAGACAGGAGAAGTCTGCTCCACTGACCACCTTCCTCCCCCTGACTGCCTCAGCCACGTGCATAACAAACTAATAATTCAATCATGCATCTTCACCACACTTTCACTGCAGCCCACACACTCACCCACCTGCTGCCAGAATAGGCACCCCCCACCATTGCCAGAGTCAGTCAGGCATGCTTTTCTCCCACTCGTGCAGTCCCACTCAGCTCCATCCACACCCCGACTCTGTCTGCCTTTAACAATTATCTCCAGCTCTGGGAAGGAGCACTGCAGATTTCCATCCCAGCCTTCCATCTAAGTGCTTATTCCTTGCATCACAGAACATGCCCTGAGCTGGAATGAAATTTCGCCCTTTGCATATCCTTACTTATTTATACTTGCTGCCCATGCTGGTTGCCTAAGGGATGGCAAGGAGGTAGGAGGGTATTAACAAGCTCTTTAACATGATACCTCTTAGAAATAGAGTGACTACTGCTATCTGCATCACTATCTTTCGCTTGAGGGAAAATCAGGCAATGGACTCCAGTGCTGGCTGTTTTTCTATGCCCACACAGCACTATAAGGCACACTAGGAATTTGGGCTCAGCTGCTGACCCATCATTTCTAAAAGTTAGTACTCACACACTAGGCTCAAATTTTACAAGGTGCAAGATGGCAAGTGTTTTCAGACATTTTTCACAGCTCAAGAGAAGGCGATGCTCTAAGGAGACAGAGCATTTTACAATTCATGTCCATTCTTCTACATCATTATTCAGTCTTTTGGATGCATATATCCTCTGCTCTCTTCACTGCCCTCCTCTAGTCAGTCACCAAGATCTTCTTTTCCTCTCCAGTAAAGCCCACTAGTTAAACCCAGTAGTTAAAGCCCTGGGTCCCCAAATCCTAAAGGCCTGACTTCAGATAAGGATGTCAACCAAGGTCTCCCTACGAAGGTGCCTTAAATTTGAAGATATCATATATACTGATATAGAAGAAATTCTCTAAATCCCTTTTTCAGAAGTAATTTTATATCATAAAAATATACTCTGCACAGCCAGAACACTCAGACCTTCAACCACACACACTCCCAGCCAAGGATCTGGATCTGCCAAGGACATAGGCATGGAGTCAGAGGAAAAATGCTTTTACCAAATTGGAGAAGATGTGAAGAGGGATTTAAGGGAAACAGAGTCTATCAGGGAGAGCCACTTGCTGGGAGGACAGCTTGCTGGCATGGGACTTGCACTGAGGGTTTGCACTGCAAGCCCTCACCTGCAGCTGTCCCCATGCAACGGCACTCTCTCTTCAGGCGGTGGCTCAGGGCTCTGCACAGGACATTGCGGTGCCCCCATGTCACACCCCTCTGCCTGCACCATGTGGGTCCCCAGGACAGCAGCTGGCCCTGAACCTGCACAGCATCCCCATAGCCCCTGGCTGTGGAACCAGTCGAGGATTGTTGGTAACACGGCATGGGAGAGAACAGGAGTGGCTGGCATAGGGGCCATGTGGAAGTAGGGCAGCAGCTTTCCAAGACAAACATCCTTTTTGTACTTCCTGGAGATAACACAACACAGTACACAGTAAGCAGAGGAATGAGGCCAAGAAGCAGCTATGGACTGTAGGGGGGATCAAGACCACCTTCCAAAGCCCTCCAACCCATTTCCAAAAAGGTGTGAAAAATGATCCGTGCATGATAGCCAATTTGCATAGAAAGTGAGAAAACTGTCTTCAGGGCAGGGGAACCTATCTACAAAGAGGTACCTCCACCAAGCCCAGGCAGCACTCCCAGGATCCTGGACATCCCATCATCCAGATCACCGTGCTGGAACCAGGACCAACATCCCATCAGGCAGATGACAGTGGAACCAGAACAGTGAACCCTTTCTTTCTTCCTTTATTTTTTGTTCTTACTTTCTTTCTCTCTTTCTACACCACCCCCCCAATAATATCTTCTTTTCTCTCTTCCTTTTCACTCTACCCCATTATTCAAAACCCACTGTCATGTGTTTATATGGTGGGTCAGGGACTAACATACCAATTTCTATGCCAAGTGTGTAATTTACCAATAAAACTTTGTGAGCTTTTGCAGACCCTCTGACTTTTGTCAACAGGCAGAGTGGGATAGCAGAAAAAAAACCCTGCTCCAATGTTTTTCCCCTGGATGCTTGTTCATGACTATCATGCTGGGGAACCAGAACTACATCCTTTTGCACCCAGATCACTGAGTTCCCTTCTCTACTGCCAAAGTCATAGAGCCAAGTCTTATCTCAACTATGCCGGTAAACTCCTGTGACTCCATTTAGTTTTCCTCTGCTGCCCAGTTCTTCTGTGGCACTCTTCATCACACTGATATTACAGATTTATACCATGATAATTAAGGGTAGGGCTTTGTGTTGGGTCTGGCTGAGATGGAGTTCATTTTCCCACGGCAGCCCTCAGTGCAGTGCTCTGCACTGGTACCTAGAAAGGGGTTGATAACACGCCACTGTTTTGGCTACTGCTGAGCAGTGCTGGCACAGCATCAGCGCTGTACCTCAACATCTCCCCCTCCATCAGTGGGCTGGGGGTGGGCAAGATGCTGGGAAGGGACACAACTAGGCCAGCTGACCCAAAATGACCCAAGGGGTATTCCATACCATATTGTATCAGCTCAGATATGGAAGCTAAGGGAAGGAGGAGGAATGGGGGGCATACCTTATTTACAATGTTTGCCTTGCTTCCCGGGAAGTGGCTGAACACTGCTTGCTGATGGGAAGTAGAGACTAAACCTATTTTTTTCTCTTTCTTTGTGCTTGTCCAGACTTTCACTGTTGCTTTAGTAAACTGCCTTATCTCAACCTATGAGTCGTTTTCCATCTTATTTTCTCTTATCTGTCCAGCTGGCAAGGGGAGTGATAGAGCAGCTTGGTGGGCACCCAGAGCCCAGCCACAGTCAAACCACCACGAGCTTGAATCTGTCTCCACTAAGAAAGGTTTGATTTAAAGTTTAAATGCAGTCGTACTTCATGGGGCAAACAGATTCTGTGTCCCTAAAGGATCCCACCAGAGACTGAAACTGTGCTTCCAATTCCTATGATTACTAAAGTTAAATGTTCATACCACACCATTACACACATCTTAATTAATCCACTGATTGTTCCCATACTCTCCCAGATTAGGATACCCTCTCCTAGAAAACATTATCTTATTAATCCCAGTCACTCTTTCTAAAGCAGCCCCAGAACAGATAATTGCCTACCCCCTAAATGCCAAAGTATTCATAATGTTCTGATTTACCAAGAGGCATTGCAAAGTCTCTCTGAAGTATTTGAGTGGAGGAATAACACACAGGCTCTTTCAGAAGCATCATTAAAACCAGACAAACCTTTCAATCCATTTAGTGAAGTGCCTGGAGGTTATCTTTTCAGAAGGGAAACAGAAGTAAATACAGCACATTGAAATTGAATACACGCAGTGCCACAGGCACCAGCCCTCTTGCACATCATTTGAGATGCTGGTGCTTTTTCCTGTTTCCTCTTTTTCTTCAAGTTATAATCAGCACATTTCAGGCTCATGTGAGGAGGAATCATAATAACCCTGGAGATTTTTATTTATCCCTGAGAAAGGTATAAAGTGGGCATCAGCCAGGGAAGTTACCTCCACTGTCTGCTGAATGTCAGCCAGGAAGTATCACTTCCCTGCCATGAGAAGGCAGTTCATAATTCAGCCCCACTCCTTCTGCTGTGGACAATTCACAAGAACTATCTGAGAACAGCCTCAGGAGAGGGATAATATCAGCTCTGAAGCAGACTGAGGTACCTTGTTCTCACAAGTCCCACACCATTGCTGTTAAGTGGCCACGATAGGATGAGAGAAAATGGCCTCAGGTTGTGCCAGGGAAGGTTTAGATTGTATATAAGGAAAAATGTTTTCATTGAAAGGGCTGTCAAGCACTGTAACTGGCTGCCCATGGAAATGGTATAGCCCCTTTCCTTGGAAGTATGTAAAAGGTGTGTAGATGTGGCACTTGTGGACATGGTTTACTGGTGCACTTGGCAGTGCTGGATTAATGATTGGACTCAATGATCTCTGAGGTCTTTTCCACCATAAATGATACTTTGATTCTATGAATGTTTAGCTAATGCTAGTGGTGAGGTTCAAGGCTGCACCACCTGTTCTGAAATCTCTTCCCAGAACACGGAATGCCTGTCATGCAGTCCAGAGAAGTAGTATTTTTCACTGTGTTTTCTCCAAGAAGAGACTAAGGGAGGATGCATCAAGTGCCAGAAGATGCTTGGCCAAATCTTTGCCAAAGCTCTCCCAGCATCCTGACCCCAAACTTGCCTCCTCTTCAGTCTGCCATATTCTGTAGCTCTCAGCTAGAGCTCTCATCTGGAGCCTGTAACCCCAACATGCCACTTGGCTCCTAGAAATATTTTACAAAAAAATGAGAAAAAACAGTATCTCTGGCACTGCTTCCTTCTCACCAAGGCTTCTCATGTTTGGAGATGATTCATGAGCTGCATGAGTTAATCTGTTTTGGTGAAGGTAGGACTGCAAAATACAGCCCTGTAGATGAACACCTATGGCTGAAGCGAGGAGGGAGGGAGAGAAGGAGGAGAAGGAAAAGGACAGCCTGTGGAGGATTGGATTCTTTTCCCCTCTTTCACTTGTATTTTTTTAACTGCTTGGATGGTTGGTTTTAGTTCCATGCTGCGGACTGGCACTGATTTTCTTTCATTGTGTGACATACACTTTTAAATGAACATTAAAGGTGCTGAAAGCCTGAGGTAGACATTTCTTAGTTTTTTTAAGAAACATCATTTTCAATTCAAATGGAAATAAAACAATTAGTTTCTCTGTTTGCTGAGTGAGACCCACATTTAAGACCCTAAAAGAACACATTCAGCCAGTAAGCAGATCTACCTTGACCTCCTAAAAATGTTCCAGGAAGCCCACAGACAGAGGAAAGATCTGCACTGCTAAAGCTGGTACCACCATTTCTTCAATCTGTCCTCTTCTTCCCAAGGTAAAATCTTCCTTATAAATTCCTCTAGCTATGCCAAATTTTATCTTTAAGAGTGACATTTTCCATATCAGATGCTCATGTCATGTCTGATATTTGACGAAGATTGAAGTTAAAATGGTCCGTTCTTTTCCAAAAACAGGCAAGAGGAAAAAAGCTATTTTACCAACAAAAAGATAGTGACCTTTATAAAAAGCTCTCTGCTTTCAAGGGACATGAATTTTGATGAGAGAGGAAAGCAAACATTCATTTCATGCTGATTTTTCCCATACTTGTGAAAACCTAGACAGGCCATAAGCCTTTGGAAAAACTGTAATTTACAGTTGTTCAGGAAAAATTAATAGAGCTTTCAAAAAAACCCCAGTCTTTTTAAAATCCTCTCCTCACTGGGCCTTCTGCAGTCTAAGGAACTACACATGAGCTCAAGTAAAGCCTATGACCGAACTGGGGAAGCAGAAGAAGAAGGAATACACCTCTTGGGTTTGTATTTCCCATGATTGTGCCTGCTCCCTGCACATAGGGATCACTGGGAAAAGGGGCTGGTTAATTCCAAAGCAGTAGGAAAGAGTCAGGAAGATGATCAGGATACACTGACTGGGGACACTGCAAGAAGCATGGGGCTAAAATGCAACGTGGGAGAAGAGAACTGAGAGGTGTGACACCCGGGCTGTTTGGACAAAGAGACCGTGACTTGTTGGAGCTGAGGGGAGGAAGAGAGAGATTGGTCAAGGAGTCAGAATGTGAGATAAGTGGAAATGGATGAAAGCAAGTGACACAGTCCAGCAGTGGAGGCTGGGCTTTTCTGGATCCAGGTTCTGGAGCTTAGATTAATTTTCTGTAAGGTAGACTCAAACTTTGTTAGGTGATAACCAGATTGGGACAAGAAGGGCAGAACAGACAAGGCAAGCTGGTGGAGACACTACAAAAGAGGTCAGCAGTGGGAGAGAAAAGCTAACAAGTTTGTGACCCCTAAACCATGCAGTTTGGCAAAGCTGGCTTATTCATTACACAAAGTCAAACACTGCAAAACAGGGGAAACATCAGCATTACAGTTATTCAACCAATTTGAATGCATCCAATTTTGCATAATGACTAAGAATCAGTCCTAAATCAACAATTTTTCTTGCAGGACCCTGGTCTCATTGATTGCACTAGATAGATTAATTTGGGAATCAAACTTAGCTGTTTGGAAAGTGGGCAATATTAAGTGAGAGGTTGGGAATGGCTAGGACAAACAGGAAAATCATATGGCTAAGCCAGCTGAAAGGTGTATGGCAAGACTGGATTGGTCCCTTCCTCTGCACAAGGCCATGGTGGTACGAATAGAATAGAATAGAATAGAATAGAATAGAATAGAATAGAATAGAATAGAATAGAATAGAATAGAATAGAATAGAATAGAATAGAGTATTTCAGTTGAAAGGGGCCTACAACAATTATCTAGTCCTCCTAAACACTGACAGGCTTAGAGCATTGACCACCTCTCCAAGAAGCCTGTTCCAGTGCTTGAGCACCCTCTCAGTAAAGAAAACCTTCCAAATGTCCAGTCTAAACCTCACACGGACAGCTTCAAACTATTCACATGCATCCTATTACTGGATACCAGGGAGAGAAGATCAGTAAAATCTCTTACACCAGATTTTTTTTACAAGCAGTCTCTAAATCTGTGCACACCATTTTATGAACGCTGAACAAAAGCTGGACAAATCCTCTGGCCCCTTTTTTTTTTTTGGTCTGGTGGCAATTCCAAACAAAAATGAGTACTGTACTGAGAGCCCAATTTTGACAAATCCGTAAGTATAAAGTTTTGACTTTGTTGAAAGAAAAAATATATAAATTCAGCCTGTCTTCTTTTGAATCTGAACATCTTTTTTTCAAATGAAAGGAAGATACATATTGAAGTTATAAACTAATTTGAATTCGAAATTCAGTGTTTCATCTCAAATATATTGAAAGAAATAATTCAAATTAAAATTAAAAAAGGAAAATAGTTTGGAGACTGTTTTGCTTTTCTCCTGGGTTCAAGATGATTTCTGCAAAACAAACAATTATACAGCCTATAAACAAACAGCCCATATAACTTGTATGTTACCAAATTTCTATTTCTACATTAATAAAAAATCAATGAAAAACAGTGCTCAGTTCTAAGTAAGACTTGGCAGAGGACAATTGAAAAATTGCTGAGTTGGAGACAAAGAGAAATTTGCTTTGAACACTGAAAGCATTCTGTAATGATCAGTACTTTGAATAATGAGATTCTAGGTGTCTCAGATGGGCCATGAAAAATTAATAGACATTTTTGACCTTAATCTTGCTGCACCTCAGTTCCCCGCCTATACAATGGATTTACATAAAGTAGCTTGTGTCCTCTCATCTCGTATGAGTAGGGTGAAAATCCATGAACTCCATGATGTACTGAGATAATGGCCTAACGTGCCACAGATTTGCCTTGAGACAAAGAATCCTCAACCCTCAGCAGCCTGTGAAAGCAGACACAATTCAAAGCTTAAAGGTACACATTAAGCAAGGCAAAGGAAACAAAATACTGAATCAGTGCTCAGTCAGGAAATGTCACCCATCCTGCATTCAGAGGCAGGCAGGGGTCCTGTCTTGAAAGACAGTACTGAAACCACTGCTCTATAATGCATAGACACAAGAATGCCAAATTAAGATTGCAGCCTTAATTCTGGCATTTTCTTCTGTTTGAAGTGCTTGCTTTGCAACCTAAATAATATTCTTCTGACAGAGTTGTGTGTACGTAATATATGAAAGGCTCTTGGCTCGGGGGCCTTGGACTTCACAGAACATTGCAGCAGTCCCCCTGAGTTTTCCTCCCCGGTTATTTTGCTTCCAGCTCATACCGGTTTTGCAGCACTGTATCAGAGCTTGTCTTTTCCTGTCTCCCTCCTTTACCACATGCTCTTCCTCAGAACTGCTTCCTCACCTCCACCTCAGCCACCCTTCCAGCTCCCTGGCACTGGCTTTCATTGCTGCATTGTTAATTATTTGCTTGGGCAATCACAATCCTAGGACCACGAGCACAGACAGAGGTCTTGCTTCATTAGATACGAAACAGCAAATACAATAGCTAGAGGTTTCCTAATTTCAGAGCAAAATTGCAATAGTGTTGGCTTTCTGCATCCTTCCCAGATCTGGTGCATGATGCAGAGGTGCCTGCCTCCATCTCTTCTTCCTCTGCAACCTTCCACCCAGTAACTGTACTGGTGGGAGGCAGAAAGGAAAACTTTGACTCATCACACCTGTCTCTAATGGCAGTTGTCATACTCCTTCTAACCCCAGGTTCCCTAACATTTTCACTGCTATATAACTTCTGTAGTATTGTAGTCTTTATTCATACCTCTTTACCTGAACAGCAGCTTAAATATTCCCTACTTCTCGCCTGGAAACTTCTTTTAGGGTAAAACTCCCTTCAGAGAATTTCTGGTTTTGTTCATCCTGCAAAATATGCCCAAAGCCTTATGCAAAGACCATACAGACAACAAGTTGGCATCAAATGAAACAAAGAGACCATATTAGGAGGGGAGCAGGGGCTGATGTTTAAAAAAATTCTGTGCAGAGGGAAAGATAATTTAGAAATTGCCAAAAAGGAACTACTTGAAAAAAAGAGCTTCTTTAGTTTCCAACTTTTTTTTTTCTACTAATATTAAGCTTCAGAAGTTGAAAATGTCAAAACAATAGACAAAGACCAATCCAGCCCAAACTGTGGATAATCCTCTTCTCCCTGGCATCATGACACCACTCAGTGCATGATTCTCCTTTGCTAACATCCCTTGTCCTGTCCTGTTGTAAGTTACTGACTTACTCCTTTTTCTTATTCTCTCTCTCCCTTTTCTCTCTCTCTCCTGGCTCTCTCCTCTGGCTCTCCCTGATGAACAGTGAGCTGCAAGAAGCATTCCTGGGCTAGAAATTAACATATTAATGAAGAAAGAGCCTTGAAGAAGGGTTGAGAGATGGGGAGAAAACAGAGAGATGAGGAAGGCAGAACAAAATAACAAAGGGAAGATATAATGAAGAAGGGACACAGAGCCAAAGCACAAAGGGAGGGGAAAAAAAAAACGCCTTTCTCAGGAACTTGTGCTACTTCAAACATTTCCATGGGAAGAAAAGATGAAAGAGAGGAAAGAAAGGGGTTAGGAAAAATGGGGTGGCTCTTCTGTTTTAAGCTAAGATTTAATATTTCTATAGAAGAGAATCACCTATTGAGGGAAGGATAAGAAGATGGAAGATGGGAGTGATGGAAGGACACAGAGACACACAAAGGGGGCGTGACTGATAACAAGAGCAGTGGGTTCATTCCTAGCTGTTTGCAAAATGCCATGAGGGTGGAATCATGGAAACACCAGTGCAATAGGCTTTGCCTATGGGCTATTGCCTCCCCTGCAACATCCTGTTCTCTCCTTCCACAATGTAAATCTGCAAGCCTGCCCCAAAATTATGCTAAAAAAGAAGGACGAAATGTCAATTAGCAAGGACTACTGTTGATCTGGCAAGCTCAGAAGCGTCCCACTCCCAACCCCTCTCAGAGCTCTCTCAGGCAAACAGTAGGAAACTCATTAGGATCAGTGGGTTGAGGAGGAAGTAAAAAAATTGTTAGTTGAAACATCTAAGTACTTGTTCCATCCTCTCTGTTCCTCTATTTGACTACCCACCATTTACACCCTTCTTTACAAGCACTGCAGAAGAACAGATTCTGAATAATGCAGAAGAATATATTCTAAATTTCCTCTTGCATGCACTGGCCAGAACAAGCACACCATTCCCATGCCTGCTGACAAGACAAAAAGAGGAAAAAAAAAAAGGATTCCTGGCCTGAAGAAGGAACATAAAGAAATAGCGTTTTTAGTGGTGAAACACATGGCAGACATTGCAAAATCAGCATAGCAGCTTAACTAGGAAAACTAGGAAGTTTTTTGGCATAGGTCTACATCAGTAAAGGTGTGAGCTGTTACCAGAGAGCCATTCTTGTAAAACAGACCTGTCTCAGTTTATCCCCATCTTGCACAGTCCCATCTGCATTTGCCACTACAGAAAAGCTTGTTCCCCAGCTCCCTGGTGGTACCAAGCCTTGACACCTCACCAGAGTACTGCAATACTAACAACACCCTCAAGAACGAGTGCTGAGGCCCATGGCCTTGTGCAGCAGCTTCCTAAAGGTGTAGTGATCAAGTAAATAGCCACAGGCACAACAGTGTCTGTCTCCTTGACCAGCCCAACACCTCCTTTCTTCTATGATGGTGAGGGGAGTGGACCAAGGACCATTTGTCACTCAGCCATCTCCAGATGAGACCCCTACGTGCTACCACACAGCTTTCTTTGATACTTAAAGAAACTTTCAGCATGAATCTCTATCACGAATGTGACAAATTTATATGCCTGCTTTCCCTTGACTTCTCAGGCAACAAGAGGAAGTTCAGGGATTTCCTGGTATAGGAGTTCCCACTGCTCAGCTTCAGCAGAATGGCCACAGCCAGAGTCACAGCATCCATGCAACTGCCTGGTTTGGGGTACTACTACTGCTCTGACCTGTGGCATCTGAAAAGGCAAGGCAAGCTCCAAACCACACAGAGGAATAAAAGTCAGTGTCGCCCACAGGCCACCCCCCTCCCCTTAGAGAACCAGCTGCATGTCCTTCACAGTGAGTGCTCTAAAACCAAGCCCAGTGATGCTTTATATTTCCCCAAGTGGTCCTCCAGCTGCACCACATCCCCACACTCCCTTTCTGTCAGCACCCTTCTCTGGGGACCTGCTTCCACTCTGACAACTGATGGCTGCAACAAATGTTTCTGAACTGTCACAGCTGAGCACCAAGAGGCAGAAGCCCTTCTGCAGGCTTTGTGAGGATCCAGAAGTGGGTGACAGAAAGGGAGGAAATCAGCAACAATGCAAACCAGCCTGATCTGCAATGCAAGCTGGTGGACGCTTCTCACTTGGGCAGCTCTCCGCTCCCCTGTGGCTAATCCTACCCCTGAATGCCTATATACCCTCCATGCTGGCTTACATGGTACTCCCAGTGCCACCCACTGTTGGGAGTGCCATGCTTTTCTCATTTGGCTCCCTCACTCTGCCAAACTTTCTTGTTAAGCAATTTCATGGAACTTTAACAAGCTATTCCAAATCAATTTCACAGCATTGAAAAGCTTGTGCCTTCATCAATTCAAACTTGAGCCTTCCATGAAAAATTGCTTGGAGAAAAAAAAAAAACTACAAATCAGTAAATTAAGTAAACTTCTCGCTCTACACAGTCAAACTGGGGCCTTTTCCAGAACTATCATCTTTCTACAGCCACCAGAGGAACTGTGGCTTGCTGCCACCTCCAAGGCACTTCTTGGAGCACCTTTCCTGCGAGGAAAGGCTGAGAGAATTGGGTTCATTCAATCTGAAAAGAAAAGCCTTTGGGGTGACCTAATTGTGGCCTTTCAGTACCTGAAGAAAACTTACAGGAAAGATGAGGCAAGACGATTTACAAGAGCATGAAGTGACAAGACAAAGGAAAATGGGTTCAAACTGAAAGAGAATACATTTAGATTATATATTAGGAAAGAAATGCGTACTGTGAGGGTAGCAAAGCACTGGAACAGGTTGCCCAGAGAAGTTGAGGATGCCTAATCCCTGAGGATGTTCAAAGCCTGATCAGTTGGGGCTCTGAACGACCTGGTCTAGTTGAAGATGTCCTCTTCCATGACAGGAGGCTTGGAACTAGATAATCTTCAAGGTTCCCTTCCAACTCAAACCATTCTGTGATTCTGTGATGCATCTGAACTCCAGTCTCACATTTGCAAAAAGCAAGACCTTCTCCATCTCAAAGCTACATTAAAAAAAAATAGATCTGCAAGTAAAGCCCCCCAGTATCTCAGCTACATGCCTGCAAGGAAAGGAAAAGCAAACTGAGACAATGGCAGCAGAGCACACAGAACTCTGAACTACTGGTTCTGCTTCTTCCTGGATCTGGGCAAGTGAAATGCTGGAAAGCCCAGTATCCCACATTGCCCTGCAGAACAGCTTCTTGATATGAATACATACTAGGCATACCGAAGAGCAGTTGCTAGATGTTCAGATTTATTCAGAGGCTGTAAGCATCTGTATTTTGCACCTCAAAGTCTTCACAGTCCCTTGGTGACACTGAAGAGCATTTTGTCATGGCTTAAGTACCAGCTCTTGTACACTCTCACCATGCCATACGTCACCACGCAGATGCAGAAGGACAACATCTGCATCTTTGTGAAGAAAGTGGAAAGCATTGCTTGCAGCAATCTGTTTGAGGCACCTCATGTCACTCACACAGCCTAATCTGTCAGTGACACATTATTTTAAGGGGGAAGAAAGCAATGAAAAGTATCCTTTTGGGAGGACCAATATATATGACATCTATTACCCACGTGGCTGCATCCCCTCAGAGGTTCATTGGAGTCGACCCTTTTGCTCCCCCATCCAGTTCTGGTTATCACTTGTCTGTAACCAGTGGCAGGTACACAGCAGCCTTGTTGGACATCTCCCTCCGCACAGGGCTGTCTCCAGAGCAAATAAGCAGATAATCAACATAGAATCTAGATAAATCAGCCCAAAACATGTCATGCTCTTGGGATGAAGGAGGTCACTGAAATATGATATCATTTGCTCTTGAAGTCTGAACACTGGAAAAGCTGCTAACCTCCTTCCTGAAACCACTTCTGGAGCTGCTGGCTGCCTGCTTTGCACAGGCACACGAGAGGCACGGGTGGCACTGCCGCTAATATCTTGCACTCATTAAACACCCCCAATGTCTTGGCGAAAATCCACCTCTAGTAAATTCATTCTGCCAGCTGAAATTCCTCGTGCCGCTCCAGCGAAGGTGCAGTATTCATCTCCACTTCATACTATATTCCGTTAAACAGTCGCTCTATTTCACCCCAGAGATGGCTGAATTTTTGTGGCGAATTAAGCTATCCCTTTCTACTTTGTAAAGTGCTTTGGAACTGCAGATAAAAGATGCTACAGCCTGTCATAAATAAATGCAAGATGCTGACACTGCTACTGGAGGTAGCCATCTTGCTGAAAAATGATTTCATTTGTGACACTAATAATACAGGAAGAACACTGGGCAAGACACTGAAAACTCATTTCCATCTCGTTTTAATACAGCTTCAAAAACCAGAAAAAAACATCAGCATCGAGTCAGCATTTGTGCATTTTTAGCCACCATCACGCTACAGAGATTCACGGGTTTTCAGTCCATTGTGGCAGCTCTCTTCCACCATGACCACACCACCAAGAGGGAGAACTCTTCATCTTATTATCTGCTGTCTCTCCAGATCCTTAACAAAGACCATCACTAAGTTCACCAAAGCTGTTTTTCCACCATTTCTCATGGTACATTAGTGCAAAGGGGAGGCCTAATCACCTTACCATCTTTATTCAATCGAGACAGGTGTAGAGACCTGTTTGGTGTGATATAACAAGCTCAAAAATATCTCCACAGGGGCGGAAGAGAACTTTCTTTGTATGAAGATGGCTGGCAGCGATCAGTCTGATTGATCATTTCAAGGGCAATTCTGGTTAGATTTTAATATTCATTTTATATTAAGGTGCTTGCAGGCTTGAGTAGGGACATTTTTATTACTTAAATCAGGAGAGAACATGCTGCAGAAATGATAGAGCAGGGCGTACTGAACAAGCTGACAGGTCTCTGCTATTTCTATTTTCTTTGTTATTATTTCACTCACATTCAAGCATTTTAAATACCACATTTCTAGATTATATTTCATTTGAATACTTCAAGAAATATAGTGCACGGTGAATGCACAATACCAAAAAAAATTACGCTAAGGTAACATACATTACCCTCAAATGTTTATATCAATTCAAAATCAGATTTTCTAACCTTGGCAAAGCAGGAATCCCTTGTCTAAGACTGCAAACCAGTTTCTGAAGTTTGAAGTGAAGCTAGCTTTGAGTTATTTGTCCACACCAACAGAAACCCCACTGCTGCCTAATTATTTGAAAGCAGAACAAATTCATTCATTTCACACTCTCTTAACTCAAAATTGGATGAACAGGGATTTTTTTGCTCAGATTTTTCAAAAAATGTTCACCTTTGGACTGTGAATGAAAATAAAATTTGCAAAGTAAAACAAAACGTACTTTAAAAATTATTGCTACTTGAAAATAGGCCAGTGGAGAGGTCTGTGCACTGCAGAGGGAGGTCTGGATTCTGCACAGATAACAGGTATTCAAAACCTGTTACCTGTGCAAAATTTGGTTGGGTCCCTTTCAGGTAAGTATTCAGCTGCCCCACAGATATGCAGATCCACATTTTCCTAACATGTGGATGCAAGACTCGAGTAACCCACAAAGCAGTGATTTTGAGAGGAATTTCTTCAGAGGCATCTAGTCAGGAGTGCTCTAAGCATCAATTCAGAAAAGCACTTGACCACGCTCAATCTCATTGGACAAAGCATAGATGGCAAAAGCCACTAAAGAGCAGGTGCTTCTGCAGGGGAGCAGGCAGCTGTTTGACAGGGCTCAGCTCCATCACACAAGAATGTAGGACAGAAAGGGGAAAAGAATACCCCACTGAAAGTTAAACAACGGTTGTTAAAACTGCAGAACATAGAAAAATCTCATCCCAGACACACCAGGGTTAATACCTCCACTCTTTTCCAAGAAAGGTCACCTATATTAATTTTTTCCCTTTTTTTAGTGAATTTCTGAGAACACAAAGGCTGTCATGGCCCCCCTCCCCCCCGCCTTCCAGGAGGGAGCACTAGGTGCAAGCAGCAATGGTGTCCTGTCAAACCAAATCGTGAACCCAAATTGCATCAAAGAGAAGAAAAAGCTGCTCTAGAGTTGCACAGGGAGCCATAGCAACGCGGCTGTTCCTATTTTTAAAAACTTGAAAGATAGTAAGAACATTAAGTCTGAGGGGAGGAGAGAGGGGGAAAAAAAAAAGAAACTACATTTCTATCAGAAAGTAAAAAAATGCACATGTTCCTGATAGGCACCAGTGATGAAACCACATATGGTCAGCCATCAGTGTGCAGGTGTGCAAGCCAGAAAATATCCATTGCCCCCTTCAAGACAGTTCTTGAAGGAAAGAGGGTATTTCTCACCTTCCCTCCGCTGCTCTGCTAAAACAGGTTTTCAAATTCCCTGAGGCGCTTTAAAGCCCACAGCACCCTAACTGCATTTTGAGATCAGAGCAGGATCAGCAATGGCATAGCTGGTGCTAGACTGGAGCCAGAGCTGGGTTTGTGGTTCCAAAGCTCCACCAAAGAGGGAGGATTTTGACTCACTTTCCATGAAGAGTGGAGAGTCTGAAAGCACACGTTAAAACATATTGTCACCAGCAAGTGAAGTTGCCACGGTATTAGCACTAATTGGACTTGGCTGCAGAGCAGAAGATGTCTCAGAGGACTGGAAGCAGAACACGGACATTTTCCCATCTGGAAACTGATGGTGCATACCAAAATCCATTCCCAGCTGGTGGATTTCAGAGGCGTTTATGAAAGGGTACGTCCTTTAATCAAAAGATAACCCTTGCCAAAAACCCATCACTCCACTTGAACCCTTCTATTAGCTCAGGTGGTTAGAGCAAGGTGCTAATAACAGCAAGGTTGCAGGTTCAGTCCTGGTACAGGCCATTCACTTAAGAGTTAGACTCAATGATTCTTGTGGGTCCCTTCCAACGCAGAATATTTTGTGATCCTATTTTAATTCCAAAGAGGGTGAAACACCCAACTGTCCACACAGAACAAGTGCCTCCTCTCCCCTTGTGACAAATCCCAGCTATACAGGACTAAGGCATCCTGTGGTGCCTGCTGAGGAGCAAACATTTTTGCTGTGCCATCATATAGCCTCACGGAGAAGCCAGGGATCTCCAGTATCCTACTAGCATACAAGTTAGTTTGATGTTTGATCTTCCACTGCAGGACAGCTGTGCTTCTCACTGCCCAAGCAGGACTGCTTAAGAGCTGGCAAAGCAAGGAGGACAGCCAGACACAGACTGCCCGTCTGTATCAGGCATCCTTAGTGGCCCACCTCTATGGGGGAGGTTTGGATCAAGAGCAGGTTATGAACTGCCCTCAGCATTCCCCTCCAGTGACAGAAAAAAAAGGAGTCAGAGGAAGCCAACACTTCCTCCAAGATGTGGCGGCACATAACTGTTCACCTCCTGACCAGGCATCCTGAATAGCCAATAGCCCCAAACCAATGAACTCAGAACCTTCCAGCACCGCATCACTGCAATGCACACAGGGCAATAAATGCAGTAGGAGATACAAGACAGGGACAGAAAAAAGTGATGGCAGTATACGCAAACAGAGACTTAAATGATGTACAACAAGGGATGCAGGGAGCCAGAGAGACCCTGACAGAGGCAGGAGGCACGGGCCAACCCCAGCCTCCAGCTGCTGCTGGAGCAGTGACAGGAACAAGCAGATTTCATCAGTGGGGATCTCTAATCTAGTCAGCAGCGCTCACGCCACGTGCAGCCAGTCTGCACCAGCCTGATGGCAGCGGGACACACCAACCAGAGTGAACATAATGAGCTGCTAACAAGACATGGGCTTAAAGGCTCCAAAAGGTCAAAAGTTACATACGCCTCCTCACCCTCTAAGATTCTGAAAAGGGCAATTTCTGCATCCTTGGGAACATGCCACTTATACCTTCTCTCGCCACCTCCCCAGCATAAGAAGCAAGTCCCAGCACTGTGCCTTCCACAGCTGGAGCACCACAGGATTCAAAGGCTTCCCAGCCAGCTACCAAGCAGGTAGATGTAGCCCTGCCAAACCGAGTGAGACCAGGCTCCTCTCCTTAGTATAAGGGTAACTCGACAAACCCGTGAATTGAGAAAGAGTGATGCAAATGGTCCATCATCCATTCCTGCCCTTAACTCCCCTGCTGCCCTGTGTGAGGGTGTGTGACCCACACAACTAGGACACAACACAGAGTGGCTCCATGGCAATACCTGCAAATGACATATGATGATCCCTGTGTCTGATGTGGAAGGCGACAGCTGCCATGATTGGAGAGGAGAGGGTAGGAGGGTGGGTTGAGAGAGACCAGAGAAACAAGGAAAGGTGTTGCCTGGGCACTGTCCTTGGCACTGACCTGGGGAAAGCAGGTCCAGGGTGCTATGGGCATGGTGCTGCTGACAGGTATCAGGGTGATGCAATACCCTGAAGGGACACTGCACTTTTTTAGGGATATGTACAGCCCACATGGTCTTGAGTTTCCAGGGAAACAATTTGTTTGTACAACCCAAGTGCAAGAACTTTCTCTGCTCACTGACTCACTGCTCAGGTATCTAAGCCCCAGCGATTCCTAGTTTCTGTTAGGGAAATGCGGCCTTGTGAGAACGGAGCTTGCCCTGGTTGTTCCAGGGAAAACTGTTTCCAGGCACTCATCAGAGATTCTTCTGCATTTCTTATCTATCTGGCAAGGTAAAGCTACAGATGAATGTTACTTCCCCCAGAGTGAAAGCGTCATGTCCAAATAATGCACTGAGCAAGCATGACAGCTGTTTTCTTATTTGAAGAATCTGATGTTCAGAATGAGATACAGAATTGAACTTAACTTTGTTTCCCTCTAAAAGTATTTCTTTGCAAAGGTGGTATAATTCCATATTTGTTTTTTAATTCCAAAGCAAATGCTCCACTGCACTTTTTATTAAAATGAAATCTGGTGTGTGCAGCCTGGTGTTAAATGAAAGACTATTAAAGCCAATCAGTGGAGAACTCATTAGTAACCTTACAGCAACAAACTAGTAGTTATGACCCAGCATTCACAAGCAGCCATGACAACAACTAGAAAGAACCCAGGTCTCATTGAAGGCTATAATAAAACCACAGCTTATGTAGCCCAAAGACTGTGAATATCCATACAAAACAGCTGAGCTTCCATTCCTCAAATATGTGCCAGAAATTATATTCCTTTCTTATGACTCATCTCTGAATTCCACTCCTAAGAATACTCCTGTCATTTAGTTATTTCTTCCCATTTCTAAAATGTAATGAGAAGCACCAATCCAGAGCTCAAGGAAATCTGTCCCATCAATTAAAATAACGAAATAAGCAGAAGGCTGCCTATAAACACATCCACCTCTGCCCACTCACTCCTCAGCAGCCATGGTGAAGGAAGAAAAGATGAGCTTTGCAGGATGCCTAGAAACCTAGCAAGTCTCCAAGGAAGGTCCAAGAGTCAAGAACTCCTCATCTGAGCATTTCTTTCCCAACCTTTGAGATCTTCTCATCCAGTAGAAAAGAGCAGAGCACACAGTGGTTTTGCTGGGTGCGCAGAAGACCAGATATTGGGGTAACTGTAAACTTGGTAGTCTGAAATATTCAGACCAGATTTCTTTCTGGGACAATGAAGGAGTATATAAATGGGTAATTATTACAAACAGAACAAAGAATTAAAGACTGAAACTGAACTGGGAAACAGCATTTGGATATTTGGACTCCAAATTACCACCTAAGCCTCTTACCAGCATAAATTGAGATAAATCCCTCTCTAGAGAAAAAATTCCTCAAAAATCATTCAAAAAGATAACTAACGAACCTTGTAGAACAAACCTCTCTCAAAGTACCATTTTACTACTCTTTAGTGGAGTTACCTCATCAGCAGGTTCACTTACTGGACAAAATCCAAAATGTTCAATGGTCATGATCATACTTCTGCAGTTCCAGTCTAACGCAAAGAACCAGTTTCAAAACAGACAGAAACAGTTGCTATGAGACCATTAGTGCTACAAGAAGATGCAGACCAAACACCTACATTGTGAAGAAATGGCATTTAGATAACAGTCTGTCTTGTTCCTTTTTGTGCTTGCAGCCATACTTCAAATAAAACTTTGTTTGCACAAGTTCTTGCAAAAATGAACCAGTGTCAGTGTAAAAAGGAGGAAAGATATGGAGAATCTGAACAACGTTCAGTTCGTTTTCTCCTTACTCCATTATATTCCCAGATCAACCACTGATACCATGTTGAGCAATACCATTTGATTTTAACTGCATTCAATACAACTGTTCTTTTAAAAAGATGAGGGAAAAAAGTAAGAAATGGTCAGAGTTCAAAGGCAGATCTTGGGAAATGACTAATTCACAGGCTTAGTGTATAGTGTGTCCCAGCTGAACTAAATTACACATTTTTTAGTTGGATGTGTCACTCTCCAAAGAATAAAATGGGAAAATTCCTGTATTGCATTGCCTCCCCAGCTATGGATTTGAACAAAATTGGACCACTTTAGATTATCTTCAAGAGTTTCAGAAACAGTAGCTACGTGGTGATGCTTTATCTGAGGTCACATACACATACACTTTGTCTCCCCAGACATCAAGCCCACGTACATGCATTTATCTATTCTGTGTAGGCATGTGAAAGGGGAACTGTAAGTTGCAGATGACTGAATATAGTATTGCTGGGTCCAGAGCAAGGCTAAACTTAACTTTCCAGAACCTGCAGTCCAGTCCAAAATGAGCCAAACCATGGTCCAGACATGCAGGTATTGCTGCAACCTGGTGTGCACAGTGCACAAGTACTGTGGGATCTTAACAGGTGGAAGTTAGGGAAAGTATGAAGTACCAGGTCTGCAGAATCTCTAATATCCCAGACAGCAAAAGCATAGCAGAAGAGGTTTAAAGCTTAGCACATAGTAAATTCTAGCAAATTCAATGGAACTTGAAAGTATGAACACAGATTACAGCTATTAATCTCTGTGGGTTTTGGCTCAGTGAGGTGAACTCACATATTCATGACTGCCTCTTCCCACATCTTGTGCTGCTCCTCTACCTCTCCTCCTGCACAGACTTCAGGTGTGAGACTGAGCTTGAAGCCATCTGATTTCTATCGAACTCTTGGATTTGTAAAAGCAATGGCTTATTTCAGACACCACTAGTTTTTAAACTTCAAAAGGTGCCTGAAAGTAATTTGACTTAAATAAAAAACTAAGCACCCAACTCACTGAAGTCAAACTTTTTAACCATCTCACTTGGAAATACAGAGAGGGTAGAAGCATGGGCAGGTGGGGGAGAGAAGGAGGCAGGGTCAGAACCCCCTCACAGACCAGTGCCATGTGAGGCAAAGCAAATATTTGCACCATGCTCACAAGTAACTGCAAAAGTATAATTATTTCTGAGTTAGCTCAGGTGCCTGCAGCAACCTACACAGTGGCAGAACAGAGCTTGGCACGGACTAATTAGCTCTGCTTCTCAGTGAGACTGATGTCAGCACCCAAACTAAGCTGGGTGTATCTACACGTATTGGCACTCATTCCTGTGAATGCTGGACCCAAAGCAGACAATGTAGCATGGTTTGGGCCACGAAGGTGAGAAGAAAGCTAGGATCTTCAAAAGTGACAGGAACTGCTCTCATGTGGGGTGCCCAGGCTTCAGGGCCTATCTACACTGCACAACAGTGCTGTCACACCTACACTCAAGAGTCTCTGAGCCCGCGACTTCTAAACAATGCAAAAAGGTGCTGTGCAGAGAGGTGTTGGGTCCTTGAAGCAGTGTAGCTATATGGGTATGATGCTATGCATAGGCTAATCCAGTGTCAACAGAACTCATTAGCAGAAGGTCTCTGCAGAACACTGCATCACATAGCAGGGAATGTTTTGTTTTCTAGATAACTGCTGAAAAGACACAATAAAGCTCCCCCCAAAATCCCTCTTCATTTGGAAAGGTAGAACAAAAGCCTGCCTTGATGTTACTTCCCATTACTTTGTATACACTAAATATATTTTCCCTGCTTAATCATTCCAGTGATGACTCAAAAGAGCAACAGAAAAAACCCTTACTCCTAAGCCTAGCTGGGAAGGAAAGAGATAAAAGCTTTGGGCACCTTTGGTAGTTTCAAGGCCTACATAGAGAAAAAAAACAGCATGGGGAGGAGGAAGTAAAGCAAAAAGAGCTGGTAATATGCCAGTGGATCATAGGGACAAAGAACAAATAGCAATATGGATAATCTATTGGGCCAACGAATAAAGTTCTCTTACATTCCCAACATTCAGGCGAAGCAAAAATCTGCTTTCTTGTCCTCTAGTCCCTCTATCTGCCTAGTGCAGTTGACAGCAAGGGGTCACAGCATGCAGACCAATTCCTCACATTTGCACTGCTCAGTGATTCAACATGACAAATGAACAAGTACATTGAGCTCTGTGTTGCCTGATGGCTACTGCCTGGATTCTCCTTGTCCCACCACAAAGGATCTAACATATCCAAGGATTTTATATGTAAAACATTGGGCAGTGACAGCTGAGCAGGTCAAGGGGCATTTGGATTCCGTGTCTAATTATCTGGATTACTTTGCTGCACGCTAAAACTCCATCTGGGACAAAAAGGAACATTTAGTGATCAGAGTGCTGTTCTGGAGGTTATTCCACCACAAGCTTCCTCTATGCCCTTAAGAAGATGTGTATTCAAACAGGTTTTCCCAATGTTTAAATATACTTTTCAATTTTGAAAAACTTGCTGTTCTAACAGAGGTTACTAGACTTTCTGCATTAAGGTACACTAGAGAGATTGGCACCCAAAACAACCAGCAGACAGCAGCCAATGAAGTGCCAAAGAGCAGGGCGACAGCACAAGCCCTCCTCTGAGATAAACCAGATTTTTAAGACATCCAAGGGCTTCAAAGGCTTCAAGGATGAAGGAGGACCTGAGCAGAGTTGATGGCTCTAACTCTTCTTGCAGATCAAGTTCTCCACATCTCTTTGCACTTCCTTCTCTCCTGTAATTCCAGGCTAATGAACAGCAGAAGTGCGCTTGGTGTGCAGACAACAGCTGCCATGAAACTATTCCAGGCAGGTTACACTACCATCACCCATAAAGGACACCGGTTCACATAGTGCTAGTGCCTGGAACAGAAGCTGGTACCTTCTAGACATCAACACAAACATTCCCACTGCTTGCAGCAAGAACCCACCTGAGAGCTGCAGACCTGCTCATGCAAAGACACTCTAAGAAGTTCAGCTCTGTTATAAAAGCAAAAATTTGTGCATTGAGGGCCACATGCCTTCATTATTCCTTTTCCTCATGCTCACGTGCCCCCTGTGTTGTATGAAGGCTTTCTAAGGGGGTGACAACGCTGGCACTCATGATGCACAACAAGATGGGTCCCACCCTCAGCTCACCTCCCCTTGCCCAGGTTCTGGCCAACACCACCTGCTGCCCCAAAGCACCACATGCCCTAGCAGAAATATTCTGGTGTCACAGGTCATCTTTGACTGCCCTTTTGTAAGGCTGGCCTAGCTCTTTCCCTTACCTGTTGAGCATGTTGGACTGGTAAATCCTTTTCTCCTGGGTGTTGTAACAGCTGCTCTTGGGCTCAGGGATGAAGCTGTGTTCAGACAGCATATCAGAAGCAGCCGTGGTGATTATGGCTATTCCATCCCTTACTCTGGCAGGAAGACCATAGTCCCATTCATCATATGAGACAGAGATGAGCCCAGTGGGGAACTCAGATGGCACTGTGTCTGTATCCCCTGCCACCAGGCTGGGCACGATCCACGTGTAACCATAGCCTGTCAGACCCACTGAGTTGGCCACCTCAAAAATGTAGGTGGCCTCTTCCTTTGTGCAGTAGAGGAGGATAACAGGGCTTTGGAGCTTCTTGAGCTGGTTCTGGATCTTCGAGTCCCCATCGTCCAGGGACATGTCCAACAGAAGGACCTCTTCCAGTTCCCAACCCACAAAGCTATGCTCAATGGTACTGCGGATCTTGTTCACGAAGTCCTGGTAACCAGGGAAGTAAGTAGTGACAATGGAGAAGATGTACCAGTCGTATTCTTCCATGATGTTGAGCATGACAGAAGCTTGCTGTTCTATTGATGGGCCAAACTGGAAGAACATGGATGACTCATCCTAGAATAGGGGGTCAAAGAGAGGAAGAGAGAGAAAAAGAAAACAAGAATAGGTCAAATGAAGTAAACAGCATTCCTAGTCAATCCATTGAGCATAAAGGGGTAGGCACATAGACAGAATCTTACTTCATATCTTGGCCAGAGCTTAAAGATTTTTAACTTTTTAAAATTTAACTGAAGTAAGTGAGAAGGAAGTAAAATCCTTTTTATGACCAGCTGTCCTTACTTTATTTTTAAAGGCAGGTTGCCAAAATTAGTTAAAGGTTTCAAATGTTAGGCCTGATTCTAACAGACAGAGAACAAGTGGTACACAAGTGAGGACAGAAAAACAGAATACGTACAAAATATTTCCATGAAATTAAGAGCTTTAATCACAGGATTATCATAACCTTATATGTAGCATAAGCAGGATACACAGCAGCTTTGATACTAATTTTTGAAACAGTCACTTTGATACTTAGTTTGAGACAGTCACTCTACTTTGAGTATCCAGACCAAAGTGCAAACAGGGTAGGGAAAAGTATTGGATACAAATAGCTCTGACAATCTCTACTGCTAGATCCTCTCAGAGCAAGCAACAGCACAGAGTTCTACAACTATGAAGGCTCAGTCTCAGAATAACATAAAATACATTAAAATTAAAAGAGGGATTTCTAAACCATGATGAGGTTTGTTGACACATGTTTTAGAGAAATGTCAGCTCAGTGTTTCTCTTGGTATTGCTCTCATAGCCTTCTCCCATACTAAGTTCTTCTTTGCAAAAATCAGAACTTGTACCACTTTACAACCTCCAAGACTCCAAGGGAGTTTTATAAAGATCTCAGCCCTCCAATGGCATAGTGTAAATCTTTGTTGTCCTGGGATTTCACTAGATACCAGGCTTTCAATTTTTGACAGATGCAGAAAAATGCAAATCCCTGCTTTTGCCCAATTCATGAAGAAAAAGAATGGAATAAAGTATTTGCCAATATGCTCTCCTAGGGATTTATCTTCTATCTTTTAAAATCAATTGCAAATTCCTGCTGTCTTCTGTAGAGTAGGATTAGATCATAAAAACCCAACCACATATTTAAAAAAAAAGAAAAACAACCAAAAAAAACCGCAATAAAGCACTCACCAAACCAAAAAAAAAAAAAAAAAAAAAAAAAAGCAGAATTAAATTATATCTCTGTGTAGAGATTCCCATTATAATAAGAAAGTTCTCCAAATCCAAACACCTCTTTTAGGAATGAGAACAGCCCCACCTTCTTTTAATAAGCCTGGAAAAGTGGACCAGAGATACAAAAGGACGTACGCAGGAGTTTGAGACCTGGGAAAACTCATTGTGCCTCAAGACATTACCTCAAGATAGTCAGATTTAGAACAGCTCTCTGCCAAATTAAGTCTCCTACAGCCTGGATGGTAAAGCTGTTTTTCAGCAGGGATGCAGTTAATCAATGATACATTAATCCCCTAATCATGATTTTGATTACCTATAGCCATTTTCTGTATTGACAAAATATGCTATAGCTCAGCCACTACCAAAAAAAAGAAAAAAAAAAAAAAAGGCCTGATCCCATACCCAGTCTTAAGCTGTTTGTTTCTCTTTCCTGAGCTCCCTATGGGTCACATCCTATATGAAAGAATACCCTTGTTCCCCATGCCTTTCTTATCAGGTTTGGTGATTAAACTCTGTTCACTTCCTCCATACAGGTCACCACCCACATGTGAAAGTTCTCTTAGGGCTGCTCTTTGCTTAGTGGAAAAATAAATGTATGCAAAAAGAAAAAGGAAAAGACGAACAGCAACAAACTGAAGACAAATTTAAAGGAAAAAAAACAAAACAGGAGCAGCAACTGGAGCCGCTCAATGCATAGAAAACATCTCATAATTTTTATAACTGGAATTCAGCCCCTTCTCTCAGAATTGTGCTCACAAAGAAAACTTACTCTTCTAATAAAAAAATACTTTATGTCTTTGAAGCTTATGCAGAAAATTAGAAAAGACAGAGAAAAAAAATCAAGCTATTGTCACAGCATGTGCCAGAACTTGAAAAAAGCCTGAACAAGCATCTCCAGCGCCCTTCATTGCACAGTGCCTTTGAAAGCCACTTGTAGCAAACTGAATGCTAGAGAGCGAAGACTCAGCCTTACTGCAACATGAAAAGGCAAGACAGCTACACCGATGACTAGTATTTATTTTTATATTAAGTTCAGCCTTTCTATACTTAGGCATAAGGGCCTCTGAATTGACTGCAGTTTTTCACCATTTCTAGCAGAGAGCCAAAGATCTGAAAGGCCTGGTTATTGAATTACAGGAACATTCATAACACAGCGTCTGGAAGTCTTGTCTGGTTGCTTCCTCAGTGACAAATAGGGGACACTAGATGGTAAATCCACTAGTATTTCGAGGCTGCACACATACACTCTCAGGAGTTAGTAGGGATGGTAGCAAGGTGCAGGAGGTAATTCCCTCCCAGTGATTTAAACAGGGTCAAGCTAAAATGCCTGCTGACAGTTCATTCCACATGAATGCACCTCCTAACTGTTGAAGGGAATTCAGCCCCAAAAGACTCGGGGAGAAAATTTGGAGCTCCTCACTAACAAGAGTGTATCAGAACATCAAAAATCAATACACCAAATAGACAGCTTTATCACAACCCAGCAAAACAATTCCACTCCACTGAGAAATGTAAGCAC
This sequence comes from Erpornis zantholeuca, assembly GCA_013400515.1. Classification (NCBI taxonomy): domain Eukaryota; kingdom Metazoa; phylum Chordata; class Aves; order Passeriformes; family Timaliidae; genus Erpornis; species Erpornis zantholeuca. The sequence continues at coordinate 270,446 of VZTN01034368.1, read as the reverse complement.
CCCACCTTAAATCAAACAGAACAGGCCACTTGGCTGTGCGTACAATAATTGCTCTTGAGCAACTGTTGGCATTTCTATTACAGAAGCAGCAAGAAGGGGCAACTTATATACAAAAATGAGAGCATTAAGGAGGTGCAAGCCAGTCCAGATCTTGGTTTGCCAAGATGTCTCTTGGCACTTAATCACCCCAATAGTTGGGCTAGCCAAATGTTCTTCATTCCGTAACCAACTCAGCACTCAGAGAGGGGTGAAGAAGGAAGGACAGACAACAGTATAGAAGAAAGTGTCTCTCTCATTATAAATCAGGAGAATTGCTGATAGAGTTGGATAGAAATCTCAGCCACTGTGTTTTTTGGGGAACAAAAAGCAAACTAAGAAAAATGTTCAAAAACCACAATTTTCTTCCCAACCTTGTTTTTGAGCATGCGTGATAAAAAGTCAAGGAAAAAGAGAAGGAGCTGAACAGATACCTAACAGCAGGGCTGTCAGACAGCATGAATTGACCTCACTGTGGTGTCACAGTGAAAGTTTTTTAATTAGGAGATAGACCTAAGGTGGTTTTGCCATTTTTACACACATACAGCCTATAGAATCATTATTGCTTTTTTATAGTCTAAAACCAAAAAAGGAGTATTTTTCCCTTCCAGACATTACGGGTTTTACAGAACACTGTAAGTTCCTATTTTTCTCCTGAAGATATTTCACACTTTCCACCTTCCTTTTTTACCTTGAAACAGCCAAAACATGGTTCAACATTGCCACTGGGAGACAGACTTAAGTTTGGGAAAGGGATAGGTCGAGTTTTAATCAGAAGTCCCTTACATTGCACATCATCCAGGTGAAATACAATCCCCTGGCTACAGGAAAAACTTGTCTTTCTCCTACATTCCTTTCACCTGCAAGCTCAGGCTTTCCATACCTACATGCTGCAAGAGAGAGCAAGATGCTGTGGGGTGTCCCTCACACAGTCTGAAAGAGCAGAAGCTCCATTACAGGATCTCAATACTTCCAGAGATCCCAGTACTCCTCCGCTGTCACCCCACAAGGTCAGGGATCTGTAGTTTGCAGAGCTGAACTGGAGGTGGAGCTGATCAATTGACACAGCACCACTCCCCAGCTGACAGATGGCTTCCCACAGAAAATCTGCTCCGAGCTTACCGATGCTGGGACAAGTATTGCCTCCTCCTCCTGCACGTTTAACCACTCAAACAAGAAGGCTGGATTGCACATGCAAGGTGCAAACACACTCACCATGAAGCCTCCTCTTGGAGACCGGTGGCTCATGAGTTCCTAGGCGGAAGAGGGTTTGCAGAGGCAGGACAAGGTTTAGACAACAACCAAGTACTATCACCAGCACTTCTAAGTTCTTCAGACTTGCAGACAGGCCAGGTCTGACCCATAACTCAGCAAACATGTGAACCCTTGGAAAGGCAGCAGGTGACTCTCTCAGGAGCCCTCCTGCAGCTGCACCATTTTAAACCAAATACTGCCATTTAACAAGCCATTCGCCTCAGATGTGGCAGGAGAGGGCCCCAGGGAGCTTTTCTCACAAGTTCCTTCCTACCAGGCAAGCAAACACAATTACAAACAGCATCTTACCATCCAGAGCAAAACTGCATCTCAGGGCAGACTGGGGAATATCCCCAAAGCAGAGGAATGCAAGATCCCCAAAAATAGCTGCAGTGGTCCGCTTGTGTTGAGCTACTGGCCAGCCTTCCACTGAGCCACGGTACTGACTCCTGACTTGGTGAGTGGGGAGATCAGCGTGCTATCTTTCCTCTGCACAGCCTACCTGAATGTAACCTGGTTCTGTGCTCCGTGCTCTGGTGGCTGGTCCATGAACGCATTTTTGCTACTGGTGGCAAGCTCCTTTAGCTTCAGTCAAAATGCCAGACCCCAAAAAGGCCAGATGTGTCGAGTTATGCTCAAGAAATTAGAGTAAGGAGCAAGTCCAGAGCACTTGTTCGCCTCTAAGATCTTGAGAAATATACCATGTCATTCCAAAATGCCCTAGTCTGCTGTCTCCACAGAGGTGCAGGACAAATACAATTTGTGCTGCTAGGGTAGTAGCCCCTTTTTACTAGGCTTTTGGGAACATCTGTATATTTAACCCCATTTACTTCTTCATTAAGCTTCCTGTGCAGCCATAATTCAACAACTGGGGTCTCCCCTTCCTTTCCAGCTTGCAGAGGGGATCCTATCAGATCCTAATGACTCAGGCCACTATCACTGTCCAAAGCCCTCTTCTCATTTTCCTGATTTAGAATAAAAGCTGTTCATGTGTCTTTAGTACAATCCTGATTCGCAAAATTGCTCTATGACAAACAGCCAAATCATACAGGGCTGCCTCTTGTTTAGATTTCAGTCCTGTCTACCACGCAATTTGGGGAGAGGGCAAAAAGGAGTGAGCAAGCAGCAAATAATTTCTGGGAAAACACAGGCTTTCATTTCCTTATCTATGTATTTCTTTTCTTCAAAACCGAGACACCACTGTGTACCTATTTGTCACAGTCCTGGTGGGATACTTGGTTCGCTGGGAGTTTTACTGTTCATGATGGAAAATGCCACAACAGTTCAACGTCTCATAATTAAGTTTTCTATATGTCTGAGTCCCGTTTGTTATAACATATCTGACAGGAAATCAGGATCTTTGTTGCTTAAGTGTTCATTTACTTCTGTTTATCTTACCACAAATCCATTACTGCCTCAGGCTAGCCTACAGTCAGGATCTTCTGTCTGTTTGGTTTTTTCTCTCCAAATTTAATTTTTTTATTTAGTTTTCAACAACTCGATACAATAAAACTCTGGCTTTTATATTACGTGCTGTATCATGCTGTGTGAGTCCTTTCTTGAATGTCCGCAGTAGGGAATATGAGAACATGGTGACATTGCAGACCCAACGTTACGTCCTCCTGGTGGAACCAGCATCTAGAACACACTCACACACTCACTGCATCTCACACCCCTATGCACACTCGCATTTCCACAGATACATTCACAGCAAAACCTACTCAATGTAAAGTTGGAGCACGTTGGATTGTGTCATTTCCTAATGACTCGGCCTAGTTGATACTATTTAATAGGATTTCAAAACTTCCCTGTTTTTACTGAAACAGGTTCCCTGGGTTACTAATGATTTTGGCTTGCACAGCAGATGACCTCCTGCAATCCTTTTTCCATATTCTGATTCCCTGATGAGTGTATGGTTCTTAATGAAAATCCTCCAAGCTGCCCTGGGAACGTGCTATTCAGTGGGAAGTTCAAATTTGTTAGATGCACAAATGTGGTTTATATAACTATATCATTTATCAGTTCCCTCCCTTGTTCTTGCAATAATTACTGAACACACTAGACTTAGTTGACAGAAGGACACATGCCTCAGACATGATGGTTACAGAAATAGGTGGATGAGTGGTAGCAAGAGACCCAGTTCAGTGCCACCACTGATAGAAAGACAGACAGGACGTACTGTGATAAATTAGGAGAATGGTTGTTGACTCTCTAGGTCTTCTCTGGAAGCCACAATCCCTGTTGGCTACTAATTGCAATGAGGAATCTAGAGTTGTTAGCACAGTTCAATTTTGTTACCCTGGTAAATGATAACAAATATACCAAATCCACATGTGTAATGACATTAACTACACATATAAGTATCATCATATACACAGATCCCAGTCATGGATTCGACATTAATCTCTCTGTAGCAGTGGAAACAGATCTTCTGCAGACCCCTAACCCAGGGGCAACAGTCCAAGTGCTCCAGCACCAAGGAGTTCCCGAGAGCTGCAATAAAAAGGCCTCTAATTAAAGATGACTCAAGGGCTGAAAACAGCTAAGTGATTTACACTTTCCACTTAAGGGTCTGCAGAAATAATTCATTCAAAAGACTTTGCAACAGAGAAAACACAAGATAACCTAGATTCTGTAATCTTGATCTTGGTATTGTTTCACTCCATACCACATGCAGTTAATAAAAAAGATGAAAGAGTCAAACATACCAAGGCCATTGTCTGGAATATACAATTCAGAGAAATGCAGTTGTTTGGCTAAAGAGAGGGTGTAAAATTTATGAATTTTATTAACAGTGACTGGTAAAAGCAGGCTAATATATGATGTTATGCTGTACCAGCTTCTTAGGGCATCATACATAGATACTAGCATTTTTCCACAGAGGAGAAATAGCAGTTAGCAAGCTGCCAGGATAAACAGTTTTCCCACCAGGATTGTTACAGTTCCATTTTCACCTCTGTAGGTGTGTATTTCCTTGTTAGATGAGAGTGCATGGATGGATTAGACCACTGGCCACGCTGAGTAGATTCCATCCACCAGGTGATGTTATGCCATGCTGGCAATTCAGACAGCCTGGGACCAGTTTCCTTGTCCCAACTCAGAGAAGCCCACTAAGTTGGCTTAATATTTTGACATTGCCAGCCCAAAACAGATGAAAGTCAGACTGCCCCATTACTCATCCATCCAATTACATCATGGTGTTTGCCTGGCTCTTCTTTTCTGGCTGTCTTACCCTCCAGACTAAGGACTGAATTTTGACTGTAAGCTGAATGGGATGTCATTGGTATAGCCTTATTAATCAATAGCAGCCATAAAACTATCCAGCACTTTTTAAAAAGTCCAGTCACAGTATTTGGCAAGATGTCATTGAATAAATTTCTCAAATCAACTATCCTGGGTGAAATACTATTTCTTTTAATCATTTCTAAATTAACTGCTCTCCCATTGCATCAAGTACACCTTTGGTCTCTTACTGTGAGCAAACCTTAATATAAGCTGAACCACCAAAGATTCACAGAGTCGATTTAGATAAGTCCTGGAAGTTCGGCATTGCATCCAATGCCCCCCAAGCCTCTCAGGAGCTTAAGATCTCTTCTCACTATGGTCCAGCTGTGGACAGGTCAGAGCATATGTGTTAAGTGCCTCTATTCCTCTTCTGTCTCATGAAGTAGCGATACCCCCTTTCTCTCAAATTCTGCCTTGCCTATTTAATCATTAACCTTCTGCAGGCTAAGCTGTTAGTTGTCTTCTCTGTCCTAACAGATGGCACCTGCAGTACTGATGATGCCAAGGTCTAGTCAGCCTTTTTGGGCAGAGTGAAGTTGGCTCTGCCTATGCTCTAAGATGGACAGGCCACAGCTGAAATAAGGTAGTCAGTTTAAAGTAATATTATGCCAGGGCTTAATCTTTTCTCATAGGCTGGCATTATTAACCAGTTTAGATAATTTGTAGCACATTGATATAACTTTCATACCCTTTGGATCAGAGCTGGCTTGCCTTAGAGTACAAATGAGCGAGCAGATGAAGGCAAAGTCTGTGCAGATGTGCCCTCTGCTTTCCTTAAGGCAAGAAGCAATAAAAGGCTTCAGCCTCATCCATCCTGGACAGCAGTAAATGGGCAATTCTGTTACTCGAAGGAAAAACAAAACAAAACACTAACTTAAAAAAGGAGAGCTCTCTAGCAAGTGGACAAAACCAAAAGCTGAGGTCTAACTAGATTGCACGGACTCCAGATTTCCCATTACCTCATATCTGGCTGCCTTTTCTCTAAGAGAGTCATAATTGATGTTCTGAGTATACCCCAAAGGAAAAATAATCTTCTTTTTTTTTTTTTTTTTTAAGAGAGAGAGAAAGAGGTAGAAACCGGTCCTGCCCCACAGCTCTGGTCCCAGTTCGGCAGCGAAGTTTCCTTGGCAACAGCGCACACGANGGCACGGCACGGCACGGCACGGCACGGCACGTCGGTGTAGGAGCTGCAAAAACTGCGGCTGGGCGTCACTACCCCAATGACAGAACAGGGCTCATCCCCCGACAGCCGGCAGGGACTGCAGAGATGCTCGGGAAGGGGAGAGGGACCGAGGGGCTACTCGGAAAGAAGTGAGCCCTCCTTTTCTCCTCCCGAGCCTCGGAGTAAGCATTCAGCCATTTCATACTCACAGCTTTCTGAGACCGTGAGTATCCACAACTCCCTCCACCACACCCTCCAGATCAGATTCCATCACTTTGGAAAGGAGGTGTTGCTTGCTCAGTGTACAATTCCTTCCTGCCTTGAGCTCTCCCAAACCTGACTCACCTCAGCTCACTCCAACCTGGGTTTTACAGCAAGGGCTGGAACAGGAGGAATGTCAAATCATTGCTCTGTGTACCAGTCAAGAAGGCAGCTCTGTGTAGTTTTACTTTAGGAGCAATTTTACCTTCTGCCTTATACTTTCAGAACAGAATGAAATAACCTGGGCATAAAATGAAGAAACAGTACCCTGGTCCATTTTTGTTTGGGCATGCTGCTGGCAAGCAGCTGCCTCATTAGCACAGAATGTGTGTGTCTGCACCAGGCAACAGGAGGCACAGAAACCGTGCACTGGCCCTAAGGCATCTGTTCATCAGCACTGTGTGGAAACTCCAGCTCATGTCCAGTAGAGTTGCCAAATCAGGAGAGCTAACTAGTTCAAATCCCAGCCTGCACTGTTCTGGTGACCCTTATTCTGGTTTAGATCTAGCTGGAGACTCTCCAAGTCTGAGGAGAAGATGGATTCCTGACCCATTGGACCAGGCCTCTGGATTAAGCCCCTGCTTTGGAAAGCCACTGGTATCACTGAAGTGTGTTGTGAGAGCCCTTGGCTGAAACAATCCATAGGGATTTCAATATGCTTGAAGACCAGATCCCCATCAGATCTTGCTTTGGCCATAGTTAGTTACCTCTTGTGCTCCAGGATGAATGAAAACAGCACCTACCATCTCTCTACCCAGCTCTCCTTCCTAACCAACCAGTGAGGAGTGCCCCTGTTGGGAAGCTGCTGTCACGTCTGTCTTGCTTATTGAATTGATTCACAAAGTTTTAAACAATTATTGATTCTCCTCATCCCCACTGGAAACTCGAAGACCAATGGAGTTATTTACACAGATATTAGACAGAAAAGAAGCTCCCTTCTCAAAATCTCCTTGAGCTCCCATCTATTAAGTCTCAAAAACTCAATAAGAGGTTTTCTACAGCTTTGCAGATAAAAACACTCACAAATACATGAAGTCTACTGCATGCACACATGCCCATCCAAACACATGCAGGATCTTCTGCCAAATCCACAGCTGCTACATTATTTTTTTCTATTATTTTTGTTTGGGATCATAGCTCTTCCATTCCTTTTCTTTGCCCTGATGATTAATAGCTGTTTTCTATGGCTCTTGTTGTTATGAGACTGAGACAGAAATTGTGGCAAACTCCCTATTGACAGAACAGCCATTTCTGAACTCCAAGGAATTGGAAGTTGTTCTTGGTAAAAGACTGGACCACAGAAGACTTGAACAGCTAGAACCTAAAATCTTCCCCACAGTTCCTGAAGTACATATTATTCATGGTTGCAACAGCGATTGGTGTTGTAAGGACCATTCTATCCACTTCCATGATCTAAGCACATGAACATTTACACTCCTTGGGATTTGATGAAGAGGATCTGGAAGTGGGAATTGGTCCATCTGACTTTGCAATAAGGGTGATACAAGTTTCAGTCCTATACTTTTTTTTGCTTGGACAATGAAAGTCAAGTCAGCTTAGCTCTGTGCCGAAGCACACATAATTAAATTCAGGTTCTTTCTATACTTACCTGTGCATTAATAGAAGGTGCCATCTATATATCTATATATTCAATATGCCCTTGACATAACTTGAAAGCAGCAGCATAATAAATAAGATACTTTTTGTACTTGAATTCAAATTTTTCTATCTATATTAGGCTTTGTACTTTTTTAAACAAAACCCGAGGCTGAGACTGAGCTGCCATATCTTTTTCAATATCACACACGCACATGAGACACTGAGATTTCTGTCGAGGATCGGCACAGCAGAGAAAGGGAATGATAGAGCAGCAAAAGAATTTGCCTCTGCTGGTCATTAATAATAAGAGTAACAAAAGCATCTAAGAGAATAAAAGCCAGAGTGAGACGTGTTAGGTATGGAAATAGCTCTTTGACTGACTCAAAGGCAAAGTTGATGCATCTTGTTTTCCTGCATCTCCTGGCTGTCCTCTTTCTTAACCACACACTCTGGCACAATGGGGGAGTGGGAAGTAGATGGAAGCATCATCAGGGGCTACAGCAAGCAGGGGAGAAACGAGCTGTTCAGTCTGAACATCGCCTGGCCAGGCCCTGTGACAAAAGATGAACAAAGCACCATATGAGGAGAGAAAACAAAAAGTCATGTCCAGCACTGCAGTGACTGCAAGGGAAGAATTATAGGCTGTGGTTTTTTGTCTTTCTTTCCACTTTGTATCAGTCCAACTCATTTTCTGTTTTCCTGCACTTCAGGTTTATCTTTGCATGCAGGTGTGTGTGTATATAGACAGACACACCTCCTTGTGTACAAAAGCAATTACATGCAGGATGTCTCAAGATAGGCAAACTGCCTCATCTCCACCATGCCAGCTACACTCCAGCTCAGGCTGGCAGCACCCAAAGTGGATTAGCATCTGACAATGATCCCAATGAAATCAAGTGATGGTGCAGCCCAGACTTACTGAAGAGCAGTGTCTGCATCACCACACGTGTGTTCAGAGCTAATTAAGGCTCTGGTTAGTGTTCTGAGAGAGAAGCCAGGGTTTACACAGGCTGCTTCACTACACAGCCCTGGTCACAGCCCAGAGGAAGACAGCTTGAATGCCTTCAAACTGTGTGTGAAAACACTCAAGGTTTTAAGAGACTTTATTCTTCCTGAAAAAATACAGTCCTTCAGGACTCACCTTCCATGAAGGCAAATAATCATGTAATTAATATAGACCAAGAAGATATGGGTTAAAAACAACAACAACAACAAAAACACCAAAATTGTCTTTTCTTTAGGCAGGTCATAAGAGAGAATATTGGTGGGAAAAGTTTAGTCACAGGAAGGTTTATTTCAGGGTACAGCTAAGCAATTCTGAAAGCTAATACAAAGTCATCACTCTGGTCATCTAGCTTCAAGATAATTCTTTTTGCTAGTAGGAAGTGCCTCTTCTCTTTTTCATATAAGACCTCTGAATATCTCCTCCTGAGAAGCACTGAGACTAAAAAATTTTCCTTCAAGAGTAGTGGCTAGTGGAAGGAGCTCAACCTTTTCATTATCTCAGTGCCTTCAGGATGTGTACATTCCTACACTAGGCACTGGTCTGCACTGCGTAGGAGCCTGCAGCAGCAGCAGTGCACCCTTTATCTCAGAGGAAGTTCTCATCTTCCAAGTGCTAAGAGCAGAAGGAGCAGAGTTGAAGAATGATGTACATTTATTATCTTGGTGTCAGTGCTCTTCAAGGCATGCAGCCTTGCAGACTGGGCAAGCTCAGTGAATGAAGCACACCGCATGGAAAATATCAACCCAGTGTTCTACAGCTCATTTGGTGTCCAGCTGCTCTTGTTATGTCACCCAGCAGTTTCTAAGGGCTGACAGTCGATCTCTGTGCGTTTGCTCCTCAGGCTAATCCCACTAACTTCATTGTGCCATCATACTCTCTAAATGGAAGTGAAAATATGTTCAGTCTCCCTGTGCATTCAGCAGTAAGCTATAGACAAACCTCTATTCATCAGTGGAAAAACATGGCCTTTCCACATATCTCTCACTGGCCTTCCTGCAGAATCTCTCTTTATACTGTAACTCTAGAAAGGAAGGAATATTCAAGGAAGGAGAAGTATGCAATTCTTTTACATAGTTGTATGTTTTTACAATGTTTTACAATACTCCATCCCTATATAAAGGGCTGAGGATCCTAAATCTTTTTTTACAGGGAGCTTTCCAAAGTCTGTGCATTCCCCTCCAGTTGTCTTCTGGGGAGGGTTGCACAGCCCATTGGTAATTTCTGTGTTTCATTCCTATGCATCAACTGTTGGGTCCCCAGAAGATCTTCATCTCACTCCATAAGCACCAGCATGTCTGTTTCAACAGAGATTAATCATACTAGCTCTCCCAGTCTTGGACTCGGTCCTTCTCAGGGCAGTTTGCTTCCTTACGCAAGGTCAGTTGCGTGTCTTGGACAAAGGAAGCCCTCAGTCCTCTGGGAACCCTGACAGCAGCAGTTTAACAGTGTACAGCGATGCTGTGCAAGTTTACAGTCTAAACTTAACATGAACAGCATTTCAGGCAGAAGTGTCAGGAGGACTTTAAGCAGGCTGGTCGTAGTCCTTCCTGCTGGGATATGGGCAGCAGACATAAACCAGTTCCACTGATGGTGAATCTTGCTAAGGGATTTTTCAGGACTGCAGGTGGTCAACACCTTCAATTCTGTCACTTGCACCAAACCACCTCCTCAGAGTTTATCAGTTATCCTGCAGTCTTTATGGACTCAGAAGGCAGACTATTGCCCTTGAGGTGTCAAGAGCTTTTTCTACAGTTTCTAGGTTTCCCTGGAATGCTCCCCTCTAGATATTGAATGAGCTAGGTATTACAACTGAAAAGATTTTCATTTAGCAAATTTTTCTTCTCAACTGATGTTCACAGTGCAGAGGGAATACAGTAAGTGAGATCTCTTTGCTCATCCATTTTTACATAAGCTTGTTTTAAGTGCACTATGCAATTGCTTTAATTCCCCAGCAACAGCCTCCTCACATTTTCAGACCTCTCAAAACCATGCCTATATTGTATAATACCACATCCCTACCTCAGAAATTCCAGAGCTAACCTGAATAACCTAGAAAGACCGTAAGACACAGCAATGCCTTGCAGAAGTATTACCTTGGGTCCTTGAAGCTGAAAAGTGGTTTCAGTGTAGTCCCTGAGTTAAATTTGTGATTATAAAATTGTACCATTCTTCGAGCTAGCCTGTTGGGTGCTACCTAAGTGTCCACACCTCATGTCATGTAGCAATGACCTTCTCAAGACTCACTCCCTTCCTCTCAGTGCTTCCCAGCATAGCTACCATAGGAGACTTACCCTTGCTGCCCGCTCCTCAGGCTCCCTTTGCCCCCACCACCTCAGCAGAGGTGTTTTCCACTCCCAGGACCGAGGGAACAACTTTAACCTTTTCTCCTTGGACCCTTCTCCTGCACCCTCAGCCCCACAAGGTCCCTCCACACCAGCTCCCCTCCCACCCACTTGGCACAGGGCAGTCACAACCACGCTGGGACTGGGGCAGCAGGAGGTGAGGCCAAAAGGACAGCAGACGGTGGGTTCACGTCCACACGCATCCCGATTAAGGATCCAGCTTTGTTTCCATGGCAACGTGCAGAGCCGCGGCAGCACGGTCCCTTCCCGCAGCAGCCGTGCTCCGTGCTCGACACCGCTAAATCCTCCCGCCGCTGCCCTCTGCAGCCGGGGCTGCCAGCAGTGACCCTCCGTGCACCTTCCAAAGCCCGACAGATCAGGGCTCACAGATTTCCCACTCACGATGCGCCTGCCAGAAAGAGGCAAATAAAGATGCGCCAGCTAATAGCAGAGACAGAAATAACACGTCCCTTCGCAGCCGAGCTGTAAACCCCTTAGAGCGGCATTACAGAGAAATGCGCTTTCTTTCCTAGAAGCTGGCAAGCATAAGCAATGGAGTGCAGTTCGGGGAATTAAAAGAAGGTGGTTTTTGCTTTGTGCAGGTGGCTCCTTAGCACACAGCCAAACAGCCCACACTCCCCTTGATCTACTGCCAAATGCTACCTACAAAGCAAACCCAACTCCACCTTTTAGAACAGGTTGTCCCAGGGCCCACCTTCCCATGGGCCAGCACTAACACTCTTTCCAAACAAGGATATCACAAGGCTGCTCTGCTTGGCCCCCATGGTAGGGAGGGAAAACACCAGAGAATAGTCAAGACATTGGGCCTGGGATCTTGCACCCTCCTCAGCACCTCTCCAGGGAGAGGCATGTTAGTCATGGCCAGATGTTTCTTCAGGCCTTCTGCAGTCAGAAAATCTACCTTCCATCTTAGAACTGAATCACAAGCAGGACTGAAGTGCTCATGATTTCTTTGCCATTTCTACTACATCTTAAGAGTTGTCTGCTGAGGAACAGTTGGGAAAATTAATCCAAATTAACTTAAGTTGTGAGTTTAGCATGAATTCATTAAATCACATTAGCCTTGAATGGACACAGTTCTTCCAAATTAAAGCAATCCTTAGAAGAAAATTGAACTAAACTGAATTAAGGTCCTTTTAAATCTGAAGAACAAAGTGCCTACACGGGGTTTGATATAATTAAGAAACAGCAGTCTGGAAGGGATGTCCCAGCTCCGGTCTCCCAGAGAGTCTTTCCATATTACTCTTTTCTGGAACCAATAATGTTCTCACTGGAGGGAAGTTAGGATTCTCACTTTTCCATGTGATTTGAAAGTTGCTGTACTGATGACTTCCTGCGGAAGCCCCTTCCTAGCCAGTCAATACCCTTACCAGTAGCTCTTTACCTTGAAGACCACTATTGCTGCCAGGGTATTTTTACCTCACTCTTGTTTTAGTGGAGGGCAGCTTCTTCTGTTTTCTCAGACTGCATTTTGCCAGGTTTTATAAGCTACACTGTCCTACTCTCCTCTTGTAAACTGTGTTCTCCCTTCCCTCTACCAAGCAGATACTTTTCTGGCTCCACTTTGCTTTAATTGGAATAACTGGAATTATACACAGAATTATACACAGAGGAAATTACAGTAGAGACTTTTACAATGATATTGACACTTCCCTGCCTTGGCAGGGAATATCCTGCCTGGCACCCAGGAATATAATTGCCTTTTATGCTGATGTCTCATATTGAAGGCTCAGTTATCACATCAGTAAATAATACTCCCACTTTTTCTCTTCTTCATTTGCTTATAACTGATAATCCCATTGTTTCTAGGATCAATTAGTAGGAGTAACAAAGAATCTTTCCATACAGGCTATCAGAGTGTGCAAAGTCATCCAGACCAGTTAGAAGAAATAGAAATATATTAGTGTTGCACTCTCCAAACAATTTCTGCTGCTCAAGTCCTTAAGATCTAGTGTGGGTTCTACCCAAACCAAGGCTCCAATAGAGGCACTGTAGACATATGTCTATCTGCATGTTCCCAGACTTCACACTGGTGCATTTCAGGCTACTTCTACATTGTAGTCCTCAAGAATGTCCAGTTCTTCCTGTTTGTTACCTATTACACTCTGTGTTGATCATGCTGTGCTCCCAAGTGTGCACAAATGTCCTCATGAACAGGATGGCTTACACTTCTACACCATAAACCAGAGCCAAACATTTGGAAACATTTACAACTCTGTCGTTTAGAAAGTTTCAGTTTAGCCACACTACATCTCATTTCTGAGATGGAAAGAGGGAGACAGGGAGACAGGTTAGAAACAGGTTATTAATGGAAGTGAGAAAATCAGGTCTCCCATTCAGACAAGCACTACCCATTGAAGGACACAAGCACATTTACAGCAAGTGTCACAGGAATACAGCCAGCTAAAAAAGAAATGGTCTTCATAAAACAAATGTCCAAGCTTTCCTTTTACTACAGGAAATCATTGCACTGATCAGCAGAAACAGGCAAAGAGGAAAATTATTAGGTTCTGATTCAACATTCTATTATTGCCATTCAAGATTATGTTTACCGAGGACTAGGTTACTTTGCTGTAAAATAAGACTTTTGTCCTGGTAATTTAGGCCCTTTAAAAATATTAATTCCCTTTTTAAATGTAAAATTACTTAAGCCTAGCTTGTCTGTGTTTGTTTGCTGTCAATGCTCCCATATAGGAGTATTATCTGCATATTCATGTATGGAAATTTGCAAAAACTTGCAGAAGTGTACATCTACCATGTTCATATCCAAGTATTCAAGACAGAAGTGCTTGTATGCTCATTCAACAAGGGAATAGAAACAATACCAAATAGATCTCTCTGACCAACCATAATTAAGTAAAGAAGCCTGTATCAATCCATAGAGTAAATATTTTCCAAGAAGTTCACTGAATAAATTCAAATAAATTTGAGGAAATTATGATCTGCACAATTGATATTCCATGAGCAGAAAAAGCAGCTAAATTCATAAAATAAATTTTGTGTTGTGAATTAGTCCCCCAGCTCAGCTTACTATGACTGGATTATTAGAATGGATGGATAGTTTAGCATCAGTAGTACTACTTTATTTTCTGGGTACTGCTCAACATCAATTAAAAGACAGGTTTTTGTTTAATTTTCTTTGTTTGGGCTTTTTGTTTGGTTTTTTAGTTTTTTGTGGGGTTGGGGGGGTTGTTGTTTGGTTTGGTTGGTTTGGTTAGGATTTGGTTTGGTTTACTTCTATTTTTTACAGAAGAGGAAAATAAAGAAACAACCTTTCTAGTGCCAATGTGTGTCAAAGTTCCCAATGTGCACCAGCTCAGCAGAGTGGGGGAAATAGAACTCACGTCCCTGAAGAGCCACCTGGATCCTCCTTCCAGCAACAGCAGGAGAACTAGCTAGGACATGATCCCTCACACACATCCCTCATCCCTCTGCATAAGAAGACAGCTACATTTGAGATGCAGGAAGAGTAGGGATCTTCTTAGCTTAAAGCAACAGGCAACAGTTCCTGTTTGAAAGTGTCTCACTACATTTATGGGACTAGTGAGCACTAGATTTGCTCTTCTAGAACAGGTCCTTTGGGAAAATCCATTATCAATTCTGATCTCTTCTGTAGTGTTCCCAGACTATGATGCTCAGCGGACAATACTCCAGTCTGAGGGGTAAATTCGTTGATTGGAGAAATAGAAATTATATTGAAATCAGTCTGTTACCATGAAATAATTTGGGAAGTAAGCTGCAGGGTCTCCCCCTGAAACACCTCCTTCAGCACCACACACACAGCTGTTGCAGGAAAAACAGCGAACACTTGCAGGAAGGTAAAGGGTTTGGGAGGTCTGAGCTGCCCACTGCCTCAGGGGTAAGACACTGGCCCAAGCCAGGGAAAGTGGGAGGGCAGCTGCAGGGCAGCCTTCTCTTGTGAGGTGCCTGGGATGGTAACTAAGAAAATAATTTTGTTCTGCAAAAATCATCAGTTTGGCACCTTGCTCCAGCCTCAGAACTATTCTGGTTAAAATGAGCAAGGCAATTTCCTGATAACTTCACTAAGCCCTCCCAGTTCTGATGTAAAGCCACGGGTTAGTGCTCGTCCATTCCTCCCTTCCCCAGGTGCTGTGCTGCTGCCACACGCGAGATTAACAAGGAGGTTATATTTAAACTTCCAAGAGGAGCTGCTGTGCGATTATGGGTCTATTTAAAATCCTCCGGGCAGCTGCAGTACATAATAACAAGTCAGCGGGAGGGAGGGAGGGAGAGAGAGAGTGGAAGGAGAAGAGGGAAAGGAGGGGAGTCAGGAAAACATCACGGATTGTCCCTGAAATATTGATTGCCAGAAGACCGCAGGGGGGTGCAGCCAAGTTAAAAATGCCCCCCACGGGGAGGGAAAGGGAGAGGGGATCACACAAGAGAGGTGGAAGCAGCGGAGGAGCTCGCTGACAGCGGCAGGGGGATTGGAGAGACTGGCATGGAAAGCTGCCAGACCCGAAACCTCACTGCCTCGGGCAAGGACGTCATTCCCTTAAACCTACTCCGCTGGCTCCGGAGGGCTCTGTCACACGCCACTGGGTGCCTGTCCAGGCTTCCTCAGATCACAGGCATTTGAATGAGTAAATAGCTATTATTAGACTTCTCCTGCCTGCCCACGCACACACCTCAGCCTTAGGCCAGCATAAAACTACCCCCAAGAAAAACACCACTTTTTACCTAATCCAAAGGGCTTTACCCAGTCCTGAGTTCTGCTACATCACTTGGAAATGTGTTTCCTTGTCAAAATTGCAACTAAGGAAGAGTGCTTCCTCATGACACCAGAGCAGGGACTCAGCTCTTCCTGCCTCACCACAAATCACATTTTCTAGGATTTCTTTCCCAACCCTCTCACCAGCTGACTCCACTACCTTCGGTGACCAGGGAATGGACAAAACGGGCTGAGGCCCCCAGGTGATCACTGACAAACGTTCTCAGCTTGCAGTGATAGCAGAGCTCAGTGACATCATGTCTGGTGCTGTTCCACAGGTGGGCGTGGGGCAGGTGAGATGGCAGCAGCAGTAGCTGGGCAGATGAGTGAGAAGAACCATGTCACAGCATTGTAAGAAGCTGTGCTGGTGGCGCCAGCCCTGAGCTGAGGAAAGGGGCCCTCAGGGCTCCATAGCACTGAAGGATGAAGACTAATTCATTCTTCATTGCAGGGGTGAGACCTTTGAGTCACAGGTGTGTTTCAGCTAAGTTCCACACCATCACACAGTTTCACATCTAATGATTTCCCTTCGGTGGTACCACAGCCTCCTGCCTGCCTGCCTGCCTGCCTTCTCCTAACCAGCTGAATTTTCATGTCCTTTCAAAGGCTTGCTGCAATCCAGCCAAGATGACTGCATTTCAGTGCTGACTGGAGCCTTTGCAATGCAGTCCATAAAACACTTTGGGAGCTTTCCAGAGGAAAGATGCTCAAGAAACATCAGTCATAGCAGTCCGCACACATTCACTGACACTGTCCTATGTGACCCTTTCCTAATATTCTTTCTTCCTTGTCCTCCCATCTCTACACAAGCATTCTCAGTACTGGAGGGTGATGGTATCAGGCGGGGAAAGAGTGTTTCTCCAGAATGAGATTTGCCTCAATTTCCATCAGCAACACAGAAGAAGGGAAAAAAATGCCCAAATTAGGCTGCTTGATTACTGAAATTAATCTTGTCACTTAGCATCCCTGTTCCACAGAATGGGGCCTTTGATTAGCCTCCTTGTTTCAGAATATTACAAGCAGACGTTTATTAAGCAGAAGGCAATTCCTCTGCAGGGGGAGAGGGGCAGCTGATTCCAAAGGGAAGGCTGCTCTCCGGATAAGAGATGCCCACAGCTTTGTCTGCATCCCTGGCAAGAGAGGGGATGCTGCTCCGACAACACAGCCAGGGCCCCCAAGGATTCTCCAAGATCCTCTCTCCAACATATGACTAAAGACCATCCTGTTATTACTGTCACAGGCTTGGTATTTAGAAGGCTGACAGCTCTTGCAGCAAGTTATCGCTTGTTATTAACATCATCCTGAGAGCCCTCAAAGGTTGTGAGGTGCAACATCCCCCCTGTCTGGCTCCCTCAGAGTGCTAAGGAAACACAGGATGGGGAGCATTCCCCAAGACAACTAAAGGAGCAGCGGACCTGCATGTGGCACCTTCAAAACCCACACTCCCCTCTCTGCTTCCTCTCCACCTCCATGCAGCATCACCAACCACACAGCTGTGACTTTGCATGGCCATGCTGTCACAGGCAACTTTGTGCTTTTCCACTCCACAGGGCACATGCTCAGAAGCCAGTGCCTCGCTGTAGGCGTGGGCTGCTCTTGCTGACCTGAGACAGTGTGCCGTACTTGCTGGGATGGCAGAAGGGAGAGCTCAGAGAGAGGAGCGGGGTGACCCATGGATGCTCTTGCAGCTCCCAGGGAATTTAAGATTGATACACTTTAATACAGGCTCCTAGGAGGTGACATCCAGGAGCTCCAGGTCCAAAACTGGCACTGCTGGTACAGAAGTGGGACAGGAGAGGGTAAAAGGTTGCCTCTCGTGGCTTGTTCTGACTCTGCCTCCACCAACCAACAGGTTTTTGGACATTGTTACTGGAATAGGGACATAGCAGCATTCCAGGAAAATTACTGACAAATTTTAAATAGGCTAAACTGACTGCTGGGTTTCAAGCTACAGTGGTCAAAGCCAGCCAGCACCGAAAGGTTGTAAAATCAAAGATCAACCTTTATGCTATCTTCATTTCCCTCTCTGTGCAAGGGATGTTTCTGGTATTGCAGACCTAATGATCCCAGTATCACTATTAAAATTGCAGTATTACAGTCTCCATGCACTGAATCCCAGTGCCAGCACTCCATCCTGCAGCAGAAACACAGATCAGAGGGAACAAGAGGGTGAAGTCTGTATAAGTTTTACATAAAAAATTTTTACAGGCTGTTGACCCAAAGGGTGGCAAAATTTGACAGTTATCTAACCACTTTCACCAGAGGGTTTCAAACTACTTTCCAAACATTAGCTAAGTAACTTTCACAGTAGTCCAAATCCTTCAAGGACTTGCTTGCACTGACCAGTGAAGTCAAACTTGCCTAGCCTAGGGGATGGTATTATCTTCTCTGTTCTACAGATAGGGAAAGTGAGGCATGGGGAAGCAAAGAGATTCAGAGAGGGTCGTGAAGATAAGCCAAGAGTGGGAGAGCTTTTCTTGTTTTGGGTCTTCCTTAGACCTCTGCATCCCCACTCTTTGCAATACACTCAGAATCACAGAATCAATTAGGTTGGAAAATACCTCTGAGATCACAGAGTCCAACCTATGAAATATCAGCTGGTCAACTAGACCATGGTGCTGAGTGCCACATCCAGTCTTCCCTTAAACATCTCCAGGGACAGTGACTCCACCACCTCCCTGGGAAGCCCATTCCAAAGCTGAATCACCCATTCTGTGAAGAAATTCCTCCTAATGTCCAACCTAAACCTCCCCAGGACAACTTGAAACTATGTCCTCTCATCCTGTGGAGATGCTGGATGCTTGGGAGAAGAGGCCAACCCCCAGCTGGCTACAGCCTCCTTTCAGACAGATGTAGAGAGTGATAAGGTTCCCCCTGAGCCTCTTTTACTCTGGGCTACACAACCTAAATTCCCTCAGCCATGCTGCATAGGACTTACCTTCTCCCCCTTCACCAGCATCACCAAATGTCATCACCAAATGCCATTCCTGAATTGAGGAGCTCAGAACTGGACACAGCACCCAAGGTGCAGCGTCACCACTGCTGAGTACAGGAGAACAATCACATTCCTTGTCCTGCTGGCCACACTATTCCTGACACAAGCCAGGATGCCGTTGGCCTTCTTGGCCACCTGAGCACGTGCTGGCTCATGTTCAACCTGCTGTTGACCAACACCCCCAGGTCCTCTTCTGCCAGGCTGCTTTCCAGCCATTCTGCCTCCAGGCTGCGCTGCCTGGAGCTTCCACACTGCATTCAGCAGCCTACATAAAACAGCAGATCAAAGATTCTAGAGCTGGTCAAATTTACTTGAACCTCCAAAACTATTCTGAGGGGCCCAGATGGAGGTGGGGGGGACAAGTGTGTAACAAGCTCTAATTTTAGCTGATTTGTGCTTGCTCGTCCTTTCCTCCCCCAGGGTGGCGCGTAGGGCGTACAGACTGAATGAGAAACCATGCTCTAATGAGGCATCTACAGGTTTGGTGGGGTTTTGTTTGTGGGTTTGCTGTTTCCTGGGTACCAGGGCTGTGTGAAGCATTGAAATTCCACCCTGAGCAGCAGCGAGCAGCAGAACCTGGTTTCCATAGCACTGCCATGGAAACAGCACTCTGCGAATCTGTGCCTTCAGGCCCCTCTGCGGCTGAAGCATCTCACTACTCCTCCCAGCACCCACCTCCACACCACAAGCCCCCAGACCTCCATGTGTGCCTCTTATGATTAAAGGGTGCAGTACATAGGAAAAGCAGGACCCCCTGTTTGGCCTCTTGCTGAATCATAATGTGTAAACGTATCCTTTGAAGAAAAACACTAATAGCATACTTCTTTCCCCCTCTTCCATGCATAAAAGTAGAAAAAGCTACAGTTAAAATTCAAGTTGAATTGCACAACTAACATTTCACCTGGAAATACATTAAGGTGCAAACACAGCAATCTCATGCAATGGGTTCTTTTACCTTCCTTTGTCTGCCAGGAATACCAGCTTCCAAAAGTGAAGGATTGAACCAACTGTTAGAATGTAGAACAGGCTCCCCTTAATCTTCTCCTCTGGTTTGGAGTGGGTTTTTTTTGCTTCCCATCTCATGGTTCATACTAAAAAATACTCATGGCAAGGGCTCCATAAGATGGAGGGATAAGTCAAACAACGGATGTATGCAGGACACGTGTTATT
Source organism: Erpornis zantholeuca (assembly GCA_013400515.1). Taxonomy (NCBI): domain Eukaryota; kingdom Metazoa; phylum Chordata; class Aves; order Passeriformes; family Timaliidae; genus Erpornis; species Erpornis zantholeuca. Next base: position 250,583 of record VZTN01034368.1, on the reverse strand, counting down.
TCCTCCCTGCATCCACTGAGTGCCTGAGGAAGTGCACAGGACAACGCACGTGTTGCCGGTATTTGAGCATCTCAAAGAGATACAGCCTATGAGTGTTAGAAGCCATCTCCACTAGCCAGAAGAACACAGGTCTACCTAGCACCTTGATAAATCAGTCCTTAAGGTTGGTAATCATGAGGAGTTTGAGTTATAGTGCTTAGACCCTCTATCCCAAGAATGGGAGAGGAAAACGGTCTAAATTTCAGAAGGACAACACCAGAGAAACAAGGGAGAGTTAGGATCAAACTGACAGGCAGAAAAATGGAAAAACTTCTTCTTATTAACCTCCATCATGGGTCCTGAGGGAAAGATCATATCCAGAGTGAGAGAGAAATCTAATCTCTCTGCTCTACCAACACCCTGGTCTCTGGTACAGCTACAGAAAAGGATATTGCATTACCAGGATAGCCCAGAAAATTTTGTTCCAAGTTATTGTGGAAATCACCCACAACCAATGATAAAGAGATGCTTTATATACTGTAAAAAATGGCAGCTGTCATCTGACATGCATAGAGCAAACTAAGCCCCCAAGTGGGAAAAGGACCAGTTCGAACTAGCTTAAGTCAGAGACCATCAAGGGCATAGACCCTCACATCTTCCTTTCCCAAGCAAGTATCAGAATAACAGGAACCAACAAATATCAACATAATACCAAACTTTGCATATTTATAACCTGTCCACTGCCTACTCAAACAAGTACATTGAGCTACTCTCTGAGACAACCTGTGCTATCACGTGAACCAACTCTTCTCCGTGTGCAGAGCAGTGCTGAGTCTATCAGTCACATCGTGACCAGGGTCACATCTCTCACCTGCTGTGGCTGTAACTCACCTGAACCTTGCTGAGCGAAATGATTGATTTGCTGCATTCCCATGAAGAACATGAAGATCGCCTATATTCCACCACTTGTCCACCTGACCTGACAGTCTCCTACAACAGAGTATTTCCCTGTGTTGCCAAGTCCATCCCTAGCTCTTATTCTCCAGCATGTGTGTGTATAAGATCATTCCATAAAGAAAGGAAGCTTCTCAGATCGCAAACGCTTTGAGAATTTTGGCTTGCATTACTTTTTCCTTGCCTTACTTTTGCCTTCATATAACTAACCACAAATCCCAAGTAACTCCGACCCCAGTCCTTGACTCCAGTTTTCTGTTGAGCAAAAAGCCTTCATGAGGCAAGTCTCACCCTGTTGATGCCATGCTGTGATTTAAAAGAGCTTAATACAGATCAAACTATAACTCACATCCCTTTCACTCTGTTCTTTATTATTTTAATGAGGTTTTCAACCCATCTGTTAAATCATGGATGAAGAAAACTAGCAGTTACATGATGTCAAAATCCATGCAAACCACTTTAAATTCATGCCTACTAAGCTGGCCTATAGTCAGATGTTACTAAGTAAGTCAGGTGTACTATGTCTGGAAAAACAAATTTGGTATGCATGATCACCTACTTAGCTGGAGTGTCTTCTAATAAGGTTAACTCGAGGAAGTGAGAATAATAGCTTAGGACAAGTACATACTGAATTGTTTTATTTTTGTGTTGGTTGTTTTGCTTCTTTTTCCAGGCAGCAATGGGACAGTTTTCCTTGTACGACTAACTCTTTCACTTGACGTGGCCTACATTTCACATTTTTGGTGTGTATGAAAAGCTCTGACAGCCTCTTCAATATCACTGCTCTTCTGAGTTCAGGATAAAACCTTTCTGGCCCCTCTCAAGTTCCTTTTAAATCCCTAAATTACCTTCACATAATCTTCCGTTTCTCATCTTGTATTCACTGGACATCTTGCACAGAAGTACTCTCAAGACCTGGGCTGTTGGAACTAAATGAGGCACTGAAATTTCTTACAAAGTTGTGGTACTTTTTCCTTGTCTCTGGAGCAGTATTGGTGACACTCTGATCTACCTGCATTATGTATGCAATTTACACTACATTGGAACTGGTTCCTCACAAAGATCTGATAATGGCTTTATGGAGCTTAAATGCAGCTCAAAATTTCCACTACCTAAAGGTTCACACCCTCTGCATCAGAATTCTTCCCCTCACAGTAGCAGGAATTGATCTATTTTTAAACATTTATTTATTCTTTAAGATTGTATGGTGTCCAGCTCTACACACTTCACTTCATTACCTGATGGTTTCCAGGGGAATAAAATCTTTTATTTACTCTCCACTTACAACCAAAAGGGAATTTTCTAAGGTCATGAATCATGGGCTGACTTGGCTCCTACCACTCTACCCTATGGCTAGGCAGCTTCCCTCACCCCAAGAAAATATCCTCAAATGGTTCCTTGAAGAGGAGGGTTAGCTGATTTTGATCCTTATAATTAAGGACCACTCCTTCTTAAATTTGTTGGGCTTTTAGCCATACTTTCAATTCAGCCACTTCCCTGCAAAAGACCAACGCATTCCTATGCATCTAAAACTTGCCTGCTTTATAATTTCCTTACATTATTTTTACTTTCAAGGCTAATGTCATTTTTTCTGGCATCAGACTAACATACTTCTGTGCAAGTTCACTTCAGTAAGTATCCCACTTGCTTTGATGCTGACAACAAAATCATCTGCTATTACAAAACTGTTCTTTGCAGCTACAAAGAAATGCCCAGTTTTACTGATGATGATGGCATCTTCATTACTATATTGGGACTGCCTTTGCAAAGAAAGCACAGCACTGCAGTTCTTACACCCTTTTCTCAAATGTCGGCACTGTCTTGGTTATTGCTGTTTGCTGCAACATCAGTAGTTCCCTGTGTCATTTTCGGTGGACGCTGACTTTGAAAAGGGAAGGTGGCCAAATAGCTTTTTGCAGATTTCTTCTTTTGCAGCATATCAGGTTCCTCAACAAACCCAGGCTTTCACTGGACTCAGTGGTTTGTCCTGGAAATTCAGAATACTTTTCCAAGGGTTGCCATAGAAAATCTTGTGCTCATGTTCTCTCTCTGGTCACACTCACTGAGTTTTGTCACCTCCCAGCACCATCCAGTCTTCCATCAGGGACTGGTTTAACATCTCAGAATTGCCAGACAGGGAGGTCTTCATCCTTTGCACTTTCACAAACCCCTCTTGAGTTTTTTGTCTTCTTTTTTACTCTGGTTGAAAACCACAGTATGAATTTACACTAATTCCAAGATCATTGCATTTATGCACTCCCATTCCAAATGAAAGCTCATATGGGACAAAAATCTCTGAGAAAAGCCCATGTTTCCAGCTACCCACATTTTTCATTTTGCTTTCAGGTTTAGGGTCAGTTACCATGCAAATGTTCCCTACATCACCTGCACTTCCCAAGAAACTCAGCTATGGCAAGGATTTTTGTCTGCTCTGTTCCTCTACTCAACATGTTTTCTTATCTCATTTTACTCCTGGTGCTATATATTTTCCAGTATTCACTCAGAGTCAAGGAGCCAGCTTCATCCACCATCCATTCACAGGTTGCCTCACAGGACTAAGGGAAGCATCCCTGTAACACTAGAGCTGGCTACAGCTGGGTCGTGCCAAAGCGTCCTGGAGAATGTGACCTCTGTGCAAGGGCTTGCTCAGGCAGCTCAGAAACGACTAGGCAAAAGCCTCCTAAAAGGAAGCACGCATTGCAAATCAACGTTACCCTTATGTGTGGGATTTGACCATATACAGCCTGGTTAAGAATACATTTCTGGTGATGGACAAACCTTTCTTGGAATGGTCTGGTGATTATTCCATTTTTTAAGGGCTTCTGGTCATGCAGAAACCAAAAAAGAGATACTGTTGGGGAATGACTGGCCATCCTCATTACAAATTGGAGGCAGATTTAGCCACCCCTACACAGCTTCAGGATGGACTGCCTTAAACAGAGATGTCTGGCTCAGTTATTTTATCAGCCATGCTCCTCACAGGGTTTTCACTTCTGCACTCCAATAATCCCTGGATATCATCCGTAGCAATGTATTTTGTATTGGCATTGCTTTGCAGAATGACAAAGAGGATCTGCAAAGGCCACTCTGCTCACAAATTGCAGATTAGTCCAATTACAGAAAGTAAATTATAAGCATCCTGGTCAATCATCATATAGAGTCCAAGCAAGGCACCTCTCCTACCCACCGTGCTACCCACCAGGACTTAGAGAGAAGAACACAGACCTATATGGGGAAAGGCTCCAACTCCTTCATAGGTGTGGTTTAGATATACTAGGCCCTGAACAGCAGCATGTCATAGAAAAGTCAGAAAGCTCCTTTTTCTACCTAGAGCCTCCTGGAGATAGATTTGCAGGAACAAGTATGCAGACATGACATCTTGGACCTGCACAAGCTCCCACTGAACACAACAGAATAGGATGTTACGCAAGAAGCCAGCACTGAGCTCCGAGCACCGAGCACCATGCACAGCCCCTCTCCACATAACATGTGCATGTCCTCAGAATGGAAACCTCTTGCTTCTCAGCCTGTCCTGCCCCCCCCATCCCATCTGCCTTCCCCAGATTTCTGACAGCTTCAGCTTGATGTCCCCTCACTGTTCCTAGTAAACACAGCCTTTCTCTCCTCAGTATTGCTGTTACAGGCTGTATCACCCTGCTCTTACAAGTCCCCACTGCCACAGCTCCCTTCTCTCCCCCTACAAACCCCCACAGGCCACCACTGCCTCTCAGAAGGAGAGGTTCAAGTCCTCAGCAAGTGGGTGCAATGGCGATAGAGATGTCTCGGACAAGTCCCACACCACAGAGGGGACTCCCAGAGGAGAAAGAAGCACCAGAGGAATCATATATAAAAATTTCTTGCCTCTCTCCTCCATCCTCTATGCTTTCTGTAGGGAGGTAGCTCTTCTCATTTGCCCCATCCCACCCTATACCATGCACCTAAATATGTCTTCAGGATGGGGAAGCATCTGTGCAGTGGGTGGTGATGCGGGGGTGCAGCCAATAAGGCTGCAGCCTAAAAGGACTGAAAGAGAGATTTGATAGCGGTAGGCCACGCATGCTTTGGGCTTTTGCTGGTAAGAAAGGCACAAGATCAGCTTGAGGGGCATTCCGGAAGTGCATTTTGTCTGAAGGGGTGTTTTGGGTCTGACTGAGATAGAGTTCATTCTCGCCTTAGCAGCCCTCACAGTGCTGTGCTTTGCATTGTGCTGCATATCTTGAGCTGGCAAGAACACAGAATTGCTGTCCTGTTTGGGGTCAGAGAGCAGAAAGTCCTCCCATTAACATATGTGAAAAATCAAATATTTGAGAAAACTTACAGCAGATAAATACTTCAAAAACTCCAGTTTGGGAGATCAGATTTTTTAGCTTGTCATCTACTCAGCTGGCAGGCAAGGGATCTGGAAGAGCTGCACAGACTCTCTGCAGACCAACCAACCTGCCTCATTTCCATCCACAGTTGTGACAGGCCCGACACATTCACAACAATCAAGAATCAACAATTTCTAGCAGAAAATTGTTCCACAGGAAAGCTTTCCAGGTAGTTCTACTAACATTTTATATACACCAGTATGCTGGGCATGTATTAATATGCTATTTACATTCTATAATCTCTAGATAGTTTAAGTGCCTGTCTCTAAAGAAAATGTAGAATATGCCCTTTAAAATGCCAGTCATGGTTAAAATGACAAATGATCAGCACAAGCTTTTGCAAGAGAAACTCATAGGTGGACTCTAATTTTCATGCTTGCTCTGATCATATGGCTGACTGCAGAGCAGCTTCTGCCATGCTTGTGAAGAGCCTCACTGGAGTCCACAAGGATCTGCTGGCAAGCTGTAGACACAGGCATTATATCACCACACAGAACCCAAGTGTGCCATCTCTGTATGTTTTCTGTCACACAGAAGAGTGTGGGTATTGCATGTACCTACTGGATTGCAGTCTCAACTTCATCTTTTTTTGAAAACTCCCCTCAACTCCGTGAGCTCCCTCTTGTGGGACTCCATGGCTGGAAAAATTAAAAATTTGTTTCCTTCAAATGTTACGTTTCTGCTTTTCCTAGAGGCAGCTACAATTCTTTCTCTGTGATCTCAAATTGCAGCAATAATTATATTTCCTACTTTGTTCACTGTAGTTGACTGTTTTGGCAGTCATCCTGTAGCAGTAATCCACACATAAAGAGTCATCTTGCATTTTTCAATCCAATTTAAAGGGAATTGTTTCTCAAGGAAAGCAAGAGGGTGAAAATGTTCCCCTCTGGCAAAAACTTCAAGTAGTTCGGTATTACGTGTGAGAATTTTACCTACCTTTCTTATTCACTGTTGCATTTTACAAGCACTAATTTAAATTCTTTGCACTTCTAGGAAGGCCTGAGACTTTCTTCACGTGTTTTTTTAACTTAGCCTTCCCTTACTTCTCCCAGACACTCAGAGAGAGAACTTCAGTTTCCTCTTTCCAGATGATGTTCAGAGCACCAAGGGCTCTTGTTTTGTTCTTATTTTGTTCTGGGGTTATTTGTTCATTCTAGAATAGGGGAAAGGATGCCATAGAAATTAAGGCAGGGGTGCATTAGGAGGAAAGGGAATAAATATTCACTCTTGCTATCATCTCATTCATTTGGTTTGATTTACACCAGTAGCCCCAAAATTTTACTTCTAATTTTTCACTGAAATACCCAGAAGCCTTTAATAATGGTATTTACATGTATAATGTAGCATTATTAATGTTAAACAAAGCCCTTGAAATCTCCTCCATTCTGCAAGACCCATACAATTTCAGAATGAATTATTTTCACAATAACCTCTGCCAGACACACACATACACCACTGCTATTTTATTAATTCCAGATACTTTTTCCTTTTTTCTATTCATTTCAATCCTAATATTCTATAATATATAAGAGCAGCACAAGAGTGAAGGTGCTGTGATCAGAAATGGTAAGGTCAGGGCAGACAAAGCAAGGTGACTAGAGATTCAACCTTTAAATCCAGAAGGATTGATCAAACAGGACAAGAGCCTGAAACAATAGAATAGCATTACAAGAAATAAATGTTTCAGGATATCTTAGAACAACTAGAAGAAGAGTACTGAAAGTTTAGGAAGCAGAATTGTTGTTTAGGAAGCATCCTGCTTCCCATCCCAGAACATCTTGTTTTCAGACAGCTTACACCACTAAAACCTGCACATCATCTCAGAAAGCTTCAGATACATCTGTTGCAATTACAGGAACTCTTAAGAACTTTGTTCTGTTTTTTTTTATTGTTCTTTTAATGGGCTTTTCCACCTCCCAGGCATGCAATGATTCAGGCGTCAGTTGTTTCTACAAGACCTCTGCTGCATCCATCCCTGTGACCCAGCTGCTGCTCTGCTCAGCAAGCCAAACTCACTCCAAGCCACATCCCACACTTTGTTCTCTGCTACTGGGGCCTGTTTGAGCATCCCCGTGCAGCTGGGCAGGCAGGCTGATGGAAACCCCAGGGCACCCTGCTGCAGTTACTCAGCATGCCACAGCTTCCCAGGGATACGGTAACTCCTCCTGGGTGGTAAAAAACCACCTGCTCCACATCGCAGCCCAAAACCTGGCTGTGTGCTTCCTAGAGGAATGCAGGAAAGGGACAAAAACCTAATAGATCAATGCCAATGTAAACTGAAATCAGAGGGGAAAAAAGAAGTCACAAAGATTTTTGTACCTTAAAGGCAATTCTAGAATTTTTCTGCATCTTACGCTCATGTATCACCTCTGGGGCATCTTAATGTCACTTCATGGCATCACACTGAAACATGGGCAGGACAGGGCTTGAAGGATCCCCTCACAACGAGGCATCACCAGCAGTAAATCTGCTTAGCTGTGGCTGGCCTCAAGGCCCATGTTCCAACACTGTACTGCCTTCCCACTGAAATTTCTTTTCCTGTTGTCCAAGGACCTACCATGGCCTTCCATGGCACTGTCTGGCACTACCAAGAACAGATTGTCTCCAGTGTCCTTGTGAGTACCCTTCAACCAGGAATGGACACCTGCACCTCTTACCCACACCTCAGAGGGCAGAGCCAAAAACAGTCTCTCAGGACAGCACAGGGCATGTTGTGTCCGTGTCAGGGCTAGCTCAGTTAGGCACTGCTGGTAATTCCCATGGCCTATGGATGTTCTCATTTCCAATGGAGAGTCTCTATGAAACATCCTCCCAAAGAGAGATGCAGAAGAGGCAAAAAAAAAAAAGGTATGAGGATGGATGACATTACTGGAAAAGTCCTCTTGATACTCAACAGAATAAATTCTCCTGAAGAAAAGTGACAGTAAGTAAAGACTTTTAAGGTCAGGGGCTGGAGAGAGAAGGTGAAGAGGGAATAACTGCTAAGCTACATTTTTGTCCTGTCAAAGAATGATATCAAAATGAGAATGCCAAGGAGCAATTTTCCAACAAATAACTTCTTCACCCTATGAGCAATTAAGTGGTGAAACTCCTTGTCTCTTGGATGCTAAAAACATGCCTGGGTCCACAAATGCCAAGAATTTGCATGTCGGTAAGGGAATGGAATAAAAACCCATCAAGCACTACTGAATACAAAGACACACTGACTATCTTAGAGAGTTCCAAGTCATAACTCATGGGATGTTTGGAGAATATTCTGAGGAAGTATCTCTGCTTGATCCTCTGTCAATTGCTGTTGAATGCAAAATGCTGGACTAAATTACCTTGTGATATAAATAAGTCCACACATCATTACAAAAAAGTTTCTAAAATAACATTTAATGTTACTGGACAACTTCTAAGTGTAGCAAAGTTCCTACCACTATCAGTCAAACCAATATACAAGTTCACCCACATCTTTTTATTTAAACACTGCATCATTAAACAGAACGAAGGTTTTTGGCTTCCTGGATTAAAAGCAGGACATTACCACCATCCCACGGCAGCCAAACATGCAGAGCACCTGGGTTTGAGCCCAAGGATGTCAGCCATGGAACATCACTCTGCTTTGCTCTTCACTTCACAGCCAACTGCCCCCAGCTTCAAAGCATCTTTTATGAAAAACAGCAATGCTGTACCACACCCAGGACAGAACATGCTCTGAGGCCAATCATCTTCTCAACCAAAATTTATACCTTAATCTCCACTTCAAATACTCACAATCCATTATTTTTGTCCGTCCGTCCCCCCCCGCTTCCCGATTTTCTACTCTCTGCTGTACATAAAACTCACAAAATAATCCACAGGATTTAAAAAAATCTGGTCATGGAATAGTAGCCCATTTGGCCAGGGAAAGAATGAGCAAGGAAACCTCATCTCATCACCTTTTCATTTCTGCCCTGATGGGTAGAAAATGCTGGATTGTACTGCTTTGCCACATATCACCTCACACTGTCAGGATGACACTCCTCTGGGACAGCGGATCTGCTCCCAGTTCCTGACAGTGCTCAGCCACTGGACCTGCCCAGTGTGGGCATGCCTCCATTTCTGCAAGTTTCTAGTGCTGCCTGCACCAACCCTTTTCCTACTCCCTTGGGTCAGATGCATAGCCCAGGAAACACAGTTTGGCTGGGGGCATCCATGTGTCAGACTAATCCCAGCTGCCACAGGGGCCCTGGGAGTGTGTCAGCAGCCAGAATAAATTGAGGTGGGTCTGACTCATGCCAAATCCAAAGCCAGCAAGGGGAATATACAGGTGCAGAAGTGGTTTAAAGCCAATTGCCTGCTTCAGCACACTGACACGTACCAGGTAGCGCTCAGTGTATCCAGGGGACAAGATCCAGCATTCACAATTCCCCAGTGGCACAAATGACTCCTATTGTCCTCCAGCTGCAGGTGCCTGCCCCATAGAGGATGGGACCTTGAGGAGCCGAGGCTGTCTGACTGATTTGCACAGCACATTTACACTCACCCCAGGTTTATTCCACCAGCTTTTCTAGTCTTAAGATATATTTTAAGATAAGCATCTCTCACCTCAGCACTCAGCTCCAGACGGCCCTGGCAGCACCCAGGCAGAGATGAGACAATGGTGTACTAAGCAGGGAATGAGCACGCCACAATCACATGCTGCTGTCCCCTGCTAACCTCACCACATTTACCCCTCTCCTGCCCCTCCTCACCCTGATCCTGATCCTACAGCAGCTTCATTGTGGAGCACAAAGTTGGTCCACACCAAGCTGGCACAGGCTTCAGAGGAATTAATTCAGACGGGCAAAGTCTGATCCCTTTCAGGGAGCGTGCGAAAGAGGAGGCAGCGCTCAGCACTTTAGACATCAAGGGAGAGTAAGAGAAAAAGAGATGAGAGAAAGCCTCGCATAGAAAAGGCAGCAGGAAAAATGTCCTAATTTGGAGAGACAGGGCTCATTGCCATGGCAACCCAGAATCGCCCCAGAGCAGCCAAATACGACTTTATATATGGTGTTAAACGATTCAACCATTAAGAGAAAATACTAAGGGGGAAAAAAAAATGGGGCTGTGGAAGGTAAAGTATTTGGCAACAAAGAGCTTTCCTCTGGGGGTACTCCGGAAACAGAAGTGAACCTTTTGAGTCTTAAGTTGTATTTTTTTTCCCCCATCCTTAGGTGCAGAGACATTTTTGTGCATTTGCTTGTTTGGGGAGAATGAGTCACTCCTTCCTGCCTGTACTGCCTTCCCTCCCCAGCCTGGTGCTCATCAGCAGTGGGGCCAGATCCTGCCTACTGGGCAACAGAGGGAGGAAAGGCAACTGGAACCCCTGTTCCTTTCTTTAAAGTCCCCTATCAAGGCCTCCCAGGGTGAGGTAGAAACTGGGAACGCATGGCAGACCACATGGGGACACTGCAGGGTGGCAGCACATGTCACCAAGGAGGCAGCAACATGATACAGGGTGGCAGTGACCACCAGGAGCTCCAGCCTCTGGTCCACAGCCTTGAGAAAACACATATGGAATGTTGGTAAGAGAGCTGGGGTTGCTGAGCACATCTGGCCATGGGCTAAGTGAGAGAACCAGCAGAAGTGATAGGGTCACTTTAAGTCATAAAATGCACTTACTGCTGGCTGAGAGAGGAAGATGAATCCCTGCAGTTGTTAATTAATTGTCTGATCTCACCCTGAGTCCTTTCTATCTGCTTTAGTCTATGAATTATTTTGAATATCATATCAAATTTCTTCACCCCACACCCTCTCCTCCTTCCACCCTCATGCTTGGGGTACCCTTCCTCTGCACTGCTGCCCTTTGTCAAACACTCCTGTTCAGCAAAATTTCTCATGTCTTTTCATACCCCTGGCACAGTTCTGTTACATTTTTTCAGTCCTTATGAGACTCCTCCAGTCTGCAAGGGCTTATACCTCACAGGGTGCTAGTACATGGAGGTGGACCAGTATGAAGAATAGTAAGATCAGGTGAGTGGCAAGGAAATTATTTTATCTTCTAGAGGTTACTTCCTTGTAACTGAAGGTACAAATGCCAGTGGATGAGTTCCCAGAGGACCATCTCCTAGAGATTCCTAAGTGCAAAGCAATAAATTGATTGTCACGGCAAGATCCTCGTCACTCATGTCTAACCTACTCATGTCACCTCATTTCCCTATCCAATTTATTCATCAAATGCAGCAAAATATTTGGCCAAAAGGATTCCCTGAGAGCAGGGATGCATGCAGTGTGGAGGACAGGACATGCTTCTGCACAGGCATGGTTACACAGAGACACAGCCACGCCTTCTACATGCTCTTACCCATTCCTATACTAAACCATTTCTCCCTGGCCACAGAAACTTAAACAAGCCAAGCAGGATAATCCTCTCCCTAGTTTTTCAGTCTAGACTAGACCAGGAGAGGGAAAATGGAAAACCTAAACTCACTTCACTATTACCAAACAAAAAAGCCTTCAATGTATGATTCAAGAGATTTGTGTATTGTGTAGGAGCAGCACAGCATGAGCTGCTGGCTGGCTACAGGCTCTCCGGCTGCACAAAATGCTTCCCCCCAGCTTGTACTGTGTATTACTGAGTGTTACTGTAGGCACACCTCAAGACATAGAGCAACAGACTGCTGGACCAGTACAGTGACCAGTGAGTGACATTGTCAGACAAAACTGTGGCCCTAAGCACAGCAAGAGACAAATGTCACTCACAGGCTCTTTCTCCTTCCTGTGGTCAGTATCACTGCATGCTTTTTGCCAGCCTCTGGTGAGAAAGCTGCCAGCCACAGCTTCAGTTTATAACAATTAAGCAGCTGAAACTTCAGATCCACATGTGCACATAAAATCTTCCAAGGGAGCTCAGACAAGGGCAGAGGGATCAAACAGAGAGAATGGCTGGAACAAGTCCTGGGGAAGATGAGCCCTGTGGTCACACAGCAGGACATGGAGACAGCAAAGGTTAATGGTAGCATGGCTCATTGGGGGAAAATGGACCATGGGCACCAGCACAGCCTGGTGAGGTTTCCAGCCATTCCCTAAATGAAGCTGTTCCACCATCTGCAGGCGAGCACACTTTGGCATTAAACATTTAGCATGAAGGCCTATTTAATGGAGCACAAAGTGACTTATTAAATCCAAATTAAAGAACCAATTGACTAGCAAAAAAAATTAAATCTCTGGGTAGATAATGGCTGTGTCAAACATTTGGATGTGCCCAAAACACATCAAAACTAACCTCACAGTTTCACAATAATAAAAAGTTTACCAAAAGATAATCATGGACTTCTACAACAAAATAGAAGACGGACACATGAGTTTGGGGAGTCTCTCAGATGACCAAAACTAACAGAAAGAGAGACGACTGATTGGTTCAGCCTCTGTCCAGTTCCACCTTATCTCCCTCCACTTCAGCACTGCTGTCCCCTGCAGACATGCACATACTCCAAAACTTTGTCAGTCCCATTACTGATCATTTCAATGGCCAGACTGCAGCTGCAGAGATTAGCCCATACAGCTATGGAGGACTAACAGTTCAGAGGGACAGCCAAAGTTTGCTGGACACCTCCCTGCCCCGCATTTCATCCCATTACACCTTTCAGATCAAGGCACACATCCCTCCCCTGTTTCCATCTTCAGGCTGGCTCCTCTTCAGCCCACCCAAGGCATCCAGTGATTAGAGTATGCCTTGATCTTCAGTGCCAGTTGAGGAACTCAACCACCACAGTTTGCTGTAGGCTTGCCACAAGGCTAAGAATAAGGCTAGACAGAAAGCTCAGCCAGTCAAAAGGCAGAAAAAAAGTGGGGCAGAAAACAGATGTCTGCTTGACAGTTATGAAGAAAAAAAGGCACAATTCACATTTTAAGTGCAATTTTTAAATCTGCATTGAAAATATAGTTAAAGGCACATGTCTTTCTCTTCCATGGAGGATGCTAACGGAATAATCCAATTACTGCTGCTATCATCAAGCTAATTTCTCTTCTCAAGAGGTCTGTCGTGGGACAGAAATACGAAAACCTCCAAGCCTCGCGCCATGTTCCCCTTCAAAAGCTCGCCGACAGGAGCATGCGACAGCGGGCAAGTGTTCCTGCCCGTGCCTCCCTTGCCGCTGCGGCGCGGCAGCGTGAGTCACAGAGCACACACATGTGCGCCCCGTGCAAGCGTGAGCAAATGTGCAGCCCCGGGACGCGCACCGCGCTCCGCACGCTCGCCGGAGCGTGAGCCGCAGTGAGTCACCGCGGGAGCGCAGGGCGCCGGGCGTGTGCCGGCACGGGTCACTTGTGCCCAAACCGCGGCTCCCGAGAAGCTCCGGCGGGGCTGCGCCCACCTTCTGTGTGCGTTTTTAGCTTGCTTCCTTTAGGAAACAAGTCGCTTGCAAACCTGGGGGGTGTGTGTTTGTGCATAGATGAGCCAGGCTTCCCAGTAACTCTTGAACCTGCTGGCCAATTTCCATCTGATTTGACAAAGGGGCAGAGGACTCAAGGAGAATTAATTTCTTACAGTGCTGTACAAAATACAGCCTGCAACTGCATGCAGTCCCAAAGCCTTTATCTGACCCCACAGCAGTGTGTATGATTCACCCACTCACAGTCAAGGGTTCGCTAGGCAGTCAAATAGACTTCACCCTGACCTGGCAGCATGCCTGTGGTGGACAGCCCCTATACACAGAAGCCTCAGGGCACCACAATACAACTCTCTCATATACCGTGCCAGCCAGTGACTAAAAGGCACAGCAGAAACTGGGAGAAAAACTAGGAGAGCTGGGGAGAATGGTGTTTTTGTAGGGAGGATGTGTAGACAGGTCCTGAAAAATTGAAGCTGCTGTGGGTGCACACACTTTTTTGGACTGGACATCTAATTGATACAGGGCAGCAGGTGAAGAAATGAGACCCTTCTAATGCCCCTGGCCTTCACCAATGAGGGAAGGATGAGTCTAACTCTTCTGAAATATCTTCACCCAGCTCAAGTTCTCACCTCTGTGTACTCTCTGGTGTCTACTATGGACTAAGCTCACATTAGTATATAATTCAGTTAAAGAGTCAATTAACCGTGAGATGTGAATCCAGTGAAAACAGGATTCATTCATTTAGGAGCTGACAAAATTACTTGTTTCATTGCCCTTCCACTCACTGTCTTCTCAACAAGCTGTTCCAATGTTAGGTCATAAAATTCACTTTCAAGTGTGTCAGATAAGGGAAAAAGTAAATAAAAGCCTCTAGTGTGCATTTGCAAAAGCCATGAGGGAGGGACTCTGAGTGTCCATTCAGAGACACAACACGAAAGGCTCGACTTCCAGAAGATGGAGATGCCCAGCATTTTCTCAAATGTAGGCTGCCTTAACCTATCTCATGTTGGATTTTGAAAAAAAAAAAAAAGAAGGACCTATATTCACTGTTCACACTTAAAACACTCTAGCCTACTTCTTTGATTGCCATCGCTTCCTGGAAGGTGGGCAGAGCCCATTCAGATACCAGGTGTCCTGCGCCTTGCAGCTTGGCAGGCAGTGCCGCATGGAAAAGGCGCTCCACTGCACCAGACTCGATGCCACCTGTTCCCAGCCCTCCTGCCGCCCACCCAGCCCTGCCATGTCGAGGAACAGTCTGAACCTGGCCCACTGCCCGGGCCGTGAAGGAGCCCAAATGGAGCCAGGCAATTTGGAGCCATGGAATGCAGGCACTTTGGAGAGATGCTCTCCCCATACACCGTTATCTGACGAATACCCCATTATCCAACAAAAGCCTCTCTCCCCACTTGCCAAGAAACTGTCTCCTTCGTTAAGAATTCATGGACCCTTTCTTTTTATCTACAGTGTTGTCAGAAAAGGATCTTTTTCGTTACATTTCTCCTGAGCTCACGAGGTGGCTTGTGGGGCTTTTTTCAACTGTCTCTGGTAGATAACTAAAAGGTATCGGTAACCATCTGCTCATTGCATGCCCTGAAGGAAAGCACGTACCCTCCTCGCTCAAACTCCTTCCATACTGCACCAGAAACAGGACATTCCCTGCTCTTCACAGGTCTTTATGAGCTGGAAGTGATGGAAACTTCATTTTTAATGGCAGGAGGCTCAGCAAGAAGAAGCCAACCCCTTCAGAAGGAAAGCTTATTTAGTTTAAGAAGGTCAGATCTACACGTGGCCACTTGCAAGAAAGAACATTTCTGGCAATTGTGATTTTACCTCACACTCTGGCCCCATGCAGGGTGCACAAACCCTACCTTCTGATCTGGCAGGCTTAAACAGAAGTTGAGAAAACAAAACCGTGCCAGATCTCTGACCTTTGATAAATGTGAAGAGCTGGTTAATGCAGCACACCAAATATTGAACCTTCAGCTTGTACAGGGTTGTGTTGGAGGTAGCCCCTGTCATTTGAGAGCCATGAACCATCTCTGCACACCACTTCCTTGGGGGCAGCTCTGCCCCAGCTGAGGTGACACCACACACTGCCCCTGGCCAAGCCTCTGAGAGATCAGCAGCCTCATCCCTTAGGGGGAGTAACCAGCAATGTGCAGGGCTGTAAGAAATCATTCCCCAAGCTTCACGTCCCTTACCCGCTCATCCATCACATGGACACCAGTCTGCATGTTCGGCTGTGGTGAGAGGATCACTAGCTTGTCAAGCTGCTGATGTGGAGAACGGTATTAACTGAGTAATTAAATCATTTCTGTAATTACTCTCACACAGCTATAAATAATGTAAGCCCACACGTTCTCTCTGGAAGCCACAATAGCAAGAGAAGAGAGAATAAGGGATGCCAATTAAAAAGGAGAAATAATAATAATAATAACACTTAACATTTATACAGCACTCTGGATTTTCAAAGCACAGTGCAAACAAGAATTAAGAAATGGGTAGAGTGACAGACAGGAGAGGGTGAGAGGAAGGGAAGCAGGAGAAAGGAGAAGATAGGAATGGGGGCAGGTATGGAGCAGGATTTGAGACCCAGCAGGGCTGGTGACTTGGTGTATGCTCAGCCCAGCCCCATGGCAGAGCCACTGGCTCTTCACCGCACACCTCAGTCCTGCTGCAGAAGCTGGAGGGGCAAGGACAGAGCTCTGCCTCTGCAGAAAGCGAGTGAGCCGAAGCAGGAGCGAGGACAAAGCGCTGTGCTGCAGGAGCTCACTCCTGGAGGAGCTGGCAGCTCCATCATGGAGCTGATCCCCTCCAGAACCAAGGCCTGACAGTGACCATGCTGGCCCCAAGCCAGGCAGCTGGTGGAAGACCTTGGCCCCTCCTCGAAGGAGCTTTTCCCCCTGCCCATGAGGCCTGGGGCCCTGGAATGGGGTGTGCTGGCTGAAGGAGTGCACAGCCGAGCCAGCCCCAGGCACACTTTGGAAGACCTGCTGGCCTTCCCCCAGAGGGGAGCACTGATGCCAGAGTCCCAGTCACCCCACAGTCATTTCTGACTTCCTTTGTGGCTCAAGGCAGAATGGGAAAGGAATATTTCTGCCCAGCTGGAGGGAAGCAGCACACTCAAGGGAAAGCATTGCTGCCCAATCCCACTGTCCTGTGCCCTGGCCCAGCCCAGGTCTAGTCTTCTCTACTATACAGTTTCCACCTGACAGGTTTTCCACTCCCATTTCACACTCCTCATCCCATTTGCTCAGCAGTTCTGCTGTTCCCTGTGCTCCCTGGGTCTTGCTCCTGTGGCCAGCAAGGAAGCAAAACCTAGGCAAGGGAGCATATCCTCTTTCACTCTCTGCATTTTCCCATTCACCATCTCCTGCTTCCCACCTTTATCCAGTCCCCCTGTCCATCTCCTTGTATCAGGCTCTCTTCCATATGCTCACCCTCTCCATGCCCCCCCCACCCCATCCACATTTCAGCCCAGATTCATTCCCTGCTGCACAGCACATTTCTCCTGCCTGGATCCCACCAGGATCCCACAGGAGAGCTCCAGCTCCAGCCTAGCCTGTGCAGCCCCCAGGGCCAGGTGCAGTTTTGAAGCACAGTTTGCAAGGACAAGTTCTTTCCAAGAGACCAGGCAAACATCTAAAAAACTGTAGGTACATCTGCAGTTTCTCACACTTCTAACAAGGCCAAACTTGGGGCAGCCTATGCAGTGGAAGCAAAAGCACATTAAAAGGTTACAAGTCCTTCCCTGCAAGACAGTCCTGCTCCAGACCTGTGTCCTTGCTCTGAGAACATGCGATGGTCAGGCAGAACCTTTGGAGGAAAATGTGACAGTGCCTGCAACATAGATAAATCACGTATCGTCCTGTGCCACATTTTCAGAGAGAGATGTTTTATTTTCCAAATAAAAAGCAAAATAAATCAATCAGCTTGAGGCATACACCTGGCATAGGAAACTTTGCTCAAACAGTCATAGTCTGGCAAAATTACAGGAAACCCCCAAGAGGATTTTATAATGGGAATGCTGGCCAAGCTTACAATAGATGGTACTATCAGCCCTGCATAAAATGAGTTCTCCAGCATGATGCAGCTATTCCACCACCTCTAATGGGGATTAAAGCTTCTCCTCCTGGAGTCCAGATTTTCATCTCAAGCATTGTATCTGCTTCAGTAAGAAAAATCCATTAATTGTTTCCTAGTAATTAGGTTTTTGCCTTTTATAGAGCTCAAAATTTACAAAAACATTGTTATGGTCTTCTTGTAAAGGGCAAATTGCTGTAGACAGCAGTTGAGCAAATGTCTTAAAGTCATGTTTTATAGCAGAGCTGCAGTGAGGAATCAGATCTATTAGAACTGCTGGATTCTGTTGGCACCTTTTAGATCAGCTCTCCTCACTGCATGTACCTGCCTCCTGTAATTTTTTGCCCACTCACCCTCAGACTCTCTACATCCTTCATTTCTGTCTTCCCCCTTCCTCTGAAACCTACATTTATTGTTATTATCAGGAACCTCACAGACACACAGCTAAAAGCTATTGCCAAGCACAGAGAAAAACTGCTTCGACAGAGCCTTTAAGGTATTTTTTCTCCCACTCTCAGAACTTACTCTTTTTATTTTTCCCTTAATTTTCTCCCCATGATCCTAGGTTCAGGAGAAGTTTTCCTATCTGTCTTTCATCTTCTTTATCCTCTTTCTCCTCTGCTTCATCTATATAACATGTTCTTCAGCACTTAGTTCAGTCCTGTTTGAAAACAGCGGAAGAAATACGGTTTCCGCCTCTTCCCTAAGTCTAGAGTACTTCCCAGTGAAAGTCAGTGTCTGAGCCTTTTTCTTGATACACATATATATCATTTATTATTATCATTTAATGTATCATAATACATTATGATATATATATACATCATTTAATATATTTCCCTAACTTTATCCTGTCATTCCTATTTCTGCTTCTGGCAGCTACACTAAGCATTTTTTTCTCTCGTCTACCTCTATTCATTGAGTATATAAATCACACCCTGACTCACTGTTCAGCCAATCTGCACTACACACATACAGCTGTTTCACTCTTTCTTCATATATCAGCTCCTCCAGACCATTAACAGAGTCACAGACTACAGCTATGTCTTCTTCTGTACCCTGTTCTTTCCCAGCCTGTCTATGTGTAATTCCCTCAGCTTCCTTCATAATCCTTCCCCTCCAAACTTGGCTAATGAGGCAAATAAAAGGCAAAGAGAACACGAGATTCCCTGGAAAGAATTGTTTCTCTCTGTCCTGCGGTTACTGGGGAATGACATGCGGATCTAAAGCAGCAGCATCGGGCAATTTCACACTCTGTGTTTTCAATTTCATTTTGAGGCCAGTTTAGGGTAGGGAAAAATTTGAGTGTAATTAATTTAGATTTTGTGAGACAAGTTACTGCTTGGGGTTGTAATAAAGGACTGCCTGTCCAGATTGAAGAAACTAATCTCCTTGTCCGGCTGGGGATGGCACAAATTGATTTAAGACCTTTTTGTTGGGTTTTGTGTTTTGAAGAAAGGGGCTGCAATAAAGATTATAAATAACTATTGGTCAGAGCTCATCAAGCTTCCAGATTTTCTTTAGATAAGTACTTACAGATTTGGAGATCTATCTAAATATCATTAGTGTGAAAATCAAGATTAGAAATCTATCAAGTAAGAGCTTTTTCAGAGATGCTCAGGTCCAAGCTGGGTGGAAATCAGCATTTTCCTCACAGACACTTCAACAGTTCTATTTCCAGGTAGACAGTGGCAGCATCACATTTAAGCAAGAATAGTGACAAGGTTAATTCACCTTCTCTTTACCTCAGGTGGGTTGCAGAAGTTGCGTGCAGAGCTCGGGAAGGAAAGGTCTTCTGTCCCTCAAAAGAAAACATCACTATAACAACAGAAGAAAACTAACACTCTGTACTCCTGGAGGAAAAATCCTATGACCCGAAACAAAACAGCTTATAAATAGCTGCAGAAGGCTGATGCAAAGGAATCAGGCTTCACTTTTGCTTGACATTCGTTGCCTGAAACAACTTCTGCTAAAGGAAGGCACCCACACCTCTTGTGTAGCCATCCTCTCCCTCTCCTTCTGCCCAGAAGCATCCCAGGGCACCTTAGCAGGGCAGGAGTCTCACCAGGGTACCAGGTTTTCTCCTTCCCAATTCTGTGATAGTCAAACTCAGGTAACACCTTCGAGCATCAGGTGTCCAAGGCTCAGGGCTAAAGACGAAGTGCATCCAGTATAAATTATTAGGAGGAGAAAAGTGACAGGGATATTTCATGGAAATTTACACTCCATATGAATTTTGTTTTCTTTTTTTTTTTTTTAAGAGGCTTTCTTGTTGCTTTTAAATGATAAACCAAAAAAATTAAAAGGAATCAACTCCACATTTTTTCCTGTGACTCTTGAAAACAATACCCCAGAAAAAGTGA
Organism: Erpornis zantholeuca; assembly: GCA_013400515.1. NCBI lineage: Eukaryota > Metazoa > Chordata > Aves > Passeriformes > Timaliidae > Erpornis > Erpornis zantholeuca. The sequence continues at coordinate 230,498 of VZTN01034368.1, read as the reverse complement.
AGGCCTTGAAATGGAGTTCCTCCCAAGAAAATTAGAGATGAAGTAGAGGAAACCTTAAAAACAAACAAACAACAACAGCACAAAACAAAAACAAACAAAAAAACCCCCCTACACTATTTTAATAGGGTGATTAATAAAAGAAATTATACATTTCTTTGAAAAGTCATATTTTCATTGAAATAATACTAATGAGAGTACTTGAGCTCTTGTTTAGAAAACGAGAGTTCACATTGAAGGATTTAATGGCCCTGGGGAGAGGTTAAAGCTCTTAAAAGTTCATTTCCAGGTTTCCTAATATCTGAGGGTTTTTAAGTGCTGTAATTTATTTGTAAAGTAATAAAAATAGTTCTAGGGAAATTCTCAAGTGTTAAACTTCACAAAAATATGCTGCCTATATTCCCTTTCTTTACGTGAATAAAAGAAAATGTTATTTTGTATGGGTTGATTAGACACAGATGTAAACAGAAATTACAGACCCACCTGGCTTTTTATTACATGTGTATACAAAGGAAAAACAACACTGGCATACAGTACTGGCTTTTATTGTCTATTCTCTGTGACTTACCTTTTATTCTCCTTCCCCAACCTTTGCAGCAATTTGAGGACACATGATATTTAGTTCATTATTTGTGAGCTACAGAGAGCTTTATTTTGGCAGCAAAAAGAAACAGAGTACCAAAAGCAAAAGAAGTGTATTAATCATGTCCTTATTAAAATTATTAAGGGCTTGAAGGGAAACTGATTTCTTTTAATTTTATTTTTTAAAATCAAGCTCATCTTTGCTAATCATTAGATTAATTTAAGTAACATTTAAACTATTACTATCAAAGAATGCAGTTTCAGAGAAATGAAAACACTTTGTGAAATTACATGAACTGCATATAAATTTATTTGGAGGGGAAAAAAGGGACAGAAATCTTTCAATGTCTCCAGATCAAAATGTGCCTTATACCCCCTTCTAAGTAGCATTTTGTTTGGAATTTATTTTACTTCAATTCATATAATCCATTCAAAGGGAACTTTATCTCTTTTTTTCTTTTCTTTTTTTACTGAACTTCCTTCACACAAGGGCTTGAAAATTTTCAGACGTCATCCCTAATGGAAATGAAACAAATTTACACCCAAAAAATGAGGTTTTCATTCCCCATGCATCCCTATTACTTAACCTTTGGAAACCTGAGAGTGAAAGTGCTTTCCTTTTAATTACAGATGTTCTGCTTTTAGCAGCACTGTCCCAGTGTCTTTGACTTTGTCCTGGTTTCAGTGTGTATCTAGGTGCTCAGCTTATCCAACTCGTTTTGGCTTCCCTGTACCTGCAGCATCACTTTGCTGCACTCTGGCCAACAGCTACTCCCCTTCTCCCTTAAAGTGGGAGCTTTACCCCCACTCTCCAACTTTGGACTTGCTCCCCACCAAAAGACCAAAGAAATGACTGCTGCAGCAGCATGGCCCAAACACAGCAACCTTCAGCATTGAAAGAGAGAGACAACGTATCATGGAAGTTTTACAGAAAACAAAAATAAAGGGGACAGGGATTTATGAAGTGGGGATAAAAAACCAGAGGAAAACATTGCAGCTTTAGTATAAACGGAAAAAAAGGAACAAGGTAGTGGAGAGAATAAGAGAAAAGCCAGCTCCATGCTGTGTGATAAAAAGGAGGGAGAATCTGGCCTAGAACAAATCACAGATTTTAAATTTCAGGTTAGTTTTATGAAGCTTTTATATAAATTGCATTACTGGCACAGCCCAGTGATAAATCACTCTTCCCTACTGTTTTATTTCCATCAGCATGCTGATGCATACTGCATGTATCCCTGTGTGGGCAAGCCCTGGAGAAAACAGCAAGGGCTGCAGAGACACAGAAGGCTGATTTTCACCTGGGAAAACATAACCATCCTCTTCTTCCAATACTTTTTTCCTCTTCTGCCTGTGCACCATTGTGTTACTATAAAGCTGCCCAGGTCAAGAAGCTTTGGCAAAATAACATGACCGTGGGCAAGTAATGAGGAACAGTTCCAGGAAAAGTGATGGCCACCAGCTTATAGCAAGAAGAGAAACCAAAGCATTTTCTGCTCTTACCTTTTCTGTATTCATTATCACCAAGTTGACTTCTTCTGTTATTTTTAAACAAATAAATAGCCTATCATTACAAAATGGACCAGTCAGCCAAATGGTATCGTCATTTTTTAGGCAAGAAACTAAATCTTTCCCAACACAGTAAGTTTTGTAAATCAGAATAACAATTCACCCTTCTCTTGAGATACCTATGAATGTCCATTTGTAAATGTTTTTCCTTTTTTTTTTTCATTTTGTCACTGCTCCTTTACCTTCTAACTCTGGGAAGAACTGATTTTAGGTAATACTGAAAAGAGAATGAAGAAAAGCCTAGTCCAGATTTTCAGTTTCAGGTCTGCAACCCAAGATACTGGTTTGTGTGGCCATCTGAACTGAAGCTTGGTTTGCAGTCTTGAAGGTTTACTTTCACCATCAGTCTCCTAACGCAGGGCATCCTCATACAGTTTAATTTCTGCTTTCAAAACAATTGGGGAGAAACAAGAAATTATTTTAAACGCTGGAAGGCCAGAAGATATGATCTCTGGTCAAAAGTGCATTGCAGTCCTCTAGACAATACAAACTAATGCTTAAAAACAGGAAACACAAAGCTGTTCAAAGTCAGGTCATTGCAGCAACATCAGGCAAACTGAAGAGACCAGCAAGCTTCCACATCAAAGTTTTTCGACCACGAAAACCTAACACTGGTGGTGGTACACATTTCTCTCCTCTCCATCTCATCTATTTTGGATTAAACATAGATCACCAGTGATCAGTGCTATTCTCTTTCTCATCACAGGTCCTGGTGAGATGATGCTATTGCCCTAGGCCTTTTCAAGGCATCAGCAGCAAGACATGGTGCTTTCTTACAGGGCTGAAACAGTGTGAGCACTCTGCTACGCTGTCCCAGAGCCACAGCCTTGCTCCTCTGAGCTGAACAAACATGGGGTCTGTTGGACCCCCTCAGCCATCACTCCCAGGCCATCCTGACCCAACAAAAGGACTGCTGCACTTCACTCCATCTGGAGTCACTGCTGGCATGCTTATCAAACTCAAGGGACTGAACCGGCTATGACAGAACTCTCACTCGGCAAAGTGCCTCTCCAGAGCTCGAGTGAGGCACATCACATGTCTCTGCTTCACCATTCTCCTGGAACTAAACCCAGCTCACAGTGTGCACACAGATCATCTGGTCACTTTCTTCTTATGCCAGATTAGGCAGAAATTAAATGTTAACACTCTGTAACAGGTAAGCAGGTGGAATTAGAGACACGAGCACCAAGAATTAAAAACAGCAAAAACATGTAAATTCCTTTTTAGAAGAAAAAGGCAAAACACGGGGAAAAAAGAAATATATAAACATTATTTACAAAATCTAATCAAATACAATATTAAAGAATGTGAGTTTGAAAAAAACAATCAGGGAAAACAGATGTTCCACTTTCAGCAACAAACCTCCACCTGCTATGTCACACCTAGGGCAGGATTCACAGCATTTAACTTAAGGCTTCATTAACAAGTTGATGTACAGCCTTCTTCAGTAATCAGTGGGGAGACACAGGACTGTCCCATGAGCATTTCTCTGCACCCTGAATTGGGTGGGGTGAATTGTCCTCAGGTGATGCCTCCTTTACCACTGCTCCCTAGATCTCCAGCTGGCAGGTAGCAAACTTTTAGGTGAATATTAACTGAAATAAAGCCAACTTATAGTGCACATTATACAATATTTCTGTCTTTAGATACAGGACAAAAGAAAATTTGGGCTGGAAATCCTAATTTTTTTTTCTTTTTGCCTGCCCTTTTGTGTCTCAATTTACCAGTTGCATGGTACATTACAAAGCCCTTTTTACACATGACCCACATTTCCTAACAGAACACTTACTAAACCCTCGCTGAAGGTGAAACAGAATTTCACATGCTACTCCTGGAAAGGTGGTTTGACTGGGGAGGTTTTTTGCATTAAACTCCAGCAAAGAGGGGCTTATGTGTCACACCAGGGCATTAGTGGTTTCTAGCATTCCTTAAGCTTGCATTGGCGCTACTGGTCACAAACACACGGGGAGCATAACAAAGCTGTAAGTGCAGATCTGAACCTGTGAAATGCTGAGCAAGTTCAATCACAGCTGACTGCTGTGGGCGTTGAGGGGATGCTGAAAGAAGCAAGCCGTGCCTGCAGGATCAAGCCTCAGCCACACAACTCATCTGCAAAGAACATGACTAAGAGTCACTAAAAGCAAAGCCTCTGTCAAGGCCCTCTGTGGAAAATAAATTGTTTAATGACTTACCAGGCTGACTTTAGTATTTTTAGTAGAATTTCAGTGTATTTACTCTCTACCATATTTTAATTCAATTCATCAAATAAATATTATCCATTAAAAATTACACACCTGTGGATCAGAAGTTGTAAAGGTCAGCCTTTTCAAATCATGTTTCAAAGAAACCTTGGCCTTTCCTAAAACTGCAGATCTTTGTACATAACCTGCAAACCTCCTGTCTGTGAAATCACACAAAAAAAAAAAAAAAGGAGTTTGGTGAAACAGAATTCATAAGGCTTTCACCTTTGAGCTCCCTGTGAGCTGCCTGCCTGCCAGAATGCTCTTTAGAAGCAAGCCAGGGGGGTACACAGGGCAGTGGCAGAAGGAAGTGGAAGGCACTGCCTTCTCAAGGAGAGACTAGGGACAGGTAGAAAGAAAAATCTTCTCGAAGTTCAAGAGGCCAAACTTCTCTTTGAATTACAGCAGCATAAATCTGATCTAATCCTGCCAAAGGCAATGGGGTTATGCTGGATTTACACTGTGGGAATCTAAAACCAGAATTTGGCCTGCCATGTTCAAAGTCACATGGACCTTTTCCCAGTGTTTAGGAGGTCTTGTGTCAGTAACTCTTACGCTTGTCAAAAGATGTAAAATGTCACCCCAAGTGTGAAATGCAGCACTTGAGCACTGCTTCCAACTCTCTTTTGCACAGGCATAGATAAACATGCAACACAGCAGGCAGGAGAGCGTCAAGATGCAGCCTTGCTGCCTGCCTGGCCTCCGAGGCCGAAAAGCTTCACTGTGGGTGGAATGGGGCAGGGTGACTTCAGCACATGTGCTACTGTTCAAGGAGTGAGAGAAGAAAAGCCCATGATTATTCAGTGACTATTTCTGTTTAAAGGCCGATACAAGAAAATAACACTACATACTAACTGTGTTATTTGGCAACTGAACAGTTAGTCAAAGAGTGAGAAAAAAAATTGTTAGCGCCTTCAATAGCCTGCACTGGATTATTTACTTGCAAGGTAAATAAAACAGAATGTGCCTGGATTTCTCATCTCACTAGATCTCTTTCTGAGGAAAAGCTGCCATAGTGGCCAGGTCAATTCTCACCCTTCATTCAATTAGCCCTGATTCTGCCTAGTTCAATGTCTCAGATTCACTTAAGAGCCATCTGTAAAAGAAAAAGGCTGTCAGCTTGTGTCCCTATTTACTTTTTTGTGATGCACAAAGAATGGTCAAGAAGGTCCTCTCAATAAAAGCCTTGGCCCTGACTCTCTGGCTTCAAGCCTGCAAGGAAAGGGACAGACAGCTCCTCTCACATGTTCCCAGGGGCCAACAGTAGCCCTGAGGCCACAGTTAGCCACATTGTCTGGCCAAATGCACACTCAGGTGGGAATTGCTGCATGTCCTGTTCCTGAAAGGTGGAAAGATGCTACTCCCTCTCTGCATCTTGCCCTGTTCAAAAGCAGTATCAGGATGGCTTGTTTGTGTAGTAACTCCTCAGAAGACTGGCTAGAGCCTGGGAAAACTATGAAATGTCTATGATATGAAGGAATAAAGTAGTGCAGTGGAAAAAAAAAAAGATTTAGCTGGACTGGTTCAAACTGGTTAGTCACTTTAGCTAACACCTATTTAACTTCAGGAGCTAATGAACACTTTATAGAGAGGATGGCTTTATTAAAGATTCAATTATATTCCAATTAAGACGTAAGAGCTGCATTAAGCTTCCCTGAAAATACCACAATGTCCTCCAGCTACATGCAGGAAAAATCTCAGGCTATGATTCCTTGCTTTTCTATGTAAAACACAGGCAAAAATAAAACCTTAAAAAAACCTACCACTGTCAGGGGCTCTTTACCCTTCCTAAGGAAGAAGAAAAGGGCTGATTGTTTCACAGGTCTCATCTACCTGCTTCTTTTCCTCCTCAGTTTTTCTCTGTTGCACATGAACAGGTAATTCCACATGATTAATAGGCTCTTCTCAGTAGTGCTACACACAGTTAGCTCTTTTAATCTGTCTTTGAATCTGAAGCTGTCTAATCCCCCAAGTCTTTGGCCCCATGAGACACCACCTGAGGATCACAGAATAAGATACTTCTCTTTGTTTTAAGTTGGATCCACAGGTCTGCAATAGAAGGAAGCTCATTTAAATTTACCTTATCTGCCATGATCATAGAGGAGCCTCCATGGATGCCCAGGATGGGAGTGAGGGTCTGGGCAGAGATGAAGTCCAGGATCTGGGCAATGGCTTCCTGGTCTGTGTCATCAGCGAATACCACCCCTTGAATCTTCCGGTCTGACATGAGGTCACAGATGCGGGTGATGATGCTCTTGGGATCTGTCTCATTCATGGCCACCAGCTCCACCCGAGGCACCACTGAGAGGTGGTGGAAGTCATCTTTCTCGTGGGCATCTTTGATGGCCACTTCGTCTGAGGTCCCCACCAGGATGACAGCGATGCCAATGCTCGGGTGGCTTTTCTGGGCATGGGCCCCGCTCCCTGTTGTTGCGAGGACTGCCAGCACCAGCCAAAACCTTGGAGAGTAGCACTCCACCCTGGGCCTCATCTTCGGCTCTTACACTCCCTGAGTGAGGAAGAAAAAAAGGAAAGGGGGAAAGTAAAACAAAGTGATTAATTAACAAGTCAATCATGCACTCAGCCTTCAAGGAAAATCCATTGATCTTCCTCAGCCACTAGCTCTCCTCCCAACAATCCCTCTAGTCTGATGCCTAGCCCTTTGGGGCATTCAGGGCTCTGTTAAAGCTGGAGCATCAGACCAGTCCAGCCCCTACTTCAGAGTCTGGAATCGCTCAAGAGAACAGTTGTCAGCAGAAGATGGGATTGTGTCATATCTCGGGTCCCCCATCACTCTGAGACCCAAGTCAAAAGTGATAGAGGATTGTCCTTTGACAGCTGATCAGCTGTCTTTGTGAAATTAATTGCTTGTGTCAAGCCCATGTCTGAGTGCTCACCCTCAACACAAAGGAATGACTGGTGCTTGCCATCAATTTGGACTTGTGCTGGAGGTATAGGCAGGGAGACCAGGCAGATAAGGACTCCCTTTTCCTTTCTCAGCACAGTCCCTCCGGAACAAAGTGAGGACAAATGGGCAAGGTCATTGGATGTATATGTATGTGCGTATCCACTGCATACAATCTTTGTACCATCACCAGGACACACACAGCTCCTGTGTGTAGTACAGTCATATGCTTCCCACCAATACAGGATTCTTCTTTTTTTAAAAAAAGCCAGAAATACAAGATTTGCCAGCCTTCATGGCCAGAACTGGATCAGGACCCTCCAAGTCCATATGAGAGCTGTGTTTGCACAGATGTAGAAATGCTAACAGAGCTTACAATGGTTCACCCTCAGCTACTACAGCCAGGCATGTTACATCAATCTTCTCCCTGAGCATGTCCACTTTATTTTGTAATCACAACAGTAGAAATGAAAAAACCTCATGAGGTCGTCTCTCTAGCCCTTGCCTGAGTGGGACAGTTCCCTGCGGGACTGTTCCTCACTCTTCCTTGAGTCGCACTTTAATAATAGTTCACATCTGCATGACACTTTTCATCTTCAAGGCATTCTACAAATACTAATGAACTAATTCTTACAGCACCTATGCAGCGTAAATATCAGAGACAACAGAGCAGTGTCCCCCCATCTGCCCACCACCCCTGTGGAAGGTAGCTCTGCTCACCATGCCCACCCAGGGCCACACTGATGTCCCAAGCAGATTTCAGGAATTTCAAACTAAAGAAGACTTTCCCTCAACACCAAAGGTTCTGCTCAGCTACTCATGCCCATAATTCTGTTCTTCAGCACAGGAAAATTTGAAATAAATACACCAGCCCTGAGCTTCTTTGTGCTACACCTCTGGTCTTGGGTTTCCAAGAATGGGACCCTTCCATACTGTTCATTGCTACACATGCCTCTATCAAATGAACAGAAAGCCACAGCAGCAGGGACAATGCTGGCAACACTTCATGGAAGCAGGAAGTCCACAAAAGAACCCTGGCTGACACCAGCTACCCACAGGGAAAAGGCCTAAGTTGCCCCATCTTACCCTGCCCAGGAGAACACACAGGCTCAATACCTGCTCTCTCATTGTCATGCTAAGCAGAGAGAATGTATCCTGCATGGATATTACCAGATAAATAAGCAGATAATAAAATAGATAATAAATATGCACCGGAGAAACCAAATCCACTTAAGAAGCTGAAAGGGACTGTGGGTGTGAAGCACCAATCGATTTTAAACTCTCTGAGAGATTCACTTTCTGAGAGATGCTCACAAGGAGAACCAAGAGACTTTGAGAGTTTGGCAAAATGAACAGTTAACTTCATTCCAGTATGACTGTTATCCTCCAATTACGAGTCACTAAATTAGATTCCTTCACAGTGAAATGCAGTCCCCATTTCTGCAATGCTTTATTAACTTTAATGCACTCTATACACTCTCTGTGTCTCACTCTCTTGCTCACTCACTTAAATGCTATATTTGTTCTCTTAAAATATGTCTCCTGCGGTCCCTCTGCATCAACTCATACAGTGTATTACGCTTGGTTAGGCAATGGCTAGTTGTGATGCCCAGGGAGGAGTGTAGGTTTTCCCAGCCCCTTTCCCACCAGGAATATTTTACAGGGCCTTCCAACCCAGGGCTCAGATAGCATTCATGCAGGAGCTATAGAGGCAGTCATGGCAGCTGTCAGCCTTCACGCCCAAGCACATGCTTCTCCCAGTGGGAAAAATGGCAGCCAAGAAACCCATTCCCTTCTCTTAATTTGCATCAAAGCCAATAAATCTCTAGCATCTACCTCCAAGCAGGAGAAGAGAGCCCAGATCATGAAGAGCACATAGGTGCCAATCTGTTGGGTGTCTGTGCCCCACTCGGGCAGATTTTTCCATTCAACACAAGACTGAGTTATCTGGACAGTGCAGATCCTCAGGCTTTGGCAGATATGCAGGGAGCAGCCAGGGCTAGGTAGTACATAATACAAAGAGGAGGTTATCTGTGTCTCAGCAGCCAACCTGCCATCTACAATTTGGATCTTCAACCATAAGCCCTCTCTGGATCAGGCAGAGCAATGCTTAGGTAGCCTGTGTTGTACCAACCAAGACACCTCTCTCTCCATCTCTCACTCATACATAACACATCTGTCATGCTTGCTATGTCTTCCAGGTGCTCCATGGGCAGTCAGTGTGCCAGACAGCAGCATTCTTCTGAGGGAATAGCAGGTACCAGGTCCCCTCATAGGATGGGAGCTGGGGATGTGATAAGGCAGGAGAACACCCATAAATCACACCCAGGGCTGAGTGTGGTTTTCACCATTCAGCTCCCACAAGGCAGCAGAGGGGGGAGCTGCTCAAAGACTAAACCAGAGGTGCTGATGGTGTTACGATCACTTCCCTCCTTGGGGCTGACTCTGTTCACATCAGTAGCCACTCTTCACACATCTGCTCACATCATGTGCTGGCTCTTAAAGAAGGGAACAGACATCCCAGCACCAGCCTCACCTCGCATTCCTCCTCTGGTCTGGCTCACTGCAGGCCCCTTTTGAAGGTCCGCTAGTAGAGTTAAGGCAGGGTGAACCACCACAGACTTATTATCAGATTAAGGGGACCCCAGAACTATTGTGAAAATGTGTTTCTGCATACAGAGCAACAAGTTTTGTCCATAATTTCTACAGTGTTCAAGTGCAAACATTCGAAGTACTCAATCAAGAAAGCACTGGAGGCAGCACACAGACCTCCACAGACCTCCTTCTAAGTGTGCTCCTGTTTCCAGTGAAAAACGGGAATGAAGAAATTCACACACAAAGAAATTCATAAACACCTGACAAGGCTGCAGCTGTAAAACAGCACATTTACCCTTTGTCGTTTCATGACATTTTAATAATTTCAAAATACAATTTCACCAGTCAAGAATGATTATAAAAACATGCAAGTATATTTTAACACCAAGTATTTTACATGAGCAGGATTTTCCCTTAGAGGTGGTGCGGGGCAACACAGTGTTTGAAGTATTTTCTGTGATTTTGGCAGTCCAAAACAATTTAGTAAATCCCAAACTCCAGACTGGTGTGTAAAATCCTCTACACATTACTGCACACTATTGCATTGTCTCTTACTCCCTAGAAAATAATATACAGGAGGGCCATTCGATGGAGTGGTTTTACAGACGTATCTATATTTAGGTATAAACATGCCAGTAAAATCATTATACCTCAATAATCTTATTTTACTTACCAATAAAACATATCCACCATTGTAGAGGAATGCAGCACCTACTTACTGCAGAGCAATGTTACACAATCACTTTCAAAATGGGAAGTGAAAGCTAACTTCTCCAATTGAAAATGCAAGAGGAATATAGGTAGTCAGACAGTAATTATTCCAATTGGAATTTAGCCAGGACCAAAGGTTAGATTGCTTAAAAATATCATGAGAACCTTACTTGACACTGCTTTTTTACGTGAATCAGACCTAAGATAAGTATTAATAGAAAATTATTAGGCTGCACAGGCAAAATACAGCTCAGCATTAAGAGATATTTCCAGATGATATTTCAAAATATGGAAAGTACACAAATAGGTCACTGTGCATTCAACCAGGCTAAGTGTAAACAGACTACTACTCCGGCAGTGTACAGCAAAGCCAGGCAATCTTCAGGTCAGAGAAGGAAACTGAGGCAGAACAAAGGCTGGTCACAGGTTTTTGGGGGTAGTTCTGTTGTGTGCCGACACTGGTACCTCCTCCTGCTGCAGTTGTGCCATCTAGGTAGCCTTGCACAATACCCTCTTGGAAGGGTGTTTGCAGGCTCCCCAAACCCAATCTCAAGACAGCTAGAGGAAAGGAAGTCATGTAGTACTGCAGTTCCAGACAAAAAGCTCTCTTGAAGGCAGTTTTCCTAATTAAGAGGAAGACAGTGCTTGGGACAGGAGGTTGGACCGTCCCCCTAGCCACCAGCAAAAGGAATTTCACAGGGATATTGGCCCCATATGGGAGAATGAAAAGCCTACCTCCAGCCTCCCCCTCCTATGCTTCATTGGAGGGCCACAAAGAAGTTCCTATCCCACTGTTTTTTGGGCTTTGCTCACTGAGAGCTCTGATGCTCTAAGCACTGCTTAGACTTCAAGACACAGAATCTGAATTCAGCAGCAAATGTTGTATCTGCACCAACTGCAGTGCTAATTCCCAGCCCTACTCTCAGCACTAGCCCAATAATTCCAGGCCACACCACTCTCAGTCCCATTACTACCTAAAGACAGACATCCTGCCAGACCCAGTGTGAGACATCAGCACTACCCTTTGGTATTTGCCCACCTTTGACAGCATCTTAATTCACACTGCCTTCATTCCTCTGACAGTTTGAGCAGTATCAGACAATGAATCCAAAAGCAATCCTTATGTTTCAGGATCTAGTTGGAGGTAGGAAGAAATCCATCTCACCTGGGAAATACTTTACAAACCTCAAAGGTGCTTTGGGCCTGCTATCCAACACACCACCAGAGAACAAGCGCACCATAAGAAGCTGTAGGGAAGTCAGCATTGCACTAGATGGCTACTGGGCTGTCACACAAGGAAATACGAGTATGTCCAGATCAAAGAAAAACACTATTTCTGTATTTACCAGTGACAGAAGACTGGCGACTTTTTGATCTTTTTGTCTGCTGCCTGCCTTATGGGCAAACTGGAGGTGATGCCTTAGGTTTTAACTTTTATATTTTTCAAATCCTATACAGCTAGTGTAACTCTGAAGTTTCCTGTAGCTTGTCAAGTGCTGTTCTCTCATGATAAGATAGACATAACAAAACCTCTTTAGCTTGCTTTCCAAGGACACCCAGACCAAGAACTGTAAACCTTCATCTTGGGGAGAGGGGGGCAAGCTTGGGGAAATTCCATCATTGGCTAAGTTCTGTTAGTGAATTTATGCTGATATAAAAGTCTGAAGAACTCGTGACCTGTCATTGTCCATTTTGGGATGCACCCTCTGGAGCCCAAAGTGTACATCTGAAGGCCTCTCAAATAAGTACCTCCTTTATTCCCTTATTCCTGTCTAGTCTCTATTTCTAGGTAGCCATTTAAGGCATCAGAGGAACTAAGAAAATCCATGGGAAAAAAAGAGGGAGGACAGACTGGAACCTCATCAACTGCTATTCCTAAGAGCTGGGGTTTAAAGCTATAAATCACACCAAAATTTACACCTAAGTTTCTCCAACTCTGATTTTTGACAACCCAATTTCAGCTTAGGACTTCCTCCCAGTTGTTATTCTGCAGTGTAGACATGCTGCATATTGTATACCTCTGAAGAAGCATTCCTCTTCTTCTAACACTGTTTTAACAATTGTCCTACCACACCTTCAGCCCAGGCTATTTGTACATTGACAACTCTTGTGCTGCTGTTTCCTGTATTACTGCTTACCACGTAGGTGACATAAATGCCCATAAATCTTCTTCTGGCTCACAGCCCTGTTGTTCCAGGAATTTTGTCAACAGACACAAAGAAGAGGAGGATGCATCTGTGGCACGATAGATGTGTCTTGAAAGTGCCTGCACACTTCAGGTGCTTATAAACAGAATGAATGATGCGGCAGGAAAATCTCCGTACGTTCAGAGCAGAAGGATGGCAGAGACTAGAGACGATGGAAAGTGCCATACACAGTGGTGAATGCAACAGTCCAGCACCTGGACCAAAGGGGTTTAGTATAGTGACCCTGAGTATACTGCCCCCCAAGGGCATTTCAGTAGTTTTAAATGAAAACTGGTATGGTTTCGTTTATTTTAACTAGCTTTGAACATCACTTATATTACCATTCTCAGCTATAAATACTCCTACAATAGTGGCAGAAACATTTCTCTAAGGCCTTTTGGGCAGATCTTCTTTCTCTTCTTCACAATCACTCCCTCTCCAATATGTACCTTTGTCCATGCCTGTAAGGCCCCACAGATCCATTTCTATCTAACAGACAAAATGTTTCCAATATTCCCTTATTTCTCCCAAGTCAGCCTTGTTCTTTTGGGGAAGGCATAACACACCCCCAGAAAAAGCCTTCAAAGCCCTTGGAGCTCTCTCATTACCTCACTGCTAGCTCTCTTTCCATAGACACTGTGTGGAAAGTAGCACATATGTTTACTTCTATTCTCTATTTATTTTCTTCAAAACTGTTCTTTCTTTATTAAACCAGGTACAAACTCCTTCCTGACTTGGGCGGTGTCAGATACATCAGAGGCTAGTTTGTCTCTGTCAATCGAACAGGTGTATCCAAGAATAAGGTGGAAAAGTGCTTCCACTTCTCTACCCCATGCAAAAGAGAAGAGCAATTCTCTCCCTGCACTTAAGGCAGTACAAAAAACACTTTGATCATCAATTAGACCCATATCATTCCCAACAGATGAAGAACTATGTCTCATTATTGTAAGCTTGCCCAAGGGTAAGTTCCCAGTGTCCTTCCCACTTCCTCCCTCCCACATATTTTACATATCACGGGTGATAGCTGACACAGCCACAGCCTGCAAACTTCTATTGAGACCATCACCAAATTATTCATACAAATCAAAAATTAAAATCCTCTGCTTAATAGTCTTGCCCTTCCCCCAGTCACTTTAGGATTACTGTCTACAGCACCTGCTTTAGCACACTACCTGCTCTGAAACAACTGAAACAGTAAGATTACCACTGGTAGGAGATGGCTCACATTTTGAAACATTTCCCTAAACTCAGCCTAAATTTTTCCTTTGCTCAGCTATCCTTTAACTTTAATAATATCTCCTTCATTCAGTCTAAACCATTTCTCCCTCTCAACTCACCCTTTCCACCATGAAAATGCTTGTAGGTGGTTATCTGATCGCCTCTTGAGACTTTCCTCTCCTGCAGCAAAAGTTCAGCTCTGTTTATTGTTCCTCATCATTTGAGTCCCCTTGGATCCCCATCAGGATGAGCGAGGGAGAATAAAGGAGCGAGGGAGCAAAGGAGCGAGTCTGACCTGCTTCCCAGACTGGCACACACGTGCAGAGCTGCAGGAGTCAGTGTCACACACACACAAGCCATTAAGAGAGACAGCAGGTCAGTCTGGCATTGCCCAGTGCCAACTTCTAAATGCCAGAGCAGAGAGGCTTGGCACAGCCACCCCTCTCTGCAAGCCTGGCTCGCGGAGCCAGGCTAGAGCCACTATTCCCCTGCCAGGATCTCACCCTCCCCCCAGCATCCCGCTTAGAGAAGTTTAGAGGGTTGAGACAGGTCCTCCCTGCCAGAGACTGAAATATCCTCACCACCTGGAGGGTTCAGTTGCCACAGCTGTCACTCCATGCGTGTGTATGCTCTTCTTGAAACAAGGGTTTCAAAGCTTATGAGGCATACACCATCTCCCATTTACGACTGTTGTCTGCCCCACCTCAGAACTGGATCTGGGCTCAGAGGAGACCATCCAAATCAAGGGACATGCTGCTGCATGTGGGGCCCCTCCACAGGATTTCAGGAGGGCTGAAAGCAGCTTTGCCTCCTGAAGTGAAGACTCAGTTTAAACAGGCAGCAGAATGCTGCACAAAGCAACACCGGCATTGCCTCTTAAATAGAACTGAAACCCTTTGAAAAGCCATTGGACAATCCCTTCCTTCCTTTCTTTATTTTCCACTTCCAGTTTTCATTTCCAAGCAGGAATCAACAGCACATTAAAAACCTGAGGATATTAAAGACCGCAATTTCCAAAATCTAGGGATTTATATACCTCTGATCCATTAATAACCATGAGAAACACATCTTTAACTTCACTTGGATGGTTTGGAAAAGCACTTCCATGGCATTTCTCATTATTTGATATATTAATTCAAGGTTTACTGTTCAACTTTAACCAACTCTACATTTTGTGCATTGACAGATTGATACATTGAATTTCAAATTTTAAAAAACAAGAAGAATTTTCATTTCCAAGGGTGAAAGGACATTCCCATTTCCCAGGCTCTCTCATGCATTTCATTCATTACCTGCTCATTCCCTGCATCATTTCCTTAAAGGAAAAACACAGAGAAGGTAAACAGAGTCTGCACTGGCTCTGGAAGGCAGCTACCAAATTCCACACCAGTGCTGAGATCCCCACTTGTTACTCAAAGTCTCACATTAAGAGACAGTTTTAAATTATTTGGATGCCAGATGTAAACAGTGTAAAAGCCAATTCAGAATCGTTTTTTAAAACATACCATAAGTGGGAAAAAAATATATCTTTTTTTAGGCCAAAATTTAGTGATTCATTCTTCTACAAGGCTGAGAATTCTAGAAAGGGTATCCGAGTTAGAGGGAGACAGCCTCAAACTACACTTGCACTTTGGACACAGTCATCCTGTTTGCTGCCCATCTTCTCACATATAATGTATGACACGGGGTACAATTTTAAAACATAGACCTGCCCATCCCTTAAGAAAGATCTTCATGGGTGTAGATTTCAGTTTTGGAACCCATGCAGCAGGGACAAGCTAGGAGAAAATATGCACCGCCTCTGCTCATGATGGCACTGCTATAGCAAATCTTAAACAGCTCTAAAGCAGAGTGCCAGGGTTCACCAGGCATGGTCAGACTCTCGTGAAGGTATTACAGACAGCAGAAACGGCAGAGAAGGTGACTTGATGCCTGAAGCACCAAGATGTGATGAGGACAAAAGAGCTGCTAAGTGGGGGTAGTGGGGTGGAGAGAGAGATGCATCTTGTGAGCTGGTCCAGGACAAAGCTGCAGTGCTCCAGACGTGGATGGACCACGTTTCACAATCCCCTCGCATCCCTCAGGAGCCTCATGGCCTCTTGCTTTCCACTGGTATGTAGCATTTTGGAAAGTGAGGTTTAGTCACCAAGTGACAATGCCTGCTTTGTTTGTGAAATAAGACAGGGAATTAATCTGGAAGGGAAAGGGACTGAGATATGGGTTTTGCACGTGGAAAGAGGTATGACACAGCCACTGAAGCCAAGAATAGTCAAAAGCAGTTTCTGGTCAGGCCACTAAAAATTATAGAGGAGTACCCAGAAAACTTTGTTTTGAGTGTCCTTCCATGTAATTACCTGTCTGTTGATCCCTCCCTTCTCCTCACTCTGATCCTTGGTAAAGGACTTTTATGTTCTTGTTATCATTACTTATTGAAAAATAAAACTAAGTCTACCCAGGAGAAATAATAAGGGAAGACAAATGTGTGACACCTAAAAGGGTGCCATTCAAGATATTTGGAGCTATACACTCCCTATCCAGAAGCATCCCAAGAAACACTTATGCCTTTAGAAAAACTTGATCCTTACAATAAACACTAAAGCCAGGATAAATGGAGAATTGATAACTGCAAATCAGAAAAATTCTTGGTAGTCTCATTTTTCTTATCCTTTCCCTCTTCCTTCTTCTGACCCAACACTCTTCCCTTTCCCTAACTTTCTCACTCTGAGTTCAGTGACCAGTAAGGCACCAGCCATCGAGCAGCTGGATACAATATGCTTTCACAGTACATTAGAGCTGTGCACCAGACCATGCTGTGCCTGCAATTGTATGACAGGTCAGGGCCAATTCATCTTACTGAGACCTTCAATCAACAGTGTCCAGAAAACTCTCCCGGTTGCAGGGACCCAGCCCAGCAGCCACTGACCTCTCCCTCAGCTCAGCACTCGATCATATTTACAGAGCAGCACTGATGGAAAGATACACAGGCAAAGCCATGTCTGGACCACAGCTCATCACTGGCTGTTGATGCTTCAGGGACAGGGGTGGGAAAACCCAATCCAGTGCAAGCAAACAGACCAGATTTGGCTCAGCTGAATGCCATTTCCATGCATTTTTTTCCTCTGTTGTTTTCTCCAGCCTCTCAAATTCAATGATGCTGGCTGCTTCAGCCAACTTTCCCAGTAGCTCATTAGGCTGTTCACTTCTCCTCATGCCAGTGAATGCATACAAGGAGGTACAAGCCCATGTCACCTCCCAGCCCAGCTCCACCACTGACTTCATGAGGGTGCAGTTCAGCTGCTGTGGTCCACATCTCATCTCAAAAGTCACTATAGCTCACATTTGCAGCAGAAAAAAGAAGCATTAGAAGCAAGAGTAAGAGATAACATGAGCAGAACACGCCAATTGTCACAACAGTGAATACCAGTAAATAAAAACCAATACTATGGACAAAGAATAGCCCTGACTTACATATGCTTTAAGATCAGTTTAGTTTTAAAATAATATACGAGGGCTTAGTAAAAAAAAAAAAAAAAAAAAAAAAAGCCAGAATTTCAATACTGCCCATCAACTTCCTTCAAGCTACAATTTATGTCCTCCTCTATACCACCCTTCTCAGCTTTTTCCGTCCATCATTTATCTTTAATCCTTACTTCATGGCTCCATTACTCACTGTCATATTTTTGTCCATCCTTGCTACCTCTTAGCTCACTTGTATTCACACCATTCATTGTCTGGTTTTAAGTCTTAAAAGCATGAAGGGAACCAACCACAAGAAGTGAAGTCTTGTTCTAACCCTTCCTATCACCATTTAAAACCAATAAGCATTTTTTGAAAGTGTAAATGTCATTGTTTTCTTTCTCACCTCATCAGAAAGGTAGAGATGCATCTTCTCTGCTTCATAGAGTTAGAATGTTTAATTATTTATGGTATTTAAAGTACTTTTGACTCTCAAGCAATAGAAGCTACAGGAGCTGAGATTATTATTATTGCTTTCCATTGCACTTACCCGAAGGCAGGAATGTCTTCTTGTGAGATCATACCCAACATTACTCACAGGATCCCAAGAGAGTGTATTAAAACCTGTATGTCCAAGATCTTCAGGACAATAAATCCTAGTTTAGCTAGGAGCAGAGAGAAAGGAAATCCTGTAATACCACAAATACTCTGCAGCTGCCAAGCTAATTCTTGATACTCAATATCGACTTTGCCACATTGACTCAAATTGCAAAACCCTGCTGATCTGTAGTTTCTGATGGAACACATTAGCAACTGCAGGTTTGTTAAGCTTATGCTCACAAAAATATCTAAAGTCATGATATATTTCGCCTAGTCCCAAGCAGCTTCCTTGCTGGCAAGGCAGAGCAAGAGCAATGTGGAGCTTTGGTGAGGGAGGCAGCGCTGCAGTGGGCAGCCAGCCCTCAGCGCCTGGGGTGGAGCTGCAACTCTTCTCAGCACCCGGACCCATCCTCCAGGCAACTTCAAACCAGACCTAGAAAACTCCTATTTCATCAAGAGATCTGCCCTGGGGTTCTGACACAGATCTAGGAGGTCTGGTTCCAGCAGCTCTTGAACAGCAGAAATGTAAAGCCCAGATCCATTTCAATGCACTTGCAGAAACTCAAAATAGGAGCTCTCTCAGGCATGGGTCTCCAAAGTAGAAAGCCTGGATTTAAACTGATCTGGGGGAAGGTGGGCAGACCAGAGTCACCAGACTTTATAATATAGACAAGAAGTCTTAGGAGCTCTAGTTCACTCCTAAGCAAAATCCGGGAGCCTTGAGACCCCAAGAGTCCTGTCTGGGGCTTCAGGGCCACAGGTGCCAGAAATCTAGAAGCCCTTGGAGCCAGGGGAGGAAATACTGCTGTGACAATTTCGCCACTGCTAATTAATCACTCTTACAGGTACCTCTGAACTTGCAGTGTCCCAATATTTGCAGGGGGAGGGAGGGAATTTTGACATTAAGTTTGGACTAAAAAGGTTTCTACCTCTGAAGGTACTCCCCCTGCCTGAAAAATCTTCTTGCACCCTGGAGGTTTGTGATTCTGTCAGACTTCACAAAGTGCACTGCACTGCGCCTGAGCACCCAAGTGACGCCTGGGGAGAACAAAAAAGGTTTCGAGGGGTTCTGGCAGCCACAGGGCAGTTGTTGTCATTGGCAAATTTACAGGGACAAACTGCTCTGTTTTGGGGGATTTTTCTGTTGAGCAGGGACAGATATGAAGGCTGGAGTAGTCCTGGAGTCAAGAGAAGAAACGTCCAGCCTGACTCAAATTCTTCTTTCAGTTCCCATCATTTCCTGGGTTACACTGCCATAGAGCAATGTTGAAAGACTAGTGCATTGCCATTATCTTTATTATTAATTATAAGGTAATTAATTACAAGGTAATAGAATTAGTTATAAGATAAAATAAGGGTGTGTATGTATTTTTACATGCATACACACAGAGAATATATTTGTCTATATATAAACACTAAGGTTTTATTATTGTTTATTTTTATATAAATTTAAAGGGTACTCATGCACGCCATCTCATCTTGGACCAGGAGACAAGTCTGCATATCTTTGAGGGTGGAACATAGGTGAGAGAAGCAGCTCTTTACCACTTTCCTGTCAGACCTGAAATGGCACCAGTTCCTAAACACACCAAATCCATGTATTCCTGAAAATGGGACAACTCAAAAACCATCCAGAAAAATAAAAGGTGGAGACAACATTCAAGTTGCATCCTTTTTACATCTAGGATGGCCCTTGAACGAAATCAGCTTCTAAGTTAGAAGCCCAGACCTTGCTGCTACGCCACGGGTCAGCACCCAGCACAAAGCAGCTGTTCTCCCTCCCAAGAGCTGTTTCTGGGGTGGAAGAAGAGGCACCACTCAGACAGTGGGTGGGGGTTCAGGGGATATAGCGTCAGGGCTGTCTTAACATTGCCCATCTGGAACTGCTGCAGTAGCACTGAGGTGCCAGTCCTGCCTTCTGAAGGACTTTCGTACAACCCTGAGGTTACAGTGGCAAATAACCACCATGTTAAAGCAGTCAGGTAGCAACAGCCTTCAGCTAGGTCTCACCCCCTTGTTTGTATACAGCAGTACCAATATTGACATCCTGAACAGCCAAAGATTATATGCTGCAGTTAATACCCATCCCCAAAATGATGTAGATAAAGCAAACCCAGTTGTCTATATGAACTGCCTCTCCAAGTGCCTTGAGCACATCACTCATCCCCCTCTAACCTCCCGAGGCTGTGCTCACTTTGTGGTTTTTGTGTTTTTTCTACTCAACACAGCTTTGATTCTTCTCCAGGCCACGTCCAGGCCACAGAAAAGTGAACTTCAGCCCCATAGGGTCCCCAGTTTCAAATTTAAAAAAATATTTTAAAATCAGCCCTTAGACACCATGCCTGCTTCCTGCAAAAACCTCACTGACACAGCCCTGCTTTGGTGTCCTGTTCAGGATGACACTCTGGCAGGACCTTGTTTCCAAACCAGGAGGCATTTTTGCATGCAGTCGTGTCAATTGCTATAATTATGAAGATGCCAAAGTGCATTAAAATTCTCAGAGGCCTTTGCACAATTCATTTCCACTACCCCTGTGCCAGAGGAGTGTAAGGCCCCTGATATGGCAGCATCTTAAACCCACTTTGCATAGGTGTTAGCACCTTTGTGAGGCACTGCATACCACAGGAGGGGGGTCATGATCTACATACAGAGCACACATCCAGAGAGAAGCCTCTTGCCACACTCCCAGTGATATTTGTCTCAGGGGAGAAGGGGAAAAGCTGGAACAAATAAGACACTTATGCATTATCAACTGACTACATTGTCGTTATTGCTCTGGGATCCCCTTCCTCTTGTTTGCGCTTTATCTTTAGAGCCTGCAAAGCTTCAGGGATTCACCACTTCCCTGACCATATTCCTAGCACAGCCCTGTCACCATTTCATCCAGAGGCCAAGGATACTAAAGCAAGACAAAAAAAATACCTATTTATCATTCCTTCTTTCCTAATTAAAGATATCAGAGGACTTAACAGACCTCAGCTGATCTCCCAGCCCTGGAGCTGAGGTGAGTCGGTGGGCAAGCTCCAGGTGATTAATTTACCCAGGCTGGCCTGGCATGCAGCTAAGGAACCATCCTCTCCAGATCCATCTGCCTTCCAGCTTCTCCCCCACTGCTAAAATTTTTATTTATAAAATGAAATTGCCTAAAAGCAGATATTAAATAAAATAAATTAAGAAAGAAAAAAAAAAAAACACACCACAAAAAAACCACCACCTCAAACCCAAAGTATCAGATACCCAGACACTAGGGAAAGAAAAAGCACTCAGGCAGTGCATCAGCTCCCTAAGGGAGGAACTCAGGTTTGAGTTACTGCCAAGATGACATCTGTAGGGAAATAAGCCAGCAGATGCAGGGAATGGACTGCAGGGGCCCAGAAAAATGGGGAGGGGAGGAAGGAAAAACAAAAGAGTGAGCGACAGAGAGAAATAAATCAAGAAATTAAGCAGTCTGGTTTGTTCATCTCTAACTATTCTGCTTCACAAAATTTACAGGTGTTTTCCACTCTGTATCTCTGCTGAAGCAGTTTTCCAAATGTCCCAGTACCTACTTCAAACCATCTGGTTTGCCATACCCCAGCCCAGCAGATTCTAAGCCAGAATGGCTTCAGTGCCAGTTGGATCAGAGCAGAAAAAAAGCCATCTTCTCTACCTACTGTGATCTATGGATTCCCTCACTTTTCCCCCTCTATCTAGAGGGTCCCCAGTCCCCTCATAAAGAAAAATAATCTCATACACATTCCAGTTTTCAAAGCAAGGTATCTTCCCAAGCATCCCTTTGGTAACGTCAGTCCTGCTTCCCTTGTGCCTCCAAGCCCACTGGTGTGAAGAGGGGATATGTCCCATGCCAACAGAAATGTGAAAAGAAGAGGCTGATATTTCACCAGATGGCTTCGGACTTGTCAGCAGGGAGAGAAACATGCTTGAAAAACCTGGCCCTGGCACTAACCATCATCTCCTGGACCAGTAGTGCAGGACAGCTGGGGCAGAGTACCAGATGTGAGATGACAGGAATGCAGAGCAGCAATCACACAGGGCAAACATAGAGGCAGTAAGTACCACAGGCTCCCTCTGGGACTGCAATGACATGTTCAGCACACAACACATTTAGAGCAAGAGCAGTGGAAAAGATGCACATACCAATGAGTCAAGGGAGCAGGGTAATGAAGAGTCAAACCATCTGACCATAGCTTACAATGAACAGCATCAAAGCAGGACAAGAAATGGGTAAAAGAAGATCTAAGGAAGGTTCTGCAGCATAAAACAGGCAGGGCAGCAGCCTGCCTACAGAGCTCACTAGCTCAGAAAACTTTACCCTCCTCAACCCAGCATCAGCCCAGAATGACCACTAGTGGCAGTTCTAATCCTTGTTTCACAGAGCCCCTCTAAAAGGCCTTCTCCTTAGACATCATGCCTGAAAATTCAGACAACCACCAGACAACTGCACTTTGTACACATGAAATCTTTGTACACATGAAACCTGTACTTCTTGTCCAGCACCTGAGGGAAGCCAAGGAAAGTCCTTGTCTTCTCCCTACTATTTTCTGTGCTCCAGGAGACAACCCTCTGCCATTACAGAATGCTGAAACCTCATCTAGAAACACCCCTTCTGTTTTTCTATAACCTTCACTGTATTTTTGGTTTTGATGGGCCTCATCCCAGCACCAGGGTATCAGCCAGATGTCAGCATAGCTGACACAGAAGTCTGCTGCGAGCAGACAACAGGTGGGACAAGGGGATCCCATGGGGATTGATGTGACCACGCTTTCACTTGGATGACTAAGCCCATGCAGCCTTTTCCTACAAGTTTCAGCAAGAAGGGGACTAAAAGGGAAAGGGCTGCCACATCGTCACAGTCTCAGAGCAACCGGCAGATGTGCTAAGCATAAAGCAGATTGTTCATGCAGATAGAGCTGCATTACGGAGAGAGGAATGACAGAGATGCTTTGCCTTTTCTTGTCCTCGGGTTCTTCCCACTCCCCAGAAAGCCCATTAGCCTGCACCTTTCGTCTAGTAGTGCATGCTTTTCCAAGGAGGTGGCCATGCACAGTTAGATGCAGGCAGTCCCTCCACTCCTTCATCACAGGCTGACATCCATGCCAGGTGCAATGCACACACCCACACACCCATGAACAGCACTCAGAGAAAGTGGAGAAAAGCTGAGGGAAAGGAAAGAGCAGAGCAGAGAAAGGGAAGACAAGAAGAAAAGTGAAAAGTGAGAGGGATGGTGAAAAGAAGAGATAATAATGGTAGAGAAAGTGGAGACACAGTTACTTTGCAAGCAGTAGCTAAAAATCTTCCAACATTTACAGCAAATGATGCATAAAATACACTGTCAGAAATGTGATGCCCAGAACCTTTTGCTGCTAAATATTTAATCTGATTGGCAGGGAGCCATTAAAACCTCAGTGTCTGGATCTCAGGCTTCTACAGAGTAACAGGTAGAGTAAATACATCAACATGTAGTGATTCACCTTGCATGCCACCAGTCTTTCCAACCTGCAGCACTGTGCAAGGAAAAAATGTTGTCAATGGATATTAGGAACATCAGAAACAGGCTACAGGAAAGGCACTGTTTATGTATTTTGGCTCCCACTGCAGCCTAGAGAAAAGTGGAAGGTGGATATGCCAAGTGTCTTCTTAAGAAATTAGAACACGCTGCTGCAAAGGTCTCACACAATGCAGTTCCTGTCTCTCAAGCCCTAAAAAGTCATGCAGGAGCATGGTACATCGAGGCTGCAGTTCTACTGGCTCACACTTCCCTGCGTGCAGTCCCTGAAGCCAGTTTGTGCGCAGACCAAAGGCTGCCTCCAGCAGTCAGGTTCCACCGGCTGTCACGCACTGAGGCAGGTCAGAACGTCCTGCACACGTGTCCTAATGCCAGCACCACCAACGCAGCAGGGCAGCTGGGGTGCAGGCAGGTACTCAGCCCTTTGGGGCAGGAAACCTGATTAGCTGCTACTGCAGCACCGTGAGGGGAAACAGGGCAGCCACCTGCTAACACAGGCTTGCACATGCATATGTTTGCACACCCAGTGCAGTCTCACACTCTGCTGACTCTACTCACAAAACTTTCAGAGCTGCTGCTGTCCATGTCGGCACTGGTGCCCCGAGCCAGTAGCTGAGCTGAATCTATATTCCCAAATAGTAGCTTCTTAGAGCTTTGCAAAGGAGAAGGTTTGTGTTTAGAAAAAGCTTTTGCAGCTTAAAAGTACAACTCCATTCTGATTTAGAGTCAAAACTGGCCACTCAGTCTGGGGAAAGAAACAGACTTCCTTTTCAATCATTTGTGTTGTTCAAATCCACTCATTTCTAGAAAGAAGGCATTTAGAGGGTTGTTTGTTTAGGTATAATGTAACATTTTAAATTTTCCAACGCTAACAAATGTAGAAATATTTTGCTCTGCTATAGTGAGTTTCAGACCAAGTTCCTCACCACCATCCAATACTCCAGCAACAGGAGTACAGCTCTTCCTAAGAATTCTACAGGTCCATGACTCAGTGCGCTGGCACTGACAAGTTACAAACTGCATGAGCGCAGTAGTTGCACCTTCCAAAGAAAGAATAAATAGATATAAATAAATACATAAGAAGTGGAAAGCCATGACAGAAATCTAGGGGAAAATCAATACGCTCCATACTTGTTTCAGAGGACACAGGATTTTACTGTGTCCAAAACCCCATATCACATAAAACATCTGCAAACCTAACACTGGCTGCAGAGCATTGAAAGTCTGGGATGAGGGTTTCACAGATAAGACAGAACTAAGAACTTCTCTAGGCACAGCTCTTGCAGATCTTTCAATAGATTCACCAGCATAAATCTCCCATCATATTCCCCTTTCTGTATTTCTGGCTGCTCTGCTGTCCCTGTTGCAGCTGTTCAAGGAGCTGACTTCATCAGAATATGCTTTGTGAAGTGCTTTTCTGCTCTGTATGGTGCTTTTGCTTTTTTTCTTTTTTCCAGTAAGTGCCAAACCACTGAAGAAAGCCAAGGCTAGAGCTCTGAAAGCCAAGACCAAGTAAAGAGCAAGTATGATCCTGTGGCATCATCAGCTGAAAAGTGGCACCTCACAAGCACAAAAGAAAGTGGGACTTTTGAATACAGCTGTACAGCGTTCATCATCCCAACTCACAGCAGCACGAGTAGGCTGAGTGATTTGCTCATCGGCTCTGACAAATCCTGCTCTGCTTTAGACTTGTCCAAGCCCAGCTTGCCAGGCCTGGGAGAAGGTACTGCGAGCAGCTGGCAAGGCAGAAGGAGACCTGTGCCTACATTTCAGCCTCTCCAGCTGACAGCCTGACATGCTATCCTCAAGCAGCAATGAGGGTGGGCTTAGCAGATCACTGAATTGCTGCAGGGAAAAACTGCTGGGGCAGGAAAGGAAAATTACTGACCACAGCTCTTGATTAACTGAATAAAAGCCAATTTGTGGAAGTCCAATAGGAGGACCCTGATGACCTGCCTCCTATCTTTACCACAAGCTGAGTCTTCCCTGTAGCCCAGGACAGCACAACTCCACTTGCACACAGTGCTTCAGCCTTTACCTTAAAAGGTGCTCTTACAAGTTTGTAGCAAGAACCCACTTCTCTGATGCTGGGCTCCTGTCACTCTTTGAAATGCCTCTTAAAATTTCTCAGGAACTAGCTGTGACACCAGGACACAGTCACTGTCCTACAGGGAACTGTGCTGAAGCATTTATTTTACAAATGGCCCTCCAAAAAGGTATCCCAAAAGAATATGTTTAGGATGCTCTTCACATCACAGTCGACAGAGCTATTCACTCAGAGAGACTGGAGCCACCAGCTGAGATACTGCACGAGCTAATGGCTCTGTTTCTTATCCTTGCCTCTTCCTTTCACTTGGAAATGCACTCAGTCTTAAAAGCAGCTCAGGAAATTAACATTTCCAGGTATAAAATACTTCCATGTATGAAATAGCCTAGCATGTGAAAATGGGCTTTATATGAAAAACGTGCAGAATTTTTTAAGTACATTTGGATGAGAAATACTGTGATAAGAGCTCTTCCTTCAAATTTTTCCATGCCTGTCAAAATGAGGAGATGTAGAACTGCACACTTCTTTTTTCATTAATTAGGCTATTTTATTCCTCAAAAAACCATTCACACTGAGAGGCAAAAAAACAAGCTAATCCACACTTTGTTGGAACTAAATCCTCATTGCATTTTTTGTAAGAAATGTACATTTCCTCCATAGTCCCCCATTGCAAATGATAGCATTCAAACAGATCCATAATCAAAGAAAATATAAACAGAAACATTAATACACATGTTAATACACATAATATGAATAAAAATCCTGCAAGAAAAAGCACGACGGCTCTGTCTTGTTCAGAAGCTCAAGAAGATTTTAGAGACTACATAATCACATGAAAACTCACTGAAGCAGGATCAGTTTCCCAATGCCTTCATTGTGTGCTAAACAAGTGTCTAATGTCACCCCTGGCCACTTACATGCATAAAAATTCCCCCATCCCTCCCTGCGTTCTTGCCACTCAACATCTAAGCTTCTCCTTCATACATGTCCTGCTTTTCCCAGCTTCAGCTAGGGGCCCACTTTCTTCTAGATCTGCCCTTAGTGACTAAAGGGAATAATTGGCTCCTGTCCTCTCTTTATAACAGTCCTTTACAGACTTGCTGTTTGGTTTCCACCCACAGTTATCTTTCCTCTACACTGAACATGTCTGGTTCTCTCAGCATTTCTTACAGGATTTTAGTGTCTACTGCCATCTACCCCATCCCCTTGCTTGCTCCCGCTCCAGCCTGCAAACTATCTTTTTTAAAACAGTACACCCTGACATGAATGCAACACTACACATTCACAGACAAAAGGACAGAGGAGAAACTATGGGTCTGGCAAATCAGAGGAGGAGGACTTCTGTGGGAACATCACATCCCTCCTCCCCAGGAGAATTCTGGATGCTACTTGTAGCAAAGCTCTAAGAGTCTACCATCACTTCCCTGGAAACAGTACTTTAGCCTCTGCCACATTTCACAGCGGGAACTCTGCTTTCTATTCAGCACTTTTCTTTGTTCATTTGCTGCTATTGTTTGGCTACAGCTACTTCTCAGTCTCTGGTTAGGCTCCTACACAACTCCGGTAGAAGTGCAGAGCAGGCATCTGACCAACAGCTGCTCCAACAGCACTAAACAATCCCTCATTCTATTTCTCTCTTCTCTGTTTACATTCTAAAGCACACACTTTAAGGCAGTCACCACATCTCTCTTTTAATTGTCATTTGGCCAAGCTAAATGTAATTAGTTACTTTAATCTTCCCTCTTAGATCAATCCCTCCAGCATCTTAATAATTTTCATTGCTCCACTGAATTTGTTCTAATTTGCTGCCATCTTTGGGGCACTAAGTTCTCTAGAAATTAGCGTAGGTACACTCAGATCCGGCACATGAAGAAAACATGACTAGAAACACGTAGAAAATATTTCCTTGCTCCAAGACACAACAGTTCCGTTTATGCAATCCAGAAATCACATCAGCCTCTTTGCTGCCGCATTGTACTGAGTGCATATCTCATTTGCCAGCCAGTGAAACCCCAGTGTCATTTCTGGCATTACTGCTTTCCAGGGGTGTACCTCTCATCTCTGCTTTCTTTCCGAGCACAGTCTGATTTTAACTCCTGCTATTCAATTTACTATCCACTCTGTTAATCCCCAAATCCTATTCTGAGGTATGACTGCTTAGCTAGCTATGTATCTCAAATCTCTTTGATTTCCAGTGGAAATACTCTCACAAAGCAAAGGCACGGGGTTTAGTCATCAGAGTAAAGCCAAGGCGCATCCCTAAATTCACAAGACAATATGGATTCTTCAGAGACATGTCCCCATCATTGATCCCTCACCAAAAACTGCCAAAAGGTTTTCAAGGGCTTCAGTTTGCTTTGGTGGTGACCAATGTTGGGCTGCTGTGTGACAGCAAATCTGTGTGACAGATTTTCTGCTCTCAGAAAAAGCAGTGGGCCCTGTGGCAACAACCAAGAGCACTGAGCAGGTGCTGCTTAAGCACCACTCCAAGGTACCACTGCTGTGGTACATTTCCATACACTGCCTTTCCCTGTGCACACCCTCAAAGTGGGCATGGCACCTTTCCAATAGTCTGAACATCAGCTTCCTCCAAACAGTGGTGTCCAAGCTTTCCCTCCTCCTTCATCCCAAAGAGAGGGAGGCGGGAGGTTACTTCAAAGCCTTTTTGTGAGACATCACATATGTGCAAAGTACACCAGATGCTGCCTAAGCATCTAGCAGTCGTAGAAGAAAGACCTGGGTGCAAAGAGTGCTTTTTAACACACAAAAGGAAAAAAACCCTTTCTGTCCTCCAAAACTTGTTCTTCTGAAATCTCCTTCAAAACTCTTCCCCTCCTCCTCCAGCTCCCAGACACCAGAGCCTCCAATAGCTCCCAAAGTAGTTCAAAGGCACTGAGACACAGTGGCTTTGCCTCCCCACCAGCAGGACTGTCCTGGCCATGAACTGAGGCTGATAGAATGAAGTCCAGTTGAGCTTGTCCAGACTGGAGGAGAAGGAAAGAAGATGGAAAAACAAGGGAAAGGTGGGGGTGGGTGGGGAGCCTGCCCTGGGCTGCATTGATTCATTGCCTCCACAGCTGCTCAGCTCCATGGAGGAGATGCTGCTCAGCCCAGTCCAGCTTCTGATAGCCACAAGGCAGCTGTGGCTCAGCAGTGTCTAAATCAAGTTGGGGGGGGGGGCGGTCCTTGACACTTATCTCTGACTGTGCCTGCACCCCTTCTGCTCTGGGACCCAGATGAAGGGAGCACATCTACCACACCGAGTGGGTTGTAGCACCAGCTTCCCTCTTCCGAGAAAAGAAGTCCAAAATAAAGCAACGGCTACTTCTTCCCACCCTCTCCCATTACTGTGTACTGTCAATGTGGGTAAATGTGTCAGCTCTCTCAGTCCTTCATGGCCCAGGTTTTAGAAGGACCAGAATGCAATTTACTGCCAGTGAAAGTCCAACAAGGTGTATAAATCTGCCTTCTGGCCACAACCTATTCTCATAACCCATGTCATCCCACTTCCTCCTCACCAGCATCAAGAGAAGGTTTTCTTATTAACCTTCCAGACTTAGAAGGGACAAAAGAAGCTTAGCTCAAGTCAAGTCACTTGAAAAGCCAGAACATGTGTGAATTGGCTGGATTCATGACAGTGGCTAGCACCATCACAAAGATGTTTGTAACAGAATCTCCGAGCAGAGAAAGAAAACAAAGTGGGTTGTATAAAAATACAAAACTGTGTCTGTCCTTTGTATGTTCAGAAAACATGAGATGGCACACATACACACAAACACCTTTCCCACACTTTGCACTTACTTGAAGCCCAAGGGTCCTCCTACAGGAGACCAATGTGCTTCTAGCTGAAAAGAAAGACCAGAACTATACATAAATCTAAAGCAGAGGAGCTCCATCCAAACCACCTGAACAAACCTCCTGGCACAGACCAAGGATGGTCGCTTTTTGCCAAATGCTGATCAGCACATACTAGACCAGCTCAACCAGGATGGAGGTGGTCAGCCTGGCTTCACCAAGAGAAGCTTGGCCAAGAGTAAGCTCAGTGTGGCTCTTACCATCTCAGTCTAGCACACGGCAGGATGACTCCCAATTACAGCTTCTCCAAGCCCTTCAGTTGCTGAGGAACTCCATCCATTCAGCGCACCACAAGTTCTGCTCAAGGTTCTATAGCTATTCCCCAGTACCTTCTTCTATTTACTGCTATGAATGTTTCATGTTTCATTTCCAGTTATAAGAAGCACAGCTTAACCGCCTCCTCCCGAGTGAAGCTTGCCTTCTCTTTACATTGCTCCTCTGATCTTTCATCAACATACTATATCCAGATGATTTTATCCAAGTTCTGTATTTCTTTAGCTGGTGTAATAAATGTGACATTTCAGTAAAGCCAAGGTTCAAGCTGAGTCTATGTTTGCATACAAACTCTTTAAATCCCAAGGCTTCAACTAAATAACACACATAGTTTTGTCCTATCCAGGAGGACCACTGGACCAAACATTGTCTTTTTGCCACTAAATATTTAGACATCCTATATGGAAATCAGAAATTTTATAGGGAATTTAAGTCTTGAATGCTTTTTCTTCCTCTCCCTCTGGATCTCTGACAGTAAAATCAAGTTCTATGATTTCTCCATCGAGTTTTGTCCATTTTTATATAATTTTATATTACTCTTTCAAAGTAGTTCAGATTATGAGAAAACACAATTAATTTTCTTTAAAAGTCTCAAATTCTGTTCAAGTGGAAAATTCAACTATGGCAAATATAGTAATTTTCAGCAGTTCTACCAAAGCATTGATTTTTCTCCCCCAGGCACAGTCTATCAGGATTTGGCAGAGGAAACCCGACACAAATTAATCTGATCCCAAAACTGAATGACAACCAGATTCTATACCTTCTCCCGTTTCATACTGCAGGAAAAGCAATACATTACATGATCAAGAAAACACCTGAAAACTTACATGGAAAAGAAGTGTTTAAGAACCTGTTGCTACCCTTACAATCATGTCATTTAATGTTCAAGAAACAGTGACAAAAAAAGTAGCACCCTTTGTATTAACATGAAGCATTAATGCAGCATTCATTGCAGGCACCAAAAGAGCAGGCTAGACAGTACCTCAGTAGCTCTTCATGATGTTCCTCCTGTGACCAAAGTGAGCAAGCTTCAAAATGAAGCTGATTCAAATAAATACTGGATGCCCTTGCATCTCATACCCCAGAGAGATCCAAATTCAATCCTATCTGATGCTGCATCCACAACTAATACCAAAATTCCCCATTTCAAAGGGACAGTGGAGCCAGTCTCTGGGCTGCAGCTGCACCCTTGTACAGGTACACATTGCAATTTGTCCTGCCACAGTTGCTGAGCTGCAGTATCACAGAAGACTGTCATGTCAGAGAAGACACATGGATTTCTGTATTACCATGTGCAACTTAAAAGGACACAGACTGTCAGGGCAAACCTTCTAATTTTACATTTATGTTTCATCATGCAAGCAATATTTTCTTCGGAAAGATATGCCTTGATGGAGATGGGCAATGCTTCTAAAGGCAGGCAAGGAAAAATATACAAAGACATATAATGAAATGTCATTCTTAAACTAGGTCCCTCCTGGGACACAGTGGTGCTAGAAGCAGCAAGCCCTGGCCATCTTCCCTTACCCTGTAGGATCCAGAGAAACAGGTCCCTGAGGAGTGCCACAGACCAGCCCTTTACCTGGTCATGTCAACAGACCTCATGCACCAATTTGCCTCTGTCTGGTTTGAAGTCAAGGTCTGAGAAATCCACAGATCCTAGCTCAGCTCACCTAATGGGACACTGGTGTTTCCTGCAAATTCAAATCACGTTTGAGAACCGTTTACATCAGACACAGACTGAGGAATCTCCAGGCCTTTGCATTCAAAAAGACATGGACCATCAGGTACCCAGTTTTCTTACAGTGGAAAAACACAAGACAAAGGGCCAGACATTAGGAGATTTTGGATTCCTCATGGAACGTGACTGTTTTCCAAACTGAGTGGTAAAAGAAATAATTTAATACACCCCTTGTCTTTTCTAGCCCCCAACCCTGTACATCCTTAAATGCATACACACAGAACAAGAGATAATTAAAAGCTTTCAGAAAGCTCATCTATGTAGGCTACCTTTGTAGCCAATAGGGATTAGCTTTTCTAGAGGGCAGGCTGGAGCACATCCATGGGGCTCCTGCTCTACACTGCCCTTTGAAGAACCTGGTCTTTCTCCACTGACTTCCTGGAGTTCTTCGGGAAACAAGTCTCCAACACCTGGTGTTCACTCCTGGAAAAACTCCCCTTTCCATATAGAAATCAAAAACCTCACCAAGCTTTTAAAAGCAAATGTATAATGAACTATGAGAGGAGATACACCAAGGGATATGAACTGCAGGAAAATCTCAAGTGATTTTAAAGATCTGGAGACAATTTTAAAGAGCTACCTGCACATTATAGGAGATAAAAATTTTCATTGGAGCAGTAACTCTGGTTTCCTGTCACAGAGTCCGTAGTTCTCATCCCTCGTCCTTCCTTTAAGAGCACTTGCTTGAGGATCAAGTCTTTGTTCCCTGGGAATTCACCTCTTCCTGTCACTCTATTCCCCCGCTGGAATCAGCACTGCAGCTCAATGCTAAATGAAACATTTTGTTGTCATGTCACTGGGAAAAAACAAATGCATCCAAAGCAGAACAAGAACAAACCTGCACCGACTAATTTGGAGGAAGAATTAGCTCCCATGTCTCAGAGGACTCCACTGCCTCTGGGCTACAGAGCCTGTACCTCCATTTCTTTCATGGTGAAATAATTTCTCTTTTTATAAGTAATTACTTTATATCGGGCCAAAGAAACAAACTACCTCCACAGCCCAGTCGTTAGAGCAGTCCCTCTCCAGCACAATGAATAGGCATTTATATAAAGTAGAACAGTTCCAACTGGAAAAGTTCCAACTGAGAAAGCATTACTGCAGAGGACCCAGTAGTCTGAGCCCTCATCTTGGCTAGGACAACCTCAGGGACAAGTCCCCAATTCAAAGTATGCAGAAAAACGATGCATCACACAAAACCCAGTTAGTTTCCTGCCTACCACCTGCTAGCTATTCTTTTCTCTGCTTTTTCATGAAAACACATCAAACACTCTAATTAATCTAAGTGCAGAACTAGCAAAACTTCTGATTATTTTTTTTTGTGGGGCAGTTAACCCATTCCCAAACTTCTTCTGTCAAAAACCTTAATCATCATCTCTAACATCAAAACCTGAAGTCAGGAATCAATCTACCCTAACAAAAAAAAAAAAAAATACAACACTATTAAGGCAAGGCATGTCATTAACCAACACTCATCTCCTACTATGCACCTCCAGGTTTCTGAAAGTTATTGCTTCCTCCAGTAAGAAAAAAGGCTATTGCATAGAAAGGGCTGCTCGTGTAAGATACCCACTATGAAAATCCAGCTCCTGCTTCAGAGACTGTCAAGGTACAGGCACTCAGCTCCTGCAGAGTTCTCTGACTCCTGAAGTTCATTTACTCTACATAGAAATCGTGCAAATTAAAAATGCTTAACGCATGACCCTTGTGACTCTCTCTGAATCCCTGGTTTGAAAGTCCACAAACTTTCAATCTAGGGATTCAAAGAGCTTTCTGCAAGAGCAGCCATCTTTCAAGGCAGCCATCCTACAGCTACCCTATTTTTCCTAAGCTACTTAATTTTTCTCTCCTTCTGTTTAGGGTGCCCCATCACTTAATGAAATGATTGCAATGTCTTTTCCGACATTCTGTTTATACTTTCGCGGCATTTACCACTGTTAATTTCAGATTGAGTCTTAAAAGCTTCCTTCCAGAAAGACAGTACCGCAGACCAAATCCACGCTGATTTTATACTTTGACTTTCAACATTTCAGAACACTATCTATATAATTTCAATTATATATGATAGTCATCTCTTCAGTAATAAATTAGAGTGTAATTTCAAGTTGCACCGAAAACGTGGAGAGCTGAGAAACTATGAGAACAGATTATGTCATTCTGTCGCTTTCATTAGACTCTCCCTTGGGGATTGTCAGCCTCTGATGTTTCAGCTTGCCTCTGCCGAAACACACGTCTGACAGGAGGGAATCTCCCCTGAGATACTTAGGCCACTGACTACAGCAGCCAGCAATAATAGAGAATTATAGAGGAAGAGAGAGAGGGGTGCAGGGATATGCAGATCCTTCCCACGTGCTTTCCATACAAGAGTATGCCTACGTGCAAGTAGCAGCGAGTTAATGCATTCTAGTGCATTTCCTCTGCCACAACGCACTTCAAATGCATTTCTAAGCAAAGTCTTGTGACAGAAATTCCCCAGCAATCCAGCTGTGCACAATTAAACAACAACCTGCTTTACCTGGTACAAAGAGACTTACAGCAGCAACCCTTTCTCCATCCTCCTCCTGGAGCAGCTGGTAGCATCCTGACACCTTTCGATGTAGCAGTGGAGCCATTCTTCTCACTGCATGGGCTTCAAAACCACCTGCCCCCAGAGTTGGAATTGCCTGCTGTGCAGAGTTGGAATTGCCCTTGGCTTTAGGATCCTATCAGCTCTTCTGCAATTCATTTCCAGGTGATATTGATTTAGGACTTTCACCTTTCATATTCCAAACAGCCACTGTGGATCTCCAGTACCTCATCTACAGATGTGAACACTGGAGTAGCAGAAGTCTCATGTGACACAAGGAGACCACAGTCCCTTGTTATGTCAGATTTCAATCTCTAACCTACCTGTGCCCCACTGTGTCCTGCTCATGGCCCACAGCCAAAGGTAACAACACGGAACCACTGCAATCTTAAACTGTCATGAGGTTATTATGCCTATCACGGGAAACCAGTTTTCTGTTCATTGGGCAATCAGCTGTGATGTAGGACATGGCATTTGCACTAGTGAATTATCATCAGGTTCATGACACCAGATCTTATCTGCCTCAGCTGGCTCCAAGTAGCCACCTCAACTCCTAGTCTGTTTTGAAGTAGTAAATTTAATGAGTTTCACATTTGTTTCCTCTTGAAAAATCCTCCAAATTCTTCAGAGGTCACACATGCAAGAAGCTACAACCATGTGAGAGAATTGTATATATGGTAATGTATAATGTGGAGATATCCCGACAGTGCATGGCAACCCTAAGAGATTAGGTGAATAAGTGAAATAAAAATGTTAAATCCAAGTAGTATAAAATAGAAAGCATATTGACACATTTCCTCCATTTGAGTCTGAGTGGGTCCTGGACACCTATATAGAAAACTCCTGATTCTTACAGAAAAACACCAGAGGTCAGGACTAATAAATTAATTAAAATAGTGTAATCCACCAGCAGCGCTGCACCACAGCCACCACTTCTGCTGACACACAGGAGGATATACACTGGCATAGGCCTTAGGCCACAGAGCACGTTCCCGATGCTGGCCAAACTCACAATTTCAAAACAGCCCTTTCAGCCATCTCAGCTACAGGCAGAGGAATTCCTACGGACCCAAAGTAGGAAGATCCCTCATAGAACGCACTGCCAGAGCCGCTCATCCAAATCCCAACCAGGCACAGGAAGATCCTCCAACTCAGAGCACAAAGAAATGTGACTGTGAGGGCTGTCTAGTGAAGCAATGATCCTCAGAAACCACGATGCTCATGGCTGCCCATATCCCATTTTATCTTCTGGAAGCAGCAAAGAGGAGTAAACAGAAGGTATTTTTAAACTGTATCTCATCTTGCAAGACAAAAGAATGACATCATGAAATAGCAAGGTGTGAATTTTCACATCATTCAATATGTGACAGTAATCCTCCCCTCCCCTTGCAGTATCAGGTTTTGGGACACTAGTTATTCAGATGCTGTGATAGTGTAAAGCCTTGAAAACAATGGCTACAGACAGGTGAAATTCTGAATGAAAGACACATGGTCTCAATCTAAGCAGCCCAACTTATTCCAGGATTCAAGAACTGTGCTTGCAAATGCTAAAGCATCATTCATGCAGGACATGTTTCTAAGCCTCTTCTGCTTGATCTCTATACTGCAGTTCTTGCCAGTCTCCTGGACAGTATGAGCTGTCACAATGTACCAGAGGTTTTGTAAACCAGGCATCTTTGGGAAGCTCCTGATACACACAAGCTGTGCCACCAGTCGACACCATCATTTTGACTCCTACAGGTACCATATGAGATTTGTTGCACAGAGCCAAACCCAACCAGGTTCCTCCAATGGGACAGTTCCTCTGCCCTGCACACAGGACAAATCAACCTCATTATCTTTCTTCCAAAGTTGTTAGGTTAGGCATGCAAATATCATGATCTGAGGTTCACTGGAGACAGACTTTATTAGATAAAAAATCCTGATAGTTCAGCACCTACATCTAGCTTTAAATATTGTCAGTAGCAGCTAATCTGCCAAATTTATCAGCTCTTCTACTGTCACTAAAACATTAGTGCAATAAACATTTAATTTGATGTTTAATGTGAATTCTCTCTGCTTCATCTTAAAGTCATTTATTTCCTGATCTGTCCTCTGTGACTAATGAGAATAATTGGCCCCTGTCCTCTTTCTGTAACAGTCTTTTATGTATTTGCAGACAGCTAAGGATCCACCCACAGTTTTCTTTTCTCCAGACTGAGCTTCCCTGGCTCTCTCAACCTTTCTTTACCGGTCTTGTTTTCTCTGCTCTGTGATCATTGTCTTAGTTCACTCTCGCATACTTCCCCCAGTCCTTCCCTCTCTTAGAAGTGCTGCCCTCAAACAGAACATAGTTACCTAAGGAGAGCCAAACCACATCTGTAAATAGGTTCTAGACAGATCATTTCACTGTTTTGAACAAACAAGGATTGTATACAGGGCTACATAGGCTGGACAGTGGGTCTGGAGGAGGATGGTGGTAACTACACTGCTTCATTTCTTGATGCCTGGTTGAAAATCCAGACTGAAAGTATAGTAAGCAAGAACTGTTCCCATAACAAAATAGCTACATGCAGACAAAGTAGTGTAAGTTGACTGCTACCTTGAGAAGTAACTTTAGAGTTTGTCACATGGACAGTTAATTGGAGGTGAGCTCCTACATGCCCAACATGCCAGGGGTGTGAGGGAGTGACAGAATAATATCCCATGGATTTTTCAGGCCAAATAACTTGGTGGCCCTGCACCTGTTTTAGCGGAGAAGCAATCAGCAGAGATAAGCCACCAAACATGAAGATCAAGTTCACATTTTTCCCCTTAGAGTGTTTCTTTCCTATAAATGTTTCAGCACAGCCATGCAGACCAATGTTAGTGATACTGTCCGTGCTTTGGGAATACAGAAACATCTTCAGTGTTCAGAGCTGGCAACCTAACCTTTTACCTGAGCCACCTACACTGACTTTTCAGTTCTGAGTCTTCCTTGAGGATGGGGTTTGATGTATAGGGAGTGAATGCTGCAGAGATCTCAGCCTAGTATCCCTTTCACTTGGAGCCAATAATGACACTCTCATTCAAAATTTCTCATTTTCCCCAGATGTTTAATCAGTTCATCTATATTGATATTTATAGATTATATATATTGATATAAAACATGGTCTTCGATTGCTTGTGTTAGAAAGCGAAGAAAGTCACCCAGCATACCTTGCAGTCTACAAATACCAGCTGTATTAGGAAGAATGAGCTAGCAGTGAGTCTTAGAACACATACCCAAAGTACTTTTATTCTTCTCACATTAAGCATATTCAATGTATATGTAAAATTTTAAAATGAAAAGTCTGTCCCTTTTCCTGCCCAGAGTCAGTGTTCTCTTCTGTTTCCAGGAAAACACTGAATAAAAAGCAGCCTTGCCTCAAGAGGTCCACATTATCCATTGAATTTGAATTGAATTTGAATTTGCAGTTTGCACACTGCCTTGTGCTACACATTTGTTTCTGAGGACACAGAGAGAGGATTTTTTTCTCTGCAGTGACCTCAGGCACATGGAGATATGCTGCTTGTGTTTGCACAGATCATGCACCTGCACTTGGTCAACTTTTACACACACCAGTTTACACGCCAATGTACAATTCTAGCTGGGAGCTTGTTGTTTACACCTTAAGGAAGCAAATGAGCTCCTGAAAAATAAAGGGTGGTTTGTTTGGATTTTTTTTTTCCCAACATGAAAGGTAGCTTTAACATTTAACCCGGTCGGGTCAATCTCCTAGTTCCCAAGCACTTAGCACCATGACACTAATTTTGCCAGAGCAAGCGCCAGTCCACACCTGCCAGGAACATTCTTTCCTGTCTTTAGATAAACAGACAAGCAATAAAGGTAGGTCAGAGGGATGGTGGAGCTCCCTTCGTGGTTGGAGAAATGGGTTTTTTAGTTCCCATTACAAGGCACTTCACGGAAGCAGAAACACAAAACTTGTAAGAAGGGACGAGGCAGTTGTAGCAGGTGGGCCATGCTTAGCCTCAAATATCTTATTTTCCTCTGATTCCCCTTCCACATATTTCAGTGCTGTGATCTTCAAACTGCCATTTCATCTTACGCAGGGAGGTACCCAAGGCAGCAGCGAGTCTGTCTGACTGCAGCAAAGCGACAATTAATAAGTTGACTCATTTTGGTGTAAAGAGTTCTTGTGGATGGGTGGACAGAGGACAGATCAGGGTAATAGCGGGTAACTGATCAGCCATGCTTCTCCCAATCACTTTGTGCTTTTCTCTCAAGTATAAATAAATATCAAAGAAAGCTAATCACAGAATTGCCGAAGAGTCAGGCAGGCCTAGAGCCCTGATGCCAGGCAAAGCGGATACTACGAGCATTCCATGGTGGATTAGGCAATCACAATACACTGAGCCATCTTGCTCAGAAAGATCATTTAGTCCATCTTTCCTATTAACTAATCCATTCCTTTGTGATAAATTGCAGCTTACACAAAGAAAATTTTAAAAATTAAAAAAACCCTCTGCATGTTCTCCAGCTGCAAAGTAGCTGTCTTTCACCACTGCCCAACAAACCATGCTGCTAAGTAGAGCGCAGGCAGAGTAGAGCTGTAGCCTCACAAAAGAGAGGAAGATCAAACCTCTAGGGACCAGGTCCTCAGCCTGGACTATCTCACAGGCAGCTTTTGTGCATCCTAAGGATGGGAATGTGGAATGAAGCCCACTGCAGATACAAGCAATGCTATCTGTACAGCATTCCCACCCTCTGCCAGCTTGGGGAAACGAAAAAACAGCACTGGGAATCAAATCCAGATCTCCCACATAGTACTGCAGAGACACCAATTCCTGGTGCCAACCCAGGCAATGTGAGTCCAGTGTGTGAATCCAAGCACAAGCTCCACAGCTCTGGCACCTGCCCTCTTCCAAACCAAGCACAAGAAACAGCCCCAGCTGAGCTCCAACAGAAGATGAAATATAAATTAATTCCATCACCTTTTCCCCCTGTAGGTTAGGGTTTAGGAATCAGGTGCTGGTTCATCGGTTGATAGACTTCTTATACAGGGACAGTTGGTAATCCAAAATGAGGATAAAACAAATCAAAGCACCAGTCAAAGCGCTGGGGGATGGCAGGTTGGGATTTTTGCCCCTGTTCCGTATTTTCCACCTCTCCATGATCTCTTGCGTGATGTTCTGTCATGCACAGGTGCAACATAGAACTCAGCCAACAATACTGGTATCCTGAGACCCCTGCCCAGAACAACATGGCTGGGTGCCACTGCTGACACCTTCCTTTGTTCAGCAATGGTCTCACTGGCACAGGGATTGCAAGGGGCACCAGGACTGACACAGGCTGAACAGGTGTGTGCCAACAGATAAGAGCCCAGGGTCCCTGGGAAGAAGAGTTATGGCTTTGACCATGCTTCTTTCCTTTTCCCTGCTGATATCTGCCCCTGTGTAGCAACAGCTGAGCCAAGAGGAAGCTGAAGCAATTTTCACCACCCGAAGGCTGTTTCCCGACTCTGCCCTCAACCTGTTCCATCGTGTCCCAACCCTCTGGGACCTCCACCCAAGACTGAGAGACAAGCTGGTGTGCTGAGGTACCAAAGAAAAGGGAGATATGTGGAGGCGACAAGAGCTGCTGCTTTGGGGCGGCGTGGGTGAGCACTTGAAAATCGCCCATACCCACACCTCCCCTCTTGCAGAGCACCCTGCACCTACGCACAAACTGCTGCTCTTTACAGAGCTGCAGCTGGGGCACACCAGGTCAGCCAACACAGCAGGGTGCTGTGTCCCTGCTCTGCTCCCCAAGGCCTTGGGGAGTGGGACAGCACTAGCATCCCATGAGCTGGGGGTGTTGCACACCCAGCCCTCCCTGCCTGCTCGAGGGGCAGCTCAGGAGGGATCGGCTGCCTCCATACACTGCTTGCAAAGCCTGAGGCACCTGTGCTTGAGTATGGGGAAAGCGATGTTCGTGGGCACATCCTTTTGCCCATACTAGAGCTTGCAGAGAAGATGAGGAGAAGTCACAGGTAAAGGTGGCAGCGGAGAGGAGTGAGGATGTGGGCCGGTACTCCCGGCCCTCGCGGCTGAGCATCAAAGCTTTAAGACCCCTCCCCAAGTCCCACCTGGCCTGCTCCACCTCTGCACAAACTTGGCTCTGGTGGTGGCTAGGAAGGGCTGTGGCAGGGATGCGGCACCCCCTCGGGCCGGGTGCCCTGCTGGCATGGCTGGCGGCTGTGGCAAGCAGCGGGCAGGCAGGGCTGGGCGCCGCTCTCCAGGGAAGCAGGCAGCCC
This sequence comes from Erpornis zantholeuca, assembly GCA_013400515.1. Lineage (NCBI taxonomy): Eukaryota > Metazoa > Chordata > Aves > Passeriformes > Timaliidae > Erpornis > Erpornis zantholeuca. Next base: position 190,200 of record VZTN01034368.1, on the reverse strand, counting down.
GGCCCCGCTGGCAAGGGCTGCCACGCCGGCCGGGCACCCGCGGAAACCTTCCCCTCTGTGCCTGCAAAAAACCTTCTCCGCGTCCGATGTGCCTGCAAAACCCAGAGTAGCGGGCACAGGGGCAGGAACTGAGCCCACCCTCCCCTTTCCGTGCATCCCCCCCGGGGCTTGCTCTTTTAGGGCTCTCAGGGGTAAATGATGACCGATGAAGGGGGCTACAGTCCTCCAGCCGTTCGGTGCTGGGGTCCTCGGTAGATGCGGGAGCTGCGAGGCTTGAGAAATTCCTTCGGAAAACGGGGAAAAGGCTCCCACACGCCCTCCTCCCCGCACAGGTAAAACTTTGTACTCCCACTTGCGGCGAGGGAGGGAGAATTCAGGCAGGGAGGATCCAGGCGCGGATAAACCCTGGGAAGTCTTAGGTATTTATAGAAGCACAGCCAGAATATGTCAGGAAAGGTGGCTCTCAACCCCTTCACGCGGAACCGCTCCTGGTTTTTAACAATAGGCCGACAAAACCCCCTCAGAAATGTGGCCAGCAGCTAATGGAAGGATGCAGGCAAAGGAGGCGGTGGGAAAGGCGCATCTTTCCCTCAGCATGCTCCGGGTGGCTCAAGGGCTGAGGGTGCCTCGAGGCTGCCTCACCCCGCAGCAGGGCTGGAGGGTGATCCCCCCTTTCTCCTCCCTCTGCTGTGGGGTGCGCCTCTCGCTCCTCTTGCCGCCCCCCGCCCACTGCCAGGCTTCCGGTCTGGAAGGGAGAGGCGGCTCGGGGGAGCCTGGGCGGGGGGCTGGCGATGCGGGTAAGGGTGGTGGGGGTCCGCCCCCAGGGGGGGCTGTGCCGCAGCTCACCCCTGCCCCCGCCTCTCCCGGCGTGGGGGCGCGCAGACCCACGCGTGACGGGCGAAGCGGCGCGGTGGGCACGGGCTGAGGCTTAAAATAACCCCGAGACGTTCAACACCTTGTGCCCGGCGCTCCCGCACCCCCCGGTGGCTCCGCTCCCTTTGTCTTGCCACCATCTTACGGAAAGACTCACATGTCACGTTACGGTCGGGATGCACCGGTATCTCTCGCATATCTACAGCCGAGCGGCACGATAGCCATTTTGCATCCCTCCCGAGTGGGCTGGGGAAGGGGCTGCCTGCGTGGGGACACGGGGTGCAAGGCGCGGTGGATGGCGGGGGGAAGGATGGGGCGCGGCGGAGAGGGGCCACGACGCCCGCTGATAGCGCCAGGGGGACGGGGATAAATTAAAACACGTGAAGTTGCCTGAATACAGCGCCTCGTAGGTTCAGGCTAAGTCGCTTGACGTGCTTGGACTTAAAATAGCCCTCCACCTCCACGCAAGCAGGCGCACTCGCCCCGGCGCTGGGCGGGCTCCTGCCGCGGTGCCAGGGGCGGCCCCGGCCACCCCC
>VZTN01034368.1:78955-188751 GCA_013400515.1 Erpornis zantholeuca | reverse complement strand
CAAAAAAAATCACTAGCGACTTTCCCCCAATTCACAACGTGGTAACTAACTCAAACCCTTTCGCCTTCTCTTCATGTCCTATCTGGAGCCAAGAGGGAATCAACATGTCTGGTGAAATTTGGGGGGTTTTTCCCTGTATCTATTTCTAAAGGCAGCATCTCTAAACCTTTTGTTCTACCGTGAGTGATTTTCCCTGGGCAGACCCGTGTGCCAAAATGAGCTGCAAGCAAAACCACAGAAACAGGAATTTCCCTACCTTGGTTTGTAGAAGCAGAACCTCTAGACGGACAGATCAAGGGAGAGAGCATGTTGGGAATGTCCAGTCTCCTCTTCTTGCTTGCATATCCACATAAGAAGAATAAGGGTCGGGGGCAAACGTGGGGGAATGAGTTAAAAAACAATCCTATTTGGCTGTAAAAAAAAATAGAGGTTTCTTTGTGGCAATCTTGCGTCTTGAAGCGGTGCAAATTCAAAAGCTGGAGAAAATCACTTCAGAGGATATTCAGCGCGAGTGGTGAGGATCGTCAAATGCAGGTTCCAGAGTAAGCATTCCTTTCGCCTTTATAATGATTATTCTTATAATTATTCTCTCTTTTTTTTTTTCCTGGAGCCCTAGTGGAGGAGGTTGTGTTTAATGCAACTGGAGGTCGGTGCCGTTCTTCTGTGAAGCATGATTATCCTCAAAGCGTCCCCTTCCTGAAGGGAAAAATAAGCATCAATTTTGTATTAGAGGGATCTGAAGGGGATAAAAACCGCTCCCCAACAAAGACATTAATATATTGAGAAGAAAGGAAGGCAAAACGCATTTCCCAATAGTGCACACAAGCGGAATTTAAAAAAAAAATGAAAAAAAAAAAAAAAACAGCTGGCACGAGTCTATAAATAATTCAGATACGGGCTGACTACACCATTCCCGGGATAGGCATGCATACGAGACGGGAAAGCGGGCGCGATGTGAATCGCGGAGAGAAAGCGACTCTCCCCCCCCACCCCCCGCGGCCCCCTCCCCATGCACGCACAGCATTTCGCCCACCCCCGGGCCCAGCCCCCGAGGGCTGGCGAGGGCCGTGCCCACCCCTCTGCAGTGCTGCCGGCACCGCTGCCCGCCCGCTCGGCTCCACGGGCAGCGCGGGGCGCGCTGGGCGCACACACACGCACACGCACCGCCACGGGGGTGGGGGGCGCGGGGGGGCTGCTTCACCTGCCACGGGGCCGGCTTGCACTACGCGCCCCCCGCCTCCTTCGCCCCGGCAACACAACCCTCGGCTCTCCGGGCTACGCTTGGGCGCTTTTTTTTTTATCTAGGGGTGGGTGGATGGCTGGGATTGTCCCCACCACCACCACCTCCAGCACAGCCGGACAGGGCTTACAGCTATGCAGGCATTTATTTAATGAAACCGTAGGTTTGTTTTATTTTTCCCCTCCCATCTCGCTCAGAAAAAGATTCACACTTAGAGCTGTCAGAAAATCCAGACCCACATACATACCAGCAAATCCTGCTTCAAGCACTCGGGCTGCTCTGAGTAGCTACTGCCCCCCCTCTCTGCCTGCAAGGCTGATCCGCCTCAGACATGCTCAAGTTCTTCATTCTCTTCTCTGGTACTGCCCGGGTGGGAGATGCGGGGCGGGGAGGGGGAAGTGCTCAGAGCATCACCCTAAAAATACATTAAAAAAAAAAAATCTCTGCAATATAAAAGCTCCGATAATGCTTCCCAGAGGTGGGGAAAGCATGGGAAGGTGAATTAATAAAGCAGCTTAATAAGTAATAATAATGAAATATACCCCCGAAAAATGGTGGGAAGGGGGAAACATCAAGGGGTGGGGAGGGGAAGATGTGCGAGTGAGCAGTGGGGGAAACGGGAGGAGAAGAGGAGGAGGAGGAAGGACGGTACGGGCAACGGGAGACCAGCCCCTGCCCGCAGCCAGAGGGAGCAGGTNGCAGCCCCGCGGCGACCACCCGGGGCTCCCTGGGTCCGGTGCCCTCTCGGATCGCGACCCGCGTGTTTGGAAGCAACCGAGTGAAGGAATGCTTAAAAAAAAATATTAACAATAACCATAAAATAGTAATAATCAGAAGAAAGGAACAGGCACCCAGCCAGCAGGCAGGCAGCAGAATTGGATCTGAAGGAAAAGAAAGCAGTGAGAGCAGAGATAACGTTAATATCCAAATTGGATACTCCACAATTAAGCCTGGTGCTTTAATTGCTATTCTCAGAGTCCCTTGGAAGCTAAGCAACATGAAATCAGCCTGAACAGAATGGAACACGTGTCTTCATTCTCATCCTGCCCTGCCCATGGATGCCTGCACCCTTGCTCCCCATGGTGCTCTCAGCCTCACCCCAGCAGGGTGATCCACTCTGTGGTCACAGATCTGTCCCTGTCCCCTGCTGTGCCATGGGTAGCCTGAGCAGAGTGTGCCCACCTACCCTCCTCAGCACCAGAGAATGGCCCTAGGGTAAGTCTGGCCCCCTACCATGAAAAGCCAGAGTGGGTAACAAAGCAGACCCCTTCCAGGTGGAAGTGTCAAATGTAGCCTTCAGGACATGTAGCCACTCTGGAGTTGCAAACGACAACCTTGTCAATGTCTAAGTCTTTGTAGGAGGTTTGGAAGAGCTCAGATGGTTCTTGGTGAAACAAGAGCAATGAGGAAAGCCCTCTCCATGCTTCCCTGCCAGCTACACTGGTCCTGCAGGAAATCAGACCCCAGGCCAAACATCACGTGCTCTGCTTCAGTGCTGATGCAGACTGCATTGTCCAGCCTTTGCATCCCTCTCACTGAAAGCACTCTCTAAGGAAAACACAGTTGCTCGGACCTTTCTAGCATGCTCTATGTCCAGGAGCAATGATGCCAAAGAACTGTGTTCCAGCAAGCAGACAAGCACTCAGTGCTGGGCCTTTGTTGCAGGTATGTATTTGCGGGGCAAAACATGCATATGGCCAAGGTTTCTGAGGAGGAAAGCCTCCTAAAAGAACCACAACAGCTCTGGACTCTCTCTTAACCCCCAGATCCTGCCTCAGTTTGTACCTTAGAATTGATCCACATGGGTCCAAATAGAGTTTGCTGGTCTGTAGGGAAGGTTATGAACAGCAACGTGGCTGTAGCACTGCATGCACATATATCAATATGCCATCTGGATCTTGAATGAATTTCTGTTTCCATGTGTAGTGTGTGTACAGTGAAATTTTTCATGTAGCTGCAGTGACCACATGCAGCAATACCAATCTGTGTTTGAAGTCTTTGACAAAAGCAGACACCAGTATTTTTATTTTGACAGCCTGGATCTTCCTGAGGGTGCTGGTAAGGGCTGTTCTTCTGTTAGAAAGACTTTCCTGACCTTTTTAGGCATGCTTAAAAAAAAGTGACTATGATATTTTTCATTCCAATTTCAGTAAAAATGGAAGACATATTAGCCAAAGCCTAAAGTAATCTGAAATTATCTCAGAACAGTTGGAAGAAAGAACTGTAGAGTGATACTTACATACAGAAGCTGCTAATAGCTGAAGAGATTAGTCATTTGACTTTGCCATTCCTTTCACTGATAATAGTGATACAGGAATAGCAGATATGATTTGGCCAAGGGATGTTTTTTCCTTTCTGTATGGCAAGAAGGGATAAACTATGACTGTGCAAGTCTTCCTGCATTCTTCTGGATGAAACAAACGGACAAGGATCTTAACAAAAAGAGAGGGAATGGTTTTCATCCAGCATATTACTTAGAAACACAAAATGGAGGATTAAGAAATATCTTAGGAACAATTTCTGACAAGGGGCTGCAGTCATTTTAAGCAAGTCAGCAATATTTAAAGTTATAATTCTCTGTGATCTTAAGATGAAGGAATTCATCAACTATTTTTCTTTATAAAACTACACAACTCCACAGTTACATGGTACATGAAAGCCTTGTTCACTTTTAAGGATGAGACTAGTTGCCTTTCTACTTGATAGATGTCTATGTACATCTTAAATAAACACAATACATATGTATATTTATAATTCTCTCTTAAATAAATCATATGGGCTAAGTTCCCTATAGTGGTTAGGGGACTGAGTCTCCAATTCAGCACTTTTTTCAGACAAAATTGGTGCGTTCTCCTTGACCAAAGAAATCGGGCTCAATTACAAGTGTGAAATCAGGCACATAAAAATGCCAATTTCTTCAGAATTATCTTCTCGAGATTTTGCACAGCATCTAACCCTCAAATTATTTGTATATTAAGATGTAATAGTTATTGTAAATAATGTGTGTGGAGGTTAGCTCCAAATAAAAAATGTTTCAAAATCTGCAGCAGCACAGTGCTGTGGCAGGGTTTACTCTCACTAGCTGGGGTAGGCTTTTATTTTTTCTCCAATCAACTAAGATGAATGAACTGCATAAAATGAAACAAATAGCATCTCTGATAGGAAATGTTTTTTCAAACATCTCTTCAATTCAAAAACACTTAAATGTTATTTGTAAGACAAATTGAGGGATTTATTTTAAATGGGTCCTTGTTTACTATAAATTAAGGGCTATATTATTCTTGTCCTGCCTAGGATAAAAGAATGTGGATGAAACCTCTTATATCAAAAGCGACCAGGGCTGGATGCGGCAGTGATGATGTTGGGGAGGATGCAATCCAGCAGAGCCATTCTGCCACCACAGAACAGCCTCTGCCAGCACTGACAGGGATGAAAGGCCCTACAGTAGCTTTAACCCTTAGTAAATTCCCCACTGACTTCAAAAAATCAGAGCCTATTTCCAGGTCCCTAGATAAATGGGGTCTGAAGCTAAGGGAAAATACTGCCACTTCATAGGTCCTCTGTCCAGACACACTTGCATTAGTGGAAGAAAAGCACTTTTCATGTCGAAGAAAAGCAATTTCTTATAATCAATTAAATGGATCAATTGTTCTGGATAATTCACCTTTTGTAAAAAGATTTTTCATAGTAGCGTTCCTTTGGGTGTTTGCACATGGGCTGCAGAGCATGGTAACCAAGACTCCAGCTGTTTCTATATAGTGCTCTGTGCCCTGCTCTCCTCAGCCAGTCTGATTATAAAGTGCCCAAATACGTCTATGCCCATGTCCTAGTGTTCAGACACCAGGCCTGTGTCAGTTTTGAAAGATCACAGGCTTTGTGGCCACACAGGTCCACAAACAAGGATGCCATGTCATGATGCATAACGAACAGCATGAAGAAATTTCATCAGCTAATTAAAGGGAAAGCAAATGGAGAAACAAGAGTGCAAACCTAACAGTGGCACAACCACATGGCTGAAGGACGCAGCTAAATTTTGGCATGAAACCTTTTTTCCTTTCTTTTGCGCATGGTTCAGGACCAAGAGATGCTAGAGGAGGATTGAGCCAGAAGCCACTGGGTGGGGAGATCTCATCAGTCTTTTACAAAGACACCTGAGAACAAGGAGACTGATCACTCTGTTTGCTATTTGGAGGACACTCACCCTGCCAGCAGCCCAGCAGAAGGGAATTGTGAACACTGTTGCGGTTGCTTTGAAGTGTTACACATGTTCTCTCAGCTGTCATACCAGGACACTTAGCTGAGCTCTCATCCTTTTACACTGCAATAATTGCAGCATCCCCTACTGTCTCTGCCATGGTCAGTCTGCCCCCAGAAATCCTAACAACTAGCAGTCTGGTTTTTTGTCATGCAGAATCAAAACCAATGTGAAGTAGATTAAAGGAGAAATAGCTTTCTCTGTGTCTTTACAGGCTTGTTTTATTCTTTTGAATATGGAATGTCAGGCTCACTGAGATTGGTTTTCCTAGATGGTCATTTATGTATGAAATACAGGCACATTAAACTAAGAAACTGTGGACTTTGTTCTTTCAAATGGAAATGTGTTATTTTTGAACTGCAGAAGTACAGACAGGATTTCAAACTGACACTGTCACTTTTCTAAGATGATATATGGCTCTTCTACCTATAGCACACCCAGACTGAAGAATCTATCTGTCAAAAGGCACCACATCTATCTAATAATAATTAGTAATTATCATCAGATGCTGTACTGTTTTTCATCAAAGCACAGTACAAACATTAGCCATAGATGCCATCCCTTTTACCCTGCCATTCAGAAGCAGAAAGAAAAGGCTGAAGCACTCACTGCCTTGCATCACTCTGAGGAAGATGCCTTTCTCTTCCACCTCTGGGGTGCAAAGATCATTCCAGTGGCTGAAAATTTTGTCCCATCTCACTGATCTTAACAAGATACAGTTTCCTGACACACTTGAGTGAATGGAAAACCACAACCCTCCCAGCAGTCATCTCCATCCTGTTCCAACCCTAACAAGACAAACAGATTATCTGGGTTTTTTTTTTTAAATCAACTTTCTGGTTGATGAAAATCTTATTGGGTCTCTCCAGATTCGAGAGATGACTCTCTTCACTGGAAGAGCTGCAAAATGGATTAGGCAGACTGCCTTCATGGTTTAAAGGAAACTGAAAAACTGCTTTCAGTAAGAGATAAAGGGTGGCTTTTGCCAGCTTATCGTGATGAAAAGCTAAAGAGTTTCTTCAGGAAAGTACCTGCGTTCACCTATTCTCCATGCAGGGCATAGAGCAGCTAGAAAAATCACCCTTATGTCTGAAAGCTGTCTTTAATGTTCTAGCAGACAATCCATCAGAGCATTCAAAACTAAATTAAAATCCCAAGGAGGAATAGGGGATTTAATTCTAGGATTAAGCTTTGAAGTTGCTCTCAGGAAATAAATTATTATTGGATGAGAACCAACACACCAATTATCTAGTTTACTGCTCATGCTACTGAGAGCTGCTGCAAACACCCTCAGGGATACGCTCTACCTAGATGGTCTCATCTTTAACACAACATCCATATAAAGGCAAAAGCTCAACTAGTCACATGCCAAGAAACTTAGCTTCCCAGCTCCCAGTATTAAAAGGGAAACTGCACACTACAAACATACGGGGCAATAAGTTTCAGTCATTTAATTTCCCTGGTTTTCACCTTTTCACTTGCTTTGTTGTAGATAACAGAATAGTTAATAACATGCCACTTCTTTGCTCTGTGTGCTACAGCTGGGTCAAAGTTCTCCAGTATTGGTGCTATCATAAATAAGCACATTTATTTTTCTTAAAAAGAAGGCTCACACGCTAGTGAAGTGGCAGGTAAGCCCTATGCCATTTCCATGGCTTCTAGACAAAACAATGGGACATTTCCAGCTTTTTACTTGCTATTCCACAGATTTCTTAAGGCTACCCAGAATATCTCAACTTCACTTATGCAGCTTCAAATCCTTAATGCTTGTTCAATTGGACAATGCTAGAACATGAACCACCTCCTATGTAAAGAATAAGTAAAGTTATAAAGCTCCAAGACTGATAAAATTGTCTGGAGCAAAGATGAGTACGGAGAGACATGAGACCTGATATTTCACTCAAACTAAATGCTACCAGTTAATCAGTGCTATTATAAACTCACTTGGAACATTAAGTTACTGCGGGTAAAAAATAAATCCTTCACTCTTAAAAATACACATTTCACCACTGAGGCAAAATCGAACAGCAGCAGTGTACACAAATATTTGGTTTTCTCCTAAAGAAAGTATTTTTTGTTTAAACACCGTATGTAATAAAAATACTATCACCAGACCATCATTACTTTTCTCCCCCCAAACACATGGTTCCTATCTTTTCTCCATGAATTCTTTTCAATCCATAACACAGGGAAACAATGTACTCAAAGCAAAGACAAAATCCCACCCACCTCCTATGCCCTCCTTCACTTGCAAATTCTGTCAGAACTTTTGACACCATTTATTACACACAAGTAGATATGGAGGGGATATATGCAGCTAAAGGATTCACTTTAATGTCGATATGACAAAGAGGAAGCACTGGTTAGTGCCACCAGCTGGGCTCCCTCTCAGCACAGTTCTGAAAATCCCATAGTTCACGACATTCTAACAGCCCCTGCTTTTGTTCAGAAAAGTTCAGGGTTGATAACAGCACCGAGTGTCTCTCTGTTCATATCATTTCTCCTTCAGGTGAAGCAGATGATATTACAAATAACTCACCAAGAGGGTGCAGGGGAAGAAATGGTAGAGAAGAAAAATACTATTCATACTGACAAGGATTCTGAAAAAGGAGCAACATGACGTTAGAAGAGCAGATCACTTTTCTAACACAGAAATATGGGCCTGAAAGTATTCCTTGAAACAGAAGTAAAAATGGTTTCACCACCAAGCCAAGAGCCTGTGAGCTGGAGATGTTCTCACTGGATTTGAGGTAGGTGCTCACTACAGCATTTATTGTACATTTGCATTGACCATCTAATTTAAGACAAATGTTTTCTTTAGACACATTTTAAAGTGAAAAATTAGCTCTGCTGGCATGCAGCTGTGGCCCCCCAAGATAGCTCTTTGCCTGAGGACAAACAGAAGAGAGATGTTAACGAGCTTAAAAGTAGCTCTGAAAATCACTGTGTCCATGCTCAGTTGAGAGCTGGCTGCATCAGGGTCACCTGCTCCTCTGCCCATTTATTTAGTAGTCTCATTAATTGAAAAGATGGGAGAGCATGTGCTAAGCCTGAATATTCACAGACCTGGGAGAGAATATCTACCTACAGCAACTGAGGTTATCCTGCTGCTCCATCACCACCACACCTTCCTGAAAAAAAGAGACCTACCCTTGCAAATTACTTTATGCAAATGGAGTTAGATTTCTTTTGCTTGAGCTGTTTCCAAGTGAGCCAGCTGACTCAATAATTCAGCCCTCTGGCTGGAAGAAACATTAAGATTTCTGTCAGATTACTCTATATTCTAAAGAAAACTGCCACCTTCTTTTCTCCTTTACTTAGATATCTAGGAAGAGGCAATAAGCAAAACACCTCTGGTACACTTCAGCTGCATCTTTTTATCTACCATCAAACTGAAATGGAGGCATTTGTCTCAACAGCTTTGAAGCCCAGCAACCCATTTTTGCTCTTGTGTTAGGTCTGACCCAAACTCAAACCTCAGCATCTTGATAGCATGCACTACCCACAAAATGTTTCATGCTCTGATGTTTTTTTGGTTTGGTTTTTTTTCCATACATCAGCTGTAAACCTGGTCCCAAGACCAGGCCTTACTCAAATACAAGTTCTCTTTCACCTTTGCAGTGATTATGAACTCAGAGCCAGGGCTGTCTTTAGCTGACCAGCGTCCATCCTCCAGCAAGTCTGTAAGTATGTCCTCTCCCCGCCATGTTACTTCCAGGATTCAAGTGTTGACTGTGTTTCTATGCCCTGGCAGTGGGAAAATGTAAAATATGAATCCTTCCTGTGCATGGGGTAGGCGTTTTCCTCACTTCTTATTAAGCACCAGAATTCAGAAAAGCACACACTGTTCTGTCTCTCTTCCCTCATCATCTTGAGAAAATGTTGACCTAGAGCTTTGGCCACACTCTGGCAACATTCCCAGCCCAAGGACAAAGGCTGGGCATTACAGCAAGGCAATATTTATTGGAAGGACAGCTTAAAGCAGCTCACAGTGAAAATCTTGGCTTCCTCTGGGCCTTGTAGATAGGTTTGCCTGAGTAGAGGGAAATCTGTGACTGTATTCTGTGTGTTTACAACAAGGACATTTGTAATGTGTTGTGCCCTTTAAGTGCAAGTACATAAAACTCCTGTGGAGTTATGGCTCATTCCCCTGGCAAAAGAGCAGCTGGACATCTCTGCTGCAGCCCCTATGTAAGAGTCAGTACCCTGGGCTCGATGGGCTACCAGGCATTCTTGTGCTGACAACAAGGGAACCAGCAGGCTGTTGTGCCCTTGTTGGTCATGTTCTTACCCTAGGCCAAGGACAGCCATGTGTTTTTCATGCTACCTGAAGGTATTGTACATTTTTTTCTCATAAACTGACTGGTGTCTCTTGCATGACTCAACTTTCTTAGGCCCCTGTCTTTTGCCTAACAGCTTTCTTGTTGTGGCACAGCCTCTGCAGAGGATGCTGTCTCAGTGGCACAGACAACACAAGGGAGAATCCACAACTTTATGAAGTAAAAGCACAGGGAAGAGGGCTATCACTAATGCCAATTTTCCCAGATATTTTTGTCTTCAGAAACATTAGAGAGGGTCTGTGTCTCAGTTATATTGTTCCTTGTGGCAGCTCAGGGGTTGCAGAGAGAAGAAAGATGCTGGGAGAGGGTAATGAAGAGATCAGATAATGGGTAATGAAGAGATTTGGCAAAACTATGACTTTATGTCAGGAGTCATTTAGGTGTCACACTAGGAAAAGATTTTTCACCCAAAGGGTGGTGAGGCACTGCAACAGGCTCTCCAGGGCAGTGGTCACAGCACCAAGCCTGAGAGAGTTCAAGAAGCATTTGAACAATGCTGTCAGGCACATGGTGTGACTCTTGGGGTGTCCTGTGCAAGGCCAGGAGTTGGACTCAATGATCCTTGTGGATCCCTTCCAATTCAGCTTATTCTGTGATTCTATGACTGGTCAATTATAACTGTGAATTACATTCACTTCCTTTCTGCTATGGACATATATATTACCAGAGGAGACCTTTACCTACCTGGAGTCACTCAAGGCTGGTGATGTGGTTGGGCTGAGCAAAGGTAGAATTGAATTCAGCAAATCCAGTGTTGATGAAATGGCTCCTTGTTGGCCTCACTGTCTTGGGGTATCCAGAACAGACTACAGAAATGCCAACAAACCCTGGGATGCTGTTATAGGTGACTGACTGAGCATGCACATTATGTCAAGTCAACAGGACCTGAAAGCCTAGTGCAATGTCCGTGATGGCCAGACATGGCCAGAAAGAGATGCAAGAATTAGGACAAGCTGCATCATTCAGAATGCAGGCTGGTGGCAGCGTGCTAAAAAAGTTACTATCCACAGGCAGATGATGACAAAGAGAACTTCTGAATATGCAGGCATCCAGCACACACCCAACATTGCCTGCATCAATGCCCATAGAGTAGGTCAAACATCCTATTCGACCATCCATTAGTCCCTATATCATAATGGCATAGGAACCCTTTTTCTTCATTTGGTGAGCTGTCACCTCAGGTTGACAATTTGTAGAGCCCAGCAGCTGGAGAATTTGTTTGACTCAAACTGTTAGTACTCGCTCTGGGACACTACAAGGTGTGCAGTGACATAAGGCATATCATAATGGGATAAAAAGTGAACACCATGACAGTGCCTACCCCTCCTATGACAGCATCAATGATGAACTGTGGCTGTTACCCATCGACAGAAGCTGATAGCTGTCCCTCTGCACCCTTGGCCTTAAAGGCTGCATGTTGACAGTCTTGGATGTGTGCAAATTCATGGCACAGCAACTCAGAAGATCTTCACATGTATACAGGCACCTGTACCCGCTGCTGCTGGCCTTCCCAGATGCAGAGAACAGCATGGACCCATGGGAGTGTTAGTCCCTGTCTCCCAGAACTGATGATCTACAGCAGGGAGGCAGGAATCTGTCACTTGCAGCTGGGAAAAAAAAAAAACTAAATAGCTCCTCAAAAATAATAGGGCAAGAATTGCTTTTTCTCTCTGTCCAGATATACTGGGTCCCAGAGTTGAGAATATGTAGGATTCTGGAAAAGGCCTGGAAAAGACTAGAAGAAAAGCCAGCAACCCACATCATAGGATCTCTGACAAAAAATATGCAATAGGATAAGATGATGGGGGCTGGGTGCAGGCATCCAAGTAACATAAAGTTAACAGCTGAGTTCAACCTATTCTCTCTTCCTCAGGCAATTCCCACTGTCTCCGTCAACCTTTATCCCCCCAAAATGCAAACTGAGTATCTTTTCTTTCTGAGCATACTAAAGAAAGACTAGGCGACCGTAACAGCTGCAGAGAAAGCCTGGCTTCAACTGTCATTATTCTAAACATGTAAATCTTCAAGGAAGAAGTGAGGAGAACTGTGCAAGTGGCCACAGGAATCCCCATCTGAAATGGCCATACTTGGTAGAGGGCACTAGATACAAGTCTGATGACATTCTGGTCATCAGATGCTGGAGGCAGGCTAGTATTGAGTAGATCACTAGACTGCTTCAAAACCCAGTGATCTGAAAGGACAGCTTACCTGAGAGGCACTGATGCACTTGGACATGGTGCTGACATGGAGCAGACATAGGTATCTCCTGACTGGTAAGGCAGTAAGCAGGGAAACTGGTTATGATCATCTGCCTCTACAGTAATCCAGGAAACAAGTAGTTAGGCACACTAGCTGTAAATAAACCAGCTCACAAAAAAACACACTGAGTTGTACAGTTTCTTTGCTTAATGGAAAGAGCTTGATGAGACCACTGATACTAGGTAACTTTCTGGGACACAGAAGAGCAATACCAGGCTGGTGACAGCCCCATCCCCCCAAACTGTCACCAGGATCTACATTATTCTTCTCTACCGCTAGCTCTACTGCATAGAGCCGAGATAACTAATCACACAATCTCAGGTCATATGAGAGGCCTCAAGCTGTATGACAGCAAGCATCTTGCACATGTACAGATGATAAATGTCCCCTGGAGTCATTGCTCAAAAGACCACTCTCAGAGTTTTCAGAAAGGACTGTGTCATTAAGAATCTGCTCTTTCTTTTGAAGTCTGATGGAGTTCAGAACTGCTCGGTGCCTCTGTGTGCTGCAATCACACAGTGCAATCTCCTTTGAGGGGGTAAATAGGAACCACTGGTTTTGATATTAACTACATATCTGACTGTCATTGCATCTGTGACATTTTTGTTTTCAAGTTTCTCTTGATGGCTGCAAAGGGAACTGCAGAGGTGCTGTATTGACCTGAAGCCTATGGGCATCTTACAGCACAGTGACGAAGTAACAGCAGCACCTCCTCACCATCCAGCAGTCATGGGATCACAGGATAATTCAGGCTGGGAGGGAGCTCAGGAGGCTCTAGTCCAATCTCCTACTCAAAACAAGGTCAGCTGTGAGATCAGAAAAGGGGTCTTAGGTTTTTAATCAAATGAGTGTTGAAAATATCCAAGGACAAAGACTACACAGCCTCTCTGGGCAATCTGTCGCACTGCCCTCCTGTCCTCAGTCAATTAGTGCAGAAGTGTGGAAGTATGTTCCACAGGGCCTTTGGGCCCAAAATTCTGAAAAAGACCATGTTGGCTGGCTCCCCTTGTTTACCAGCATGCCTTCACAAGGTCATGAGGAGGCCTGCTCCAGAATCCCCACACCCTCATGTCCCATATATCTCTTCAAAACCCTGAAGGTGCCCATCCTCATCATCACCTGCTCTGCCCAAATCCCTGCACAGCATCAAGATGCTCACCAGCTCCCTATCCCCACTGTGATTATTGTACCCACCGTCATCCCCCAGCTCCCCCTTCTTCTCCCAGTGAGCATTCACCAAATTGTCCCCTCCTCGGATATTGCATATGAATGGTGACAACAGGGTTGCCAAGCAACATGAATCCTCCAAGCAACTAGCCATGGCAGATCACAGCAACCCATTACAAACCCACTCCCAAGCTTATGGACCTGACACCATTTTGTCTCTTAGCATCTCTTCCATCCAGCCATAGCTCAGCTCCACTCAGATCCATCCTCTTCTCTTCCCTCATCAACCATGAGCACCATCCCAGGCACTCCTGCAATTCCAAACTAAATTATAATTCTATGCAACATACTAAAGGCCAGCTCCCTCTCATCAGACCAAGACAAATTATTCACATGCCCACTACCTGCCTTAAGTCCTTCTTCCACTCAACAGGACTGTTGCAACACACAGAGCATTTCCTCCAGCTTCACCCCAATCTTTCAAATGAAGCAAAATGTTTTTATCTGCCTTTGGAAACACACCCTGTCCTTGCAAATCTTCAGCAGATGCAATGACACGATCATCCTGGGGAGGACAGTGGTTCAAGCAGCCACCAGAGCCACAGGGCAGGCAGACCCCAGTTGGGCATTGTAGGAACAAGCTCCTCAGGGGCTGTAAACCACAATGGCAGGAGACAAGCACACAGCAGCAAGATCCACAACTGACTATTTGCTGCTCTCTATTCCGTCTTTTCTGCTTTTCTTCAGGTGCCAGTCACAGCACCTCCTGGGACCAGCACTAGTGGCTCCCAAACACCAAATTCCTTGTCTCACAATCACATAACTTCCTGTACAAGGGAGCTGGAGACAGAAGGTCATGTCTGTGCTTCACTCTCCCGGAGTTTTTAAGCAGATACTGTGAACAAATGAGAGGCAGTAAACTCTTGGAAGACACTCATGGCACTCAGGAGAAATTGAAGGCTTGGCCTTGCTGCCTGCAATCAGCTGAGTTTAGAGGGGGTGGAGATTTCAGGATGAGCCAACTGCTGTCTTCACTCAGCACAGTTGAGAAAGAGGCTCCCCAGGCTGCCTTGGACAATCTCAGAAACCACCCCAGGAGAAGGCTGAGCTCAGGGGCTTGCATGCTGGCACCATCCGTCTGGGATGCGTGGCCCTACAAGGGCAGCCCTAACAGCTAGAGGGCATGTTGTTTTTACCAGGTGCATCACCATTAGGGGCTGGGATCACCTCCACGGCTTGTTCCAAGTTGACCATCTAGGGACAGAAGACTTAGAGGTTCCTTCTCTCCAATTCACCTTGCCTTTTGTCCTGACTGAGGGACTTGGAGAAGGATGTTGGTTTCCAAATTGATTGCTAGGTTTGAGAGGGCATTTCTGTATTGCTCCATGATATAGTGCACTGACATTAGAAAATCCTAATTGTGGCATATAATGATGCCAATGTGGCATTGCTCTGCCATTAATCAGTCCATGTGCACTAGTTTGCTGATAGGAATTGTGGATTTGGTCTGTCCAGACCTACGTTACATATATCCACCTCCATCTCCATTGGCTGTACAGTCATGCCCTTGTACGGATGTATTTTAACCAAAACTAACTGAAAGGGTTCAGATTAAGTAAATCAACCTTTCCACGTAAAGAGGCTGCATAGACTTAATTAAATTGATAACTGGGCCAACCTGAACTAAACTAGTGCAAATTTGGGTATAGACAAGGCTTTATTTTTCTTACTAAAGTCATTAACTAATCCAAGGTTTGATTGGCACTAACTGCATGGTAACAAAAGTGGATATTCGGTCCAGTCTTCTAGCGTCTCTGTCTCCATCTGGCCTCAATTATAACACTTGGAAGAACTGGACACACTCCTGTACCTGCCCTCAGAATTAGTATTTATTGTTTTCTTACCTAAAGTCCAAAGGACTCAGTAAAATTGCTGCTTTTTCCATAACAATTACTTCATGGAAGCATCTATACAACCATTCCTCACAGAGGAATTTGACCAAGTCTTACTCTTACAGAGAAGCTATAATTTCTGAAGAAGCAGCAGTTAACCAAATAATTCTGTTCCAGCATCTCATCTATGGACCCAGTATAGGGATGATGGTATTATCCTATTTTTCTTTCTCAGCTAGTTAATAGGAAATCCCCTTTCAAAGGCAATTTCCATTTTAAATCACCCACATTAAGAGAGACATGTTTAATACCAATAAATCCGCTTTCTTAAAAGAGACATAGAAGCCAGGCTCATCGGCTGACTAAATCCTCTCCCCCCACCCCCATTCCTGCCTTGCAATCTGTAGATCTCGCGGAAGGGTGATCTAAGACAGCTGTAGTTAGCTAGCTACACTTCTGAGCAGTAAGCTGCTCCTCGCTTTGTATTCACTCTGTGCCAAACCAAGGTCACAGGGACACGAGGAGCTTGAAGACTCTTCTTGCCGTGGGAGTTTCAGCTGGAGATGCTTGGAGGCTGGATTTCCACACACCTCCCATGGGAGCCTCTCCCTACATCAGTCTCCCACTACAAGTCAGTGTGGGGTGAGTGCTATCTAAAGGCTCTGCAGATGAAATTACTTTTCCTCCTCAAAGCTTTTTGTAGCACACTGAGGAGAACCAGCCCCCAACTCCCAGAGGGATCACAGTGCTGAAAACACATGCCCTAAGGGCCCCTCCTCATCTATGGGGACCCTACTCTATCTTCGCCGGTGCTTCTCCTGTCCAGAGGGATTTCTAGCTTAATTGCTCTTGCAGACAGTTGTACCGCACCTTTGGCAGAGAAGCTGGTGGCAGCCTTTCCAGGTCTCTTGTGTGCCTAAAGCCACAGCCGGCAGTGTGGGCAATGCTAAGGCAATATTCCATCAGAAGCCAGAGTATGGTGACTTCAAAGGACCCCCACAAGGTCAGGGCTGCAGTGGCATAGGTATCTCACTTGTCTGACAGGAAGCAACACAGCTGAATAAAGTCCCTGTTTCTTCCCCCTGCTGTGACAAGTATAAGGAGCAAAAATTACAAAGTATGATAAGGCTTAGGGAGGAAAAAATCAAAACCAAGCAGAAAACTTTGGTCTGACTGCTCTTAGGGCTGCCAAGCACTGCCCCAAAGACACCCATGTGATTTTCCCCTGCCTCATCATGCAGCTCCCATAGCCAGACCTCCTGCTGGCAGAAATAATGTTGTGTCCCTGCAATGGTCTCTCATGGGAGACAACCAGCTCCCTTCATTGAGATGAGATTGTGACATAGCAGTAGGAATCTTGAAAATTACTCTGAAATCTTTTATCTGAAGCACATATAATTCATCATGCATTTTTCCACTTGAAACTCTGAACTATTTATTTGGCAAAACAATTCTAGTTTGTTTGATAGCGAAGGGGTCCACTTGCTCTGTACACATCCCTGTTCCCCCACCAAGTACGCAGGCTCCAGCTCTGCAAGCACCCCGACAGGTAGTGTAGTCATGCATGGGCATGCCAAAAACACCATCACCATCAGCGAGTACCTGCCTGTGTGCCTGTATGAAGGAGGGCCCCTCCAAGTGGTGGGACTGAGCCCAGTGACTGAGGAGGGCCCTTCAGTAATGTCCCAACCCCGCAGCAAGACCCTTACAACCCGATCCTTCCTTCCAGGATCAGTGCTCCAACAAAGCCTGTTGATAGAGGAACATTTCAAAAAGAAGTTTATTTCTTTAAGGAGCATAAAGATAAGAACACAAGACTCTTGTTTTGTGCTTTATTGTTTAAAAAACCTTGCCCTCATTTTGCTCCATGAGTCTGTGGCTGACTGGGTACCACTAAGCAGCAAGGACAGTTCTTCCACTGTGGGAAACTGCCCTGCATTTACTGGAGCAGGAAGCCATCCTCCTCCTCCTCCTCCTCCTCCCTTGCAACACTCTTTCTAGTCTAGATAGCATGGATAATTATATCTGTTTCCATGCTCTGCTTAGCCAAAATGGTATTTCTTAAACAATTCCATAAACACAGACAAGAGCACTTTGCTTTCAATCTTGTACTTATTTTCCACCTGATAATAAGATAAACCTTAAAAAAAAAAACCCTTAATCCTGTAGTCAATGGAGAGAAGGAGGAAGGGCAAAAACATGAGTTGGGGAAGCTTCATGGCTTTCTGCTCTGCAACTTGTCATAGCAGTTAGGTTACATTACAACACAAAACCAATGAATGATATGTAGATCAGGGTAAAGCATATAAAGATAAATATAAATTTTATGCAACAACTTGCTTAAATACTGCTTCTAGGGAAAAACAAGTTACGGCAACAGTGGGAGGGAGAGAGGGAGGGAGAGCACACAATCCTCGTTTTCTGTTATTCCAAGACAATTTTAACCTGTTCAGTGGACAGAACATCTTGCTTGACCAAAATATTTATGCTTTAAAAAGATGATTTAGTACCCTAGGTAACTTCTACCATGCCCCAGGGTGGAGTTAGGTGCGTGCTAGAATGTTCCTATCTGTCTGTATCTGCACTGAACTGTTAAGCAGATGCTCACTGAGGAGAAAATAGACTGCAATAAACTGGCACTGACACAGATCTGAATCGCTGGAACTGCTATAGAGATAAAATTCATTTAGAAATGTGGTTTCCATTTCCATTTTCCTTTAATAAAAAGCTATTGAAACATTAAAAATATCTACTATTTCAAACAGTATACTATACACATAAGAGAAGAAACAGACTTCATTTTATTATGTAAAATGTAATACAGCCCAATACTGCACTTTATGGAAGAGCCATATTAAAGTCCTTTCGCAGAGTAAGGAACAGATCCCGTTCTCATCTACAGAGCTGACCAACAGTTAAGGTCTGGTCCATTTTCAAAGCCGCAGTCAATGTACAAGGACACACCACAGACCCCAACAGGAGAACTGCATGTGAGAAAGAAGAGAGCATACAGGGCAGCACACCCATGTGGAGATCTCTAGCTATGCTGACAGCGGACAGCCTTTCCTCCCTCAGTCAACCTCCTCTTTGGTCTTAGTCTCCATGCTCCATCCTAGTCACTATGCAGTGGGAGCCAATACACTCTCATAACTTTAGCACTGCTCTTCCCAGAGTGGGGCAAAACCCTAAAACAGTCAATTCTTTGATCCTTATGCAAATCTCCCCAAGTTCTGCCCAGGCTGCTTCAACAGCATGTAATGAGCTCCTGTCCTGTGCAATGAGTAGTCACAACAGAACCCCAAAATTACACAGGTAAATCATTGTCTCCTGTCATGATACCAAGAACAGTAATTTTTCTGCCAAATTAACCTGCCTCCCAATCAAGGCTTTGGTCCTGCACTCTAGAAAGATTTAAGAGTATGAATCTGAAGTAACCTTAGTACTCAGATGAGATCAGAAGCAGGAGTGGAAAGCTATAATGGAGAGCTGTGTGCCCCTGCATCCCCTCCAATAGCTTGTGTAAGCCAGGCTGACAGCTCCAGAGCTGGTGGTTAGTTCTCACTCCAGCCTTCCAGAGATATGTGAAACCTGAACAGATACAGCACCCTAACTTCCTGTCATTATGTACCAAAAAGAAACATTGCCATGCTAAGCTAACAGATGATCAGGTCTTCTTTAACAATGTGAACAAAGATCATCATGGACCCTATAAATAGCTGCATAATTTCAACTCTGAAGAAAAATCTGATGAGACTTCTAAATACCATTTTTACTGGCTATGATTCCCCCACACTCCACCTTGTATACTTCTCCTGGGAAACATTCAGCATCGCAATGTCCAATGTCTTCCTGCTCCCTTGTATTCACTGTCTTGCATCGCTGTGTTGTACAAGAAACATGGTCCAAGAAACATCATCATTGCTGCTGCAGAAAGTTTCCAGAGCACTAGCAGAGAACGGCAATCCGGAATTAGCAAGAACATCACGATTGCCAGAAAATTAGTACAAGGCTTATATCTATATGGAGTTTTTGGTCTCTAGGAAGAAGCTCAGCAGCCATTTCCTTATAACCACACTTTGAACGTTCTTGCAGTGGCATAAAGAAAGCCAAAAATACCAGTGGGCTTTTCAACAATGCCTTGAAAAGAATTTGTGATGGAGAAGAGGAAAGTGCCGCATTTGGGGGAAGTCCCTGATGCAAGACCCTTCAAGTTCTCAGGGAGCAGAAGGGGCAGGCTGCTCCACAAGGAAAAGTGAGAAAAACTGGCACAGCAGGACCCACTATTACCAACGCAGGCACCGCACCTAAGCAAAGCCAGTACAGCAGTCACCTTACAACCACAAATCAAGTCCAAGGTCAGTCCAGGAAACAGCAAGATTCATCAAAGCTGTGCTGCTCACTGCACAGCTCAGGCTCAGAGCAAGGCTGAGGCTCGAGGGTACCCCCAGGCCAAGGAGCAGCGAGCTGCATGGATGGGGGTTCCAGGTGAGGTGCTCAGGGCAATTGCAGCCCACCAGAGCAGCGGGCTCGGCAGCAGCTCAAAATACTCAGTTTCCCATGTATGGGCCATGAGTCAGCTTCCATGGCTGCTGCTCCAAGTTTTTCACCTAGCAACAAGACAGACGGATGGATGGGGGGGTGTTAGGAGAGATGCTGAAGCAAAATGAGATGAGAAAGACAGAAACTAAATTGTCAGGGAGATTAAGAGAAAGATACAGTGCCTGAAGCTGCTTGAGCTTCTAAAGGACAAAGTTCGTGGGTAGCAGAGTCCCTTCTGCACTTCAGCCATCCTGAGAAAGTATGAACACCTCTCATAAGGCGAGGGACACATGCAGCTCTCTCTTGAGCCACACTGCAGGTCCTTGGGCTCTTGTGCTTTGATCTGCATGTCAAAAGCTCTGCACCAGCTCATCTATGACCAAAGGCTTTGTAATTTGCAGTGCATGAGCTTACCCTGAATCTGCTTCTCACCAGGCAGCACAAAGTGCTCTGTCAAGGGGTAGCCACAAGGCAGCTCTCGCCATGCCCACTGAGGAATGACAAGTGAGCACTACGATAGCTGATTTTCAGCTGGTTGAACTGAAGCCACTGGGAGGGTTGGAAGGCATGATGCCAAGAGGTGCCCAGGGGACTGGCCCCATCCAGGGCCAGAGCCCTGTACCCTCCCCCAGGACACACCATGCTGCAGCCTTTCTTGCTGGTGGCAGGCTTAGGATCACAGAGAATAGCCAGGCTGCTCCACCACCTCTTCCCAGAGGAAAGGGTGCTCTCAGAGACTTGAGGGTCAGCACTAGGGAAGGCTGTGCCTCCTCAAGCTCTAAAAAAAGGACTTTGTTCCCGCTCAGCAATTTTTTCCCATCTGGGCTAAATCCACTCTTAGAAAGAGATAGCTCTATCTCCAGGGAAACAGGCTCTCTGCGCTCACAGGGACTCAGCCTGCTCCCCCTCTCCCTTTGCTATGGGGTCACTCAGCAGCGAGGCTGAGGCACTCAGGCACCACGGGGCATTGGGCTCGTAGGACCACCCCAGGTCTGGAGCTCTGCGAGCACAGGATGCTCCAAGGCAACATGTGCCGGTCTCTGTGCTGGAGCCACACAGCACCTTTGTGACTTTGTCCAGCTCTGGAGAGCTCACACAGAAATGATTACAGAGATTGACCATGCTCAGAAGTCTCTCATTACTGAGACTGACTCGTGCAGTTTGCTTTGAATCTTCTTGTTTGCCCAAAATAGCTTCATGTTCTCAGCACCAGTTTTCTTTGCAAAATCACTCACTGCCCTCCTTCCCACCACAGAGAGCCAGTCATGTCCTGCTGACCAAGAAGTCCTTCCCAACTACACCATCCCTGTCCCCCCTCACAATCACCCTTCATCCTCTCCCCTTCTGGCTACTGCAAGTCCACAGGATGCTTTGGGCAAGCTGGGGAGCCAAAACAGCTCAGAGGGAGTCAGGGTGACATGACAACAACAGAGCTCATTGCAGAGCCCCACAGACCCCTTTTCAAGTTAGCTCAGGCCAGTTATCACCTTCTCCCCATGCCTGCCCAGTCTCTGGGAAAACAATTCATGTCATGGTAGAGCAAGGTTTAACCTGGCAGTTTTTGTTTTCCCTCTCTTTAGAATCAACCCTCAGATCTGACACCAAAGGAAATTTTGGGGATCTGAGAGAACTGTTCTGCACTACCATCTGAGCTAGAAAGGAAACAAGTCCATAAGGGTCTTCTGAGCTCCAGTCCCCCCACACATGCATGGACATGACACCTCTCTTATGGGTACTGTCACAGGTAACCCACCCTTCCCTGCTTTGGGGACCAATTTCCAAATCCGTGACCGCTTCTTCTTTGCTTAGAAGCAGAGACAGCCAACGTACCCCACACTGTGCTGTGGGAGAGTTATACCCAGTTTCCACACAGCCCTGCCATTAGGTGTGCCCTGCTGGGACCCCAGTCAAAGAGAAGCACACAGGGGCAGTGGACACACTGCCTTCCTTCCCCCCCCGACTTTGGGGTAGAGAAGGGTGCAGGAGCCCAATCCTGACACAACGCCCGCCCAGAGTTCGTTGCAGGATCTGTGCCTTATCTTGCCTCAGCATCTGAAAGCAGACTTTGGCTAAGTCCTACATGCTGCTATTTAAAGTAAGCCAATTTGTATTCATTCTGCTCGCTACATTCACCAGTTGTTCTGAATTGTGTTTGAAGCTGAAGGAAAGAGGAAATGTACAACAAGAAAAAATTATACACTGGTAAATTTTGTGCTAGTCCCTTCTCCTCCCATTATCGCTTCCCCTTTTTTTGGGTTTCTTTTTGTTTTCTGTGTTTTATGTATTATTAGCTTTAGCATCATTTTGACTGAGAAAATACGTAGCTGATAGGACGGACTAATTACACTACCTAGAAGAATTAATTACACCATCTGTGACTGACAGTGAAGCCTGACTTGTTGCTTCCTGGTAGATAGAGCTACAACACCAGCTGCCCTGAATATTCCCCTGTAGAAGGCAAAGGAGGAATTACTGTAGGAAGCACTATTTAAAAGCCATTACTTCTCTTTTTGAGCAATTTAATGTCATTGGGTGACCTAGCCTGGCTGGCCAAGTAAGGGATGAGGCTCATTTGCCTTCCCTTGTGATCTTTCTACAGATATTTCTACACATATCCTGGCCCTCTGTCACTAGCAATTAGGGGACTCAGTCAATCCTAAGAGCTAAAACAGGCCAGGGCCCATTTTCAAAGCAAGTGGCACAGTGTGACTCATGTCCCTAGAGCTACCCTCCTCTTCTACCCCTTCACATTTCCGGGAACCATGTCTCAGGACAAAGTCATCCATGAGCTGGAGCCAGGCTTTGCCTGCAAGTTGGCACAGCCTAAATATGTTTTGGAGACTGCACTAACAGTGTAGTGGTTGGGATCATCACAGGACATCCAACACCCTGACTCTGCCCAGTGTTCTCATAGAGACTGCCAAGATCAGCATTTGCTGTTGTTCACCAGCTATGGGTGGGATGGGAGGGCAGGCCGTTCCCTCAGCACTCACTGTGCACAGACAAGAAGCCACCACACCTCAGGGGAAGCAGGGAGCTGGAGGCAGTGAGGTTTTGCCTTCCTGGAAAGACAGCATCTGTTACGTGTTCACCTGTGGAGTCCCATCTGCCTGCTGCTGGCCTGCCGTCAGCAATGGACTGTGGCTGCAGCCCTGAAAGGACCGTGGCAAGTTCGGTGTCTGCAGCCAGCTGAGGATCTGTCCTGGATTATGTCCTGGTTTACAATGGGCCTGCTGAAGATTGTCGTGGCTGAATGTGAGTGATGGAAGATCCAGGCAGATGCACAGTCTCGAATGTGTGTTTTCAGCTAAGGGAGAGGAGTCGTGCTCACATGGGTCAGGAAATTTTAAGTAGTCATGCTTTAAGGTAGCTGTTCCTGCCCTTTTTGCCTCCAGCTCCGCTGCACTTCTTTTCCTCCCACTCGTCTTTTAAGCCCACTCAATTTACACTGGGTAAGATGCAGTTATGTTAGAGCAAACCTCTTGCCTGCATAAACACATCCCTAACCAAAATTCAGGACCCCCAGTATGCAACTGTATGTATACCTCCTTGCTATTGTTTGTCAGGCACACATTACATGGACAAAAAACCTCACTTTCCAGGCCTTGAACCCTAGTTTTAAGCAGGGATCTGGATTCTCTCAGTGCTGAACAACTTAGTACAATGATCCTTAGCCTGAGAAACCTGGGTTCTTCTCTAGATAATCAAGGAAGAGCTCGAAAGGTCCACTGAGACCTTATGTTTGCCTGACTCAGTTTCTGCCCTGGGTCTTGAACAGCATCCAAACCATATTTGGGTTAAGTCTCTAGGAAACACATGCTAGCAGGACACAGACAGATCCTGGGGAATTCCCAGGCACTCACAGGGGAGGTGAACTTTATTTTGGAACTGATACTGAGAAAGGCCTGTGATGGCAACAAAGGACTGTCAGTGCGCAAAGATGTTCCAGCCTCAACCTGTAGGCAGGGTGTTGAGAACAGCTCCCAACTCTCTAAAGCGCTTTTTTAACATCACGAAATTCCTTGGTGGGTGCTGAAATAACAAGGTATTAGTCCTGCACTGCCAGAGCAAGGACTCATGTCTGGCTTATAACAAGTATTTGCATAGATGCATTTCACATGGGACAAACTTCCAGAAATCCTTGTCTTCTGGGAAGGAGAGGAGCTACAAAATTAGGTGGTTTTTCTTTCTTCCTCCCCAGGTAATCCTTGTGCCTCCCATTCTCATTGAAAGAAATTCTCCACCTCCAACCTGGAACTGCTTTTCTTCGCAGCCTATGGCCACTCCTAGCTCCAAGGACATGCCACCAGTTTCTCTTGGAATGACTATTTTCTGCATCTTGCCAAGTTCTGTTTATGTGGGTGAAGGGTGGAAGAAGAGCAGGCTGGAGCAGAGATGGAGAGGAGAAAGGAGATGTAGCAGTGAAGAAAGAGGAACAATGAGCCAGAGAGGGTCTAAGGAAAAGGTCTCTATATGAAGTAAAAGGATGTCTGATGAAGGAGAATAGTCACTGGGGAACAACAAGAAAAATCTGGGGAACAATGACAGCAATGCAATGAGTGAGCAAAATGAGAGAGGAAAAGAGGAGCAGATGCACCGAGAAATGACAGGGAGATGCCAGTCTGCTGTTTGCAATTCTGGAAATAGCAATGGGGTGAAGGATTTGGACCTGCTACAGGATATTCAGGCACACGTTTTTCAAGAAGCTGTTCCTGCATTTTCAGCTGGGTATTTCTGCGACCTTGAAATGTCACTTTATTTCTTTATACCTTCACTTACCTACCTGTCATTTAGAGGCAGTGATAGTATTTCAATCACAAGAGCATGGGTATACTTAAGCAAAAAGCTTCAAGATCATGGGTAGAACTGCATAGTGTTGTTACATTTAGTCAGATTTCACACATGTACAGACATGCTCAAATGACCTCATATATGAATAACAACATGTATGTAGATTCAAATATATCACAAAGATATGTATGCCTTATTTATTTAGGCCAAGCTGACATTTCATGGTTGCCTAGTTACCAGAGAACAATAATGAGAATCTGCTCAGTATATATTGCATGATGAAGGGAAGGGGGAGGGCAGATGGGTATCATGGCAGACACAACCACTTGTCAGGTAGGTTAGCCCTTTGGGTGGGAAACGGAGAAAGGCAAAAGAGATCAGAACTGAAAGGAATTCAGACAAGGAAGCAATAAGCTGGGGCACATGGTATGTGTGGTTCTTGGGATTCCCATGGCACGTATTCCCATTCATGCATGAGCATGAATCAAAGCTCAGGCCACTCGAAGTTGTGAAATGTTCATTACTTTCATGATGTACTCCAGGTCTCAAGTTAAACAGACATCAGGAACATCATAAGTGGTTACAAAATCTGCCTTTACTTACACCAGACCTCTATCTTCATCCACACCAGTACTGGAACCCTTTCTTCAAAACAAATGTCTTTGCTAACTGTAAGGAAGAAGGAGGTTTTGCTGGTCAGAACAAAAAAGCACCACAGTAATCAAAAGCAGAAAAAAGTGCATTTTTCCCTTCCAGCTGCATTAATTTTCTCCAAGATTTGCCTCCACTGCAGTTCCCAACCATTTCAAAATTTGCTTGGCCTGATTTCGTTAACTCGTGGAGGAGCCTTAAGGTTCAGAAACTCATCTGACTGTTTTATTTCATGCTAATGGTAGTCTGTGCAAAATTTTTGATGGAAAAAAATCTTTCTCAGATTGACATCTTGTGTTGCCAGACCTCATACAAGCCCAGAAAGCTTAATGAGGGAGCTTGAATTCATCCCAGGACACCCTGAGAGTGGTTTATGGTTCAACATTCCCTTTGGAATAAAGATTCTGGAGTTCAACTGTCCCTGAAGGCACTTCTAATAGCAGACAAAGAGGTTAAGACAAAATTAAAGATACAGTGTATTTGCCACTATCCATATATTAAAAATAGAATTGCTAAACTTAGAGACAGAAAACCAGACTTCTGCTAGAGTTAAGCTGCCAGAAGTTCACTCTCTGCATCACCCAGCTTAAAAGATGCCAGAACACAGTACTTGTACTAGAGATCCAAATCTCAGGCAAGACCCTTGTCCTGGGCTTTTCTCAGACACATACTGGATATGTTACTTACCTTAAATACACAGCTCCCTCACAGAGCTCCACCGAGAGTTAAGGCTTCTTTCCATACTACTCAATCTCCAAGAACTCCCTATGACTCATAACATTAATATTTAATCAAGCTATGTTAACATTTCTTCCAAATGATTATTGACTGTCCTAACTTTAGAGATGCTGTTGTTGTCCCTTGATCATATCTAGGAACAACTCCTGACAAGATAGTTAAAAAACCTCTTTGCTGGTGAAGTTAAACACCAATGTTTAACTTGGCTCCAAACAAGCCATTTTAATATTCTTAAAGAAATATTGCTAAGACTGGCAAAGCATGTCTGGTACTGGACCCAAAGGACCACCCAGCCCAGTGCTCTGCATACAGCAAGAACCAGCAAAGACTTAGGAAAAGACAGCACAAATATACAGTGATCCTCCCACTGTAGTCTCCCAGCAGCCAGATATCTGTGGCTGAGAGTTTCCTGAGCCAAAGATCACATCTGCGCCAATGAGTTTAGTAGATCTTAATGGCCTTCTTTTTTTTTTCCATAAATGTGTCAAGATGCTTTTAGAACTATTTATAATTTTGCCCTTCACACCATCCAGTGAATTCCACAATTTATGCATGCACCAGATGAAAAAAAGTGCCCCTCTTTGATTTTGACTGATAAATTTACTGGGAATTCCTACCCTTCATATAAGAAAAAACAGTAATTTCCTACCGATCTCTGTGATCCTCCTAGACCCCTGTCATGCCCTACTCAGACACCTCTTTTCCAGGCTGAAAGTCCTAACACCCTACCAAATAAAAGGGAGGGTTTGACTCTTGCTGCCTCATGAACTGAGATGGTGAAAAGCATGCAGAAGTGTAGAAAATTATAAATATATATAGTATGAAGTAGATACATATGATTCAAACATATTAATGAGGTTAGCACATGTAGTCCATTGCAGGCTCTTCATGAAGACTGGACAGAATGGCAACCTTGGCAAGAACAGTGCTAGGGACAAATCATGCTCATCCACTATGGAAGGATGTTGTTACATCAGAGCAGTAAAAGCAAACATTTTTTCATGATTCAAATCAGTTTCAACTCAGATAAACTGATCCCAGAATCAGCTGTGCTGCCACAGATACCAGATATCTGCTGTATTTCTATCCAGCCAATTACCAAGCCTGTTACACATAAGGCTGGAAAAGCACTCAGCAAAAGTGGCTCTGGTTGCCTGAAATCTGATCTAAATTAGAGCTCCAGCAAATTTTAGATCAAGCTTAACTGAGAAAGTTTTTAAACTACCTTGAATTTTGGAGGCATGTTCTCCAGGTCTGGAGTTTGGGGTTTTTTCTGTACTCATATACCCAGGTAAGTACAAAATATTGCTTTTTAATCCCCTCTGCAGGACAAAAGTTGCCTCACCAACCAACCTTCTGGGCTGTGCCATAAATCATGCTGAGAGCCAAGTGCACAACATACAGGAGCTAAAGAAACTATAAAAGAAAAGCAAAGACCTGAAAATGTCCACTGGAAAATTATAACTGAACTTTACTTTCTAGCCTATACCCTCAAAGGTTGTGGCAACTAAAGTCAGATGCTTTTGAGATATTGAAATGACCCTTGACTATTACCATCTACCTACTTAGCAAGGCTTATTTACTTCATGTTCATCATGCAATCTGAAATCATCCAATAATAACTATTCTAAATAAGTCAACCACGTTTTCATATTTAATGTACATACTGTAGCTAAATAAAACTACTTTTGAGGGGTAAATAATTGCAGAGGAAGAGAAAAATTCAAGAGCGTAGGCTATGAAGATGCACTTTCAGCTGAAATTTTTTAAAAAGCAATTAGTTGAGGGAGAAAAGCAGGAAAACTGTTCTTATATGGCTAAATGAACACTAGAGGAGGGTTTCACACTAACTGTGATAGATAAGTGGAAGAAAGCAAGGTGGTACATGAGGGGAAGGGTGGGAAGTGGGTTATGGTCTAAAAGATATAAAAGACAAGAGCAAGGAACCTGAACCATAAAGTTGCCTCATGCTGAGTCTAGAGGCAAGTCCTTTAAATTTCTCTGTTGAACAGCTTTTGCATTTGTAGTGGGGGGGTAGAACTTACAAATAAGGTATTGTAAGGATTAATAGTGTGATGAGGTTTAGGAATGTAAGTGCAGTACAGTCAGTAAAAAAACCCAAGAGCTGGACTCCAGAAAAGTCACTACAAGGTCTTCATATTTTTCCCTCTGGAAAGGCTGCTATGTTTGAACAGTCTTTGGAGTGCTCAATTCCCAGCTCCCCAGCATGTAACATTCACAGAGTCAACAGCATTCCCAAAAGCAGATGGTGACTTTGGATCACCTCTGGAGTGACTCTGGCCTCTCAGAGATGCAGAAAATCCAGCTCCTCCACACAAGTGTCAGTAATTCCCTCTACTACATGCACCTCCTCATCTGCAAGACCAGCAACTTCTCAGCCCCACCTCTCCTGATGTTGTCCCAGCTCACAGGAGTTACTTCCTACTTCTCCCACTTACTCCTTGGCCTGTCTCTGATGAGATTCCTCTTTGCTCTACAACCCCTACCACAGCCTACCACACAGATTGCAGTGAATCAAGGTGGAATAGGGTGGGGTGAAACTACGCAGGCTTAGCAGCATTCAAGACTTCCTGATTCTTTCTTGCCAGGGGGAGAGAAGGGTTTGAATGTCACTTTTTCCCTTTTTCACACCTATCATGCTAAAAGCTAGTGGAGTGAAATGAAGTCAACCCATTTTACCCGAAGGTGACAAGGAGGAACACTGCACAGAATATCTGTTCCCTCCACTGTGACCACAAGAGGTCCACTGTCCTTCCTCCCAGTTTAAAAACACTTTTCCAGTCTTTTTCAGAATCCACCAAAAAACAGTAGCCATGTCCTCAATGAAACTAGTGTCATGGTTGAGAGCTATTAACTGTCTAGGGATGTAAGGCAGCACAGATGCAGACCAAAGAAAAATAGTGTGAGGTAATAAGGGGATTTTTTTCAACCAGAGCAGACAGGTGGGCAGGCTAGGCAAGGCCAGAAAATGGTGTGAAATAATGAAACAGTGGAAAAATCACCTCCTGAATCACACAGGAATTGCTCCATTGGAGAGAAGAGGAGAGCAAACCTGGAGAAAGATGTTGCAATGGACAAAGAGAATCTAAATTTTAAAAGTATGGATTTTTCTGGAAGTACAATTGAGACAATTGGTATGTGCAGGTCACACACATTATCCTACATGTAATGACACTGCTTTGGGGTTTGTTGCCACAGAAATAGCCCAGCCTGGATTTGGCCAGCAGTGGATGAGCAGCATGAGGAAACAAAGCAGGAGCTGTGTTGGTGGTTCTGCAGACAGCGCTCTGTCACCAGAGACAGCTCTGGATGAGCACGTCCCTGAAAGACTGTATCTGAGGATGCTGTCTGCCAGATGGCCCCAAATTCTTCCCAAGGCTTTAGAGTTTGTCGTGATTTCATCCTTTTTTTAGGATCATGAAGCCCTGCCTCATGCAAAATGAGGCTTTGCCTGCTTTAAGCAGTAGTGAGGCAGTGTCTCCGAGAGCTCTCAGCATGGAAGACTGATGTTTCTATCCAGCATTCGCAGGTAACTCTGCTCACACCAAGGGCAGGTAGCAAACACTCTTATTTCAAGCAGGGATGAAGCATGTCTCCCCAGCTAGTAAGAAATATGCCCTGTGGAGAGGCAGGCTGGGTCAGGAAAATGGTCAGTTCAGGAAAAGACAAGGAAGAAGTGGTTAGTAAAGCCAAAGTGGCCTAGGACCATATCTGATCTCAGAGGAGGAGGGCACCACCGAAGCAATATGATGTGCAAGGGACCAGAACTGATAAAAAGGAAGAAGAAAGAGGAGAAGACCAAGTGGAAATACGAGGATGTTGAGGGGCAGAAAAAAACAGCAGATGAGATAGAAAATGCAAGCTGGATAAACACTATTCTATCCCCTGTCCTTACTGAGCAAAAGCACTTTGAAAATAAGTCATTATTATTATTATTATTACAAACATAAAGAAATAATCCCACTTTTGCTCTATCATCTGTCCATTTGGCTGAGAAATGTCAGATGCTCAGGGAGGGGAGGAGGAAAGGTTGACATCAGACAACATCCATTTGTAAAATTGTATCTGCCAGTTTCCCAGCAGCTGCGATCTCCAGTTAATATCAGGAGTGAATGTGAAAGGTTAGACAGAGGGGAGCTGGGGGTGGAGGAATGATGATTTTCAGTTCTCCCCAGCAATTCTTGGCACAAGAGCCAGCACTTGATAACGAATTGACTCAGTCACTAACTCACACAGGCTCCCTCTCTAGTAATGGACTCCAGTCTCATTAGCAAATACAATTGACAGTAAAAATAAACACCCTTGCACCCTCCCCCTCGTGTGCTGCTGACACAGCCTTGATTGACGGATCTCACAAGTACATCAATGAAAGGAGAGGACAGTTGCTGTTATCAGTCAGCTTGAACACGGAATGGAGCTAATAATAATATCTTACTTTTTCACAGTTCCTTTCTGTCGCAATCCAAAGCACCATAGAAAACAGAGCAGTCTAGCAAGCTCTGAATGGTTTGCAGTAGGTAATTTTGAGAAGGGACTCTCATTTTAAACTTCTCTGTTCAGTTGCTCAAAGGAGCCATATTTTAAATTTATTAATTTTCTGCTAACACTGACAGTGAACAATACCCAGAGTTAACAGCCTAGAAAAGAGAACAACAGAAAGCAGCCAGGCTTTGTTTTGTTTGCAAAATAAACAAATCTCAAACAGTTCCTTTGGTTCTGAAGCACGACTGCACATACCTGGGCCTCGTACTAGTGATGAAGTATTCTGGCGAGCCTCAGGAAAAATTTTCAAAGACATTATGCCTGAGTTATCTGACAATGAAAGGAGGAGATACGGAAGAGAGTATATTTACAGCATTTAAAAAAATAATTAATCAGATCTTTTTGCACTACTGAAGTGCAAGTAGTGGAGATGACACTTTGGTGAGGAATTGTCTTTACACCAGATCATAATGAAGAAAAAAATATTCATCATTTCAGAAGTGTGTCTAGGCATTAGCAATGCACACATGCAGTAACACCACAATGTTACACACAGAACATGCCTAGCAGTCTGCAATGGCAGATGCAGTTTTATACAGAAGCAACCACTTCCCATCAAAGATTATACATTGCAAAAATCCCAGCGAAGGGCCATTATGCACATACTCCACAGGCTATGTCTGAAGGCACTGTTTAGAACAGGAGCCGTATGTACGTCTCCCAGCACGCAGTGTTCAGTATGCATTATCCCACCTCCCGCTACTCACTGCACAGATCCTCTGCCTCAACTGTCAGCTGCAATCTCACCGAAAAGGGCAAGGGAGTTGAACCCATTCCTTTCATGTTTAATACCATGGAGTCTGGAGTGCAGTTTCACTCCTTGGCAAGAGGGTTTCTGACAAGGCCCCACATTTTCCACAGCAGAATTTTCTATACAATACATTTTATTCCCTCTTAAACTGCAGGACTGCATTCTTCAGGTAATGACAGTCTACTCTAAGATTGTAAAGAAACCTTCAAATACCAAACAGATGTAATCTGATGCCATGCTGCCCTCCTGAATCCACAATCAGCATGGAAGCACCCTTTTCCATTCTCCTCCAGGGAGGTTTTATGCCTGAGCCAGCTTTGTGGCTTTTCAGTACATATGAGAAAGGCATAAAATCTTTCCTTTTCCTTGCTGGCATCTAATTCTAATTAAAACAAAGTTATTCATTCTATTAGGTTTCCTTTCATGGAGAAAACAGATGAACAAACCAGGGGTTCCTTAGACCTAGTACAGACAGTGGCTGATTTACCAAACCCCAAGTTACCATTGCTTCTCTCATTGCTTTCCCCATCAGCTGGTTCAGCAGTGAACAGCAACCAGTACAAAAACTCATTTCACACTGAAAAGAGAAATGCTGTGCAAAACAAATCCAATGTAACCTCAATATTATTAATGAAAAGAACACAACATTAGCCAAAACATTATAATCTTATATGTAAATACTTTTTTTAAAAAAAGAATTCTTCTACAAATTGCACATGGTCTGCAAAATAAGGAGTTTTCCAGCAGCATTAAAACCCAGTCACTGGGCCTTGAATTTTGTTTCTAGCAGCTGGATGACAAGGCCATGTCAGACCTGGTTCCTGCAAATAATCCAGCCTGGCTGGTTCTTGCTCAGTCACTTTTTTAATCTTCTTCTTACCCAGCACATTCCATCTACTGCCATATGTTTCCCAGCAATGGTTCTATACAGTGGTATGCGGATATCAGCTTGTGGACTTGGACTTGCTCAGCTAAACTGGCAGTAATGAGTGGTATTAGGGACTGGAGATTGCCAATATCTTAATCCCTTAGAGGCTGAAGACAGGATTTTCTGCATGGACAAAGGTCCTGAGGAAGCAGAGAAAAAGTGAAAAGGTTTATTTAGGAAGGAAGAAGAAGAGGAAGCAGAAATGAGCCAATCTCCACCTGTAAGTTCAAACCATCAAGAACACACCTATTCTTCCTGAAGGCTTTGATGTAGAGATGGAAAGCCGTCATTTTCTGTTCCCAGTCTAACCGTGACACCATGTTTTGCACAAAAGCCCATCTGTTGTTGATGCTCAGTGTGCTCGACAGTTCTCTATTCCCCTCCACCACAAGCTGTTGCTGTGGGGTTCAGCTCTTCTCCTCCCAAATCTCATTTGCTTTCTGCAGCCAACAAGCTGAATTACTCCTAAAGAGAACAGGAGACATGCAGCTTCTGATCTTGCTGATGGAAGAAGTTGCTTTGTAACCTTACCCTTTTTTCTTCTAGCATACAGGAACTTCTCTGTGTACAAAAGCCCCTTTGTTTTTGTATCCCATTGCTCCAGATTCTTGCTCCTCCTACTTCCTGTGTAGCATTCAGCACATCCTGCCTCCTGGGATAGACCCTTCTGATAACATAAGGTGAATAGAATAGGAGAAGTTTTATAATAGAAAATTTTGTTTGTTTTAAATCTGTATTTATCATGCCAGTGTGCAACAGAGAAGATTTAATTAGCCAGTGAAGCTCGCCTTCGGTATGTTTTCATGAATACAGTAAGAGTTGTGATGCATGACTTTCAGGCAACTACAACAAACAAAGAAAACACACCATGAAATTAAGAAACATAATAATATACAAGAGAAGACACTTGGCTGCTGTAACACATTTCCCTGAGAAATAGGCCACCACCAAACCAGGATCTAGCTGCCTAAATCTGGGGATATATTTTAATTCAGATCGAATTTTTGCACTGCAGTCACAGTTAAACGCTGGAAAGCAGTTAATCGCACGTGAGCTGCTGCACAGGACCCTGGGCGAAAATTAGGAGAGAGAAGAAAGCACGGGTGACTAAATAAATGACCCTGATGTGACACATTAAGAAAACCCCAAGGTTGTTTTGCATTATTTTGACAGCAAGGGCTGCAAAAAGACTGCTGTGCCAACCAGGACAACACCAGAACACAGCATGACCCTGCCCGTATTTCTGCCATGCTTCCTATTATGGGTCTGCACAGATCTGAAGCAGACTCACCCAACAGCACAAGTGCTCACACAGCACTTTAGAGCATAGGTAGGTCCTGCTGGTGTCAGTGATGTGGTACAAACAAGTAATACTAAGAGTCAGCATCAAGAGTCAAAGCTGACCTCTTCTAAGCAGCTGCAGAATGGCATCCTTTGGATAGCCAGGCCACTTCTCAGTGAAGGAGGTCTTTAGGTCTTCCCAGGTACCTCTGACTCTGTCACACGTCTTGCCTGACCTTCTCTGTTGAGCAGAAGATAAATAATACATTTGACTTTGCAGGTATGTCATAAGGATTCATTATTTAGCATTTATACTTCCCTGTATGTACTGCTCTGTGATGTCATTTATCATCTTTCAGGTCTCCATTCACATTCAGAGGAGGAATCAAACACAAAAACCCAATTTCAGACTACCCAGCGGAAAGCTGGTAGCCCAAATCCAGCCCAAGTTTCTAGAAACAGCTTTTGATTTTATCTACCATGATTTCTAGATATTAGACTTTTTCTCCTAAGTTTCAGAAATGCCAGTAGTAGGCAACCTGAAGGAGCAGCACTGCATCAGCAAGCTTTACCAGGCATGGTTCTGCTGGCAAATTCCTTACAGCTTTATTGTGCTTGCAGCCCCCATTAATGCATGTCTGTCTTTCCCATTACCACTTCCACATATCACAGAGTGAGAAAGAAAATGGCACCTGCCAGCAGCCAGCTGGGGTTTGAATCCAGGTGTGAGCAGCTGGGGCTCTTTCACATGACTTGGGTTATGAGGGAGCAACGTTTGGAGCATACGGATAAGGAGCAGTGTGGGAAGGTCTTACCAAAACTGGCTCTGTCACTTCAGGGCTGAAGAGAAGATTTCATTCTCCAAGAGCTGCCAATCTAGTACTTTTCTGCTAGTGATAATATTTCCTAAGTTTATTTTTAAACTTAGTGAAGTATGTGCTACCTAACAATGTATGTCTCTTCAGTCTCAGGGAAAAAGTAAAGAAAAGAAAAAAAACTACTGAATATCAAGCATTGCAAGCCAGATGCAGGTATATCAGATATAACTAAATTATAGCTTAATATGTTTCAGGTATTCCATTTAGAGCTTCTGATCTTTCAAGGAAATAGGTTTTCCCCACTGAGAAATGTTCATGCAGTGAAATTAAAGCAACTTGAGCCCCATGTGAACCAAAAGTAGGTTGGGCATCTATTTTAAATAATCACCCAAATGTTAATTTTTCATGATGGAAGGAAGACCTGGGAAGAAAGGAATATTCTCTTCTACTAACCCGTATGTTCACCTCCAAACTACTGTCTTTGCTACTCAAGCTTGGGGTGTAATACAGCACATGGTTATATGCATAAAACCCAACTGCTGCTATTAGCCATCTTTAGAGACAGGGTGCAAGTGGCCTGGAGAGTGCTCTTTCAGTATTTAGGGCACCATCCAAGTGCTAGCTAGCATAAGAGGAAAACAAGATGCCAGGGTGAGGGGGGAAACACAGCATATGCACAAGCCTTGAAGCTCAGACCCTTCTTCCACCTGAAGTCCATCCTCCTTCTCACCTTCCTCACTTGGGAGGCAGATGCTGAGGGAATGCTGGCATCCCAGGTGGGCACAGGAGCAGGGAGCTGCATCTTAGCTGGTGTGGGACTTCTCCTGCCACCACACACTGGCCCTCCATGAACAAGAGGGAAAATAAATTCACAGGCAAAGGAGGAAGGCAAGTGCTGCTAAGTGGCTCATTGGTTTCTATGGCAACTGGCTCCGCTCTACTCCAGCTGCTTACCCCACAGTCCCTCTGTCACCCTATTTTTAGCTGAGAAATTACAGAAAGAGGAAAAGTGGTGGAGGTTTGGGGAGGAGAAAGTTGGGAGACCTTCTTGGGTTTTGCAGAGAGATGGTTAATACGGATGCATCCTTGTCCTGCTTTTAATCACAAATTAAATCCTCTGTGTGAAGGCTTCCTATGGGATTCCTCAGACCTGATGCACAGTCAGATCCCACATTTCTCCTAGGGAAAAAACTCTCCTCCCACAACCCATCACAATGAAGTGATGGAAGTCAGGACACCAGTATTTTAATATCTCATTTCCTTTTTTTAAAAAAATAAAGTTGAATCTGTCCTGCATGGTACAAGAAAACCCTCACAATGAATGCAACACGTTTGGCACAAATATCTTATTAAGGGAAGACCCAGAACCAAATTTACCTGGGCTGTACCAAGGCTAAACTTTAGTCTGTCGATTTTGGTGTTGGAGACTTTGGTTGTTGAGCTTCAATATATCTCCTGGTAAATCTAGAAAATACTGAAACCTGCAGTTTCAGTAAGCATAGGAGTATGTGTTAACAAAAGCATGGATCCCTTGGCCTCTTCTGACTGATGACAGAATACCCAAATCACAGAGTAAGCTGAGTTGGAAGGGACCCACAAGGGTCACCAAGTCTGACTTCTGGCCTGCACAGTACCATTCCCAAGAGTCACACCATGTCCCTGAGAGCATTGTCCAAACGCTGCTTCAACTGTGTCAGGCTTGTGCTGTGACCACTGCCCTGGGGAGCTGTTCCAGTGCCCAAACACCCTCTGGGTGAAGAACCTTTTTCTAGTATCCAACTTAAACCTCCCCTGACACAATTTCAGGCTGTTCCCTCAGGTCCTGCCACTGGTCACTACCTGCCATTCTGAAATGAATGTGAGATATAACTATTTTGAAATAAATTTCTAGCTTCATTCCCCTCCTTCTCCCTAGAAATTCCAGAAGTTTTATAACAAAATGTTGCAACTATCCCCCAAATAGTAATGCTTAAATTCCAAAGAAGGCAGAGTGATGCCATAAACATCTATATTCACTTTTTTCATTTCAACTGCCATGATATTTGACACTTGTATCCAAGCTGTTCCTGCTAACAGGACTGTGGAAGTTTACCTTTGCACCACACATTTTCACTTGCTGCCACAAGAAGGGATATTGATCCGTGTATCTCTGCTCACACAGCAAGGCTTTCCATTTTGGAGCTGTGATATTGTCAGACTAAGAGGACAAGGAAAAGATCAATGATTTCTAACAATGATCACTTTTAAGAGGAAGAGCATTGGTAAAATGACTTACTAGTCCAAGTATCGCATTTTCAGTCTCTGCAATCAGTTTTATATCCTGGCAGGCATTAACTCTTTTGCTTTTGATAAAAGAAGTATATTGGGAGAGAATCATCCACTTTAGAAATGTTACTGGATATGGCATGTGATGGTATATACTTTATATAAATGGCGTAGGTTGCAGCCTTACAAAACTGTGTAAGTGTCAGGGCCCTAGGAAGGCTGGGGACTCCACTGGGAAGCAGAGCATCTGGGAGTCACCAGGGGTGACTCCCAGATCCCATCCCGTGGTATCAGGTACCTCTCTGAAGCAGTAGGGCCATGGCCAGGCAGGGCAGAGCTGTGAGGAGCTGGAGAGCAGCCCTGCTGCAGCATCGCTGGGAACCAGAGGGCCTGGGACCTAGGCAGGGTGGAAGAAGCCCTAAGAAATGCTGGGAAAGGACAATCAGGGTTGTTGGTGTCCTCAGAGCCCTTGAGAAGAAGTTGTGCAAGGCAGCTCAAGAAACATTTTAATTCCTAGGAATTTGGAAGCTGGTTTACTCCATAAAGCTACTGGGATTTTTTACTTCCATTTGTGGCTTCCAGAACATAGAGTGGCAACGTGCCTCATGGATTAATCACCACTGTGTGAAGTAGCCAGGTACTGCATTTGCCAGTTTTTCTCTGAAAAGACACAAAGAAAAAGTTGTTCCCAACAAGACCTCTTCTGATACATGTTACTTCAAACATTTTGATTAAGTCCCTTCTGACTGAATTTCATTCCTTGAAGCCACTACCAAGCTCATCCTCCCAGGGAACCTTGTAAAATGCGTTAGCAAAATCTGCTCTGGCAGGAAACAACACACTCACCCTATAACCCTCTTGCACCTCTGCACAGTCTGGGGGACTGTCAGGATGAAAACCCATACAGGAAAGCAGAGAGGACTCAAGACTACAAATCTTCTTTTGACAGCCCTGGAAAATGACAGACCACTAAGAACAAGACAAGGACAGTAGGAAAGGTACAGAATACTCAAGCACACAATCAGGACATTTGCTGAAGGTGGCTTCTGGCCAGCCCAAAAGAGATGCAGGGGAGAAGAGATCCTTTGCAATGAGGGGCACCAAAGGCAGAAGCAGAGGTGACCTGAAGGAAAGCAGCAAGGCATGCTTGCAAGGCCTTCAGTTCCTTCTTGGAATGGAGACAAAGAGAAAATGCTTGCCAGTAACTACACATGCACACACAGGATGGACAGCAGCCTGTGCTGGGTGGTGATGGACAGCCTCATGTCCTGAGCAATAAATGAAAGGGTGAGTGACTCCTTTTAAAAGGGGTAGTCAAGGACGGAAGAGAAAATAATCAGATGTGCATCTGAACTTGCCTCTGCAGGTTCAGTAGAGAGGTGGAAGCTCTGTGACTGCCAGACAAGTGGCTTTACTGAGGAACTGTGTCCCATTTGCAAAAGTGGAGGCTATGATCCTGACCTTCCTTGTAGAGCATTTTCATAACTACAGATGGAAATAGCCAGCCCTAGGTAGTGCTTCTGATCATCATTTATTCTGCTTTCTGACAAGAGGAGTGCACAAGCACTTTGAGATTAAATGCATCTGCACATTTAATATTAATTTATGGGAAGTATTCATGTGCAGTCCTGACATTTGTTTTTCACATATACTAGCAACAGGAAACTCAAGCCTTTGAATGTTTGTAAGAAATGAGCACACATGCAAACAATGCTGAGAGAAGATTATTTTCTTTAAAACCTGACTATTTTCACTTCTTTTGCATTTCTCATTTGTCCTTATTCAGCACATTTTAACCTGCAAATGCTATCCTCAAAGGTCATAGGAAACTCAAATTGTCAAATAAAGCTGAGGCACTGCAAAGATGGTACTTGGTAACACATACAGAATGAAACTGATAGAGATATATAGAGAGAAATCTTACAGAGGTCTGACCAGAGTGTAAAGTCTGACAAAAGAATCCTCCACTCATTAGTGGGGAAGCTCAGCCCTACCCATCATAAACTAGAAGACCAAGTTAAAGAGGAAAAGCCATATTAACTATCAAACATGAATTGGCCACATGAAACAGTCTCTCATTTCTGTACTTCCAGATAGTCCATGGCAGCAAGGTTACATGAAACTCTTAGGTCTGGCTGACACACCCTGAAACTCAGTACTGACTCCTTCACTGAACTACAGGGCTGTCAACAAACACATGTAAAGCAGCTACAAGTCATGAAAGTCTATTTGCTCTGCAGAGCCCTTGGATAAATCCCTCCTGAGAGTGGTCCTCAGGATGGCTGAGCTACAAAGTTGATAGGTACCAACACAACACAACACCTGCTGTCTCATTAGTGATCTCAAATTCCTCATCCTCAGTGGGAAGCAAGATACATCGAAAACACAGAGAGAGAAGACTCTCTCCTGGAGAGGGAAATAAGCTTTTTGGAGTGTCCCATCCAGCAGTTCAGGGGAGTACTAAAGGGAAGAAAGGTGAAAATCAGACCAACAACTTTTGTTCCTTTTTTGTAAGAACTGCTAAGCTATTTTGCATTAAAGAGATGTCCCTTTGTTAAGGGTAACTCCACAGCCATCAGATCTCTTTTAGCAATATCTTATGTGGATATTTATCATCTGCTGTGTTATACTTCGTCTGAACTCAGTCTCCTTGATATCAAGCAAGAGCGACTTGTAGGTCCTAGTCCAGGTGTCATACCATTTGTGTGCTTTGCATTCTGGGCACAGATACAGAGGAACTGAATCTTGAGGTTCTTTGTTTTCTCATCAGTTGTTTTAATGAACCAGAATAATTCCGTTACTTTATACAGAGGGA
This sequence comes from Erpornis zantholeuca, assembly GCA_013400515.1. Lineage (NCBI taxonomy): Eukaryota > Metazoa > Chordata > Aves > Passeriformes > Timaliidae > Erpornis > Erpornis zantholeuca. The sequence goes on along the minus strand of VZTN01034368.1, from coordinate 149,458 downwards.
ACAGGCAGTCTATCTTGGCCTTCTGAGGTCTGTTTGCTGGTTCATAATTTGCAGTGGTGATCTTGAAAAAGCTGGCAGAGCTTACAACCAGGCACTCTTCAGAAAGGAGACACATCATTGAGAATTACTTGCTTAAGCAGGTTGCTCTCCCCATCACCCAGTGCAAAAGGCCTGTAAGGTAATTCTCATTCTACCTGGTGTCCTAAGCCCATGTCACTCTGATGTTTGCAGTATAGGAGTTCATTCAGTTTATTTGCATCCTTAAAACTCCAGCCACACCTTGGTATCCAGCAACCCTGGTTGCCTTGGCTGCAAAGAGATGGCAGGGGCATTTCAAGATCTTTTGCCAGAAAAAGAAGTAGGAATAGAATGGAAAAGGGAGGGGGATGCTGTGCTACACAAGACATCCAGGAAAGACATTATGCAGGTAGCTAGAAACATCCTGCAAGAGAAGCAGACTTGTATTATTTCAAAGACTGGAAATGTCTGTAACATCACAGGATGATGATGTTGTGACTACTTTTGTATTTCAGCATCTCCACCAGGAAACAACTCACAAGGTGCTTTCACTGAAAAGCAGTAAACTGCTGGCTGGAAGTTAGGATTGCACGGCAGCAATAGCCCACAGGAGAGATCCCAATACCAAGCACAAGCATGCACTGGAAGCATTCGAAACACATCTTATGAGCAACTGTGGCTCACCCCTTAATATAGGCTTTCAACTGGATCAATGACTCAGTTCAGAGAAGTGATGGGTTAGCACACATCCCGACAAGTTTGGCAGACACTAGACTTCTTTAAGGATATTGATGCGCCCTGAAATGTCCCTCCTGCCCCATCCTGCACATCCTTTGCTCCTTATGGTCTGTGTTGATAGATCCTCAAAGATTTTTCTCTCTGGTCTACTATTTTGAGACACCTTTGTAGCAAATTACATGGCATCATTCAGCAAGAGACAAAGGTCACACATCCAGCTGGGAAGTGGGCTAGTAACATCGTACTGCGTGATTCCTAAAACTGGCTGTAATAATGGGGATAATGTAAGGGACTGACATAACAGCAATCTGACGATTTAGTGTTGCTATGCAACTTGAGTTGGGAATAGACTTTTGCAGTTGCTTCTTCGTTGTCCATTGAATGCTCAATGACAGTGTCTGGCAACCTTCCCCACTCATCACTTTACCTAAAGCAGCAGGAATTCATGTGCAGGTTTTGTGCCAAGGTGCCCTCTTCAAGCCACTAGTGTAAGCAAACTGAGGTGCAAACACTACAATGCTTTTTCCGATATGAATGAGGTTCATGTTGTGCTACACACACATAAACAGCTACATACATTCACACACATTTTTCTTTCCTCCAATTCATTGCACATCTTTCTCTTTTTCCTCCTTTCTTACCTTAAGGTCATCATGTTGTCAAAAAAGAGCACTGTCTTTGGAAGCTTTTACCTGGCCATGTCACACCTATTATCACACCAGTTCACACTGTTTTCTAACTTTGTACATGTAATTCCTTCAGACCTTTCCATCTTTCTCCCAACTGTTTTCTCAGACTTATACAAAGTGGGAATAGATACAGTACTTGTTCTATCTTGTTTTATTCATCTGTCCTGAAAATGCCTTGACCTGTCTTGAAACAGACCAGTTTTAAAACCCTCAAGCAATGATGCCTTCAGCTCTTTCCTTGGGACTCTGACAGATTCACAAAACTCAGTGGTTAAGGAAACTGACTTGCTCGTCTCCCTGGCTGAAACCTGACTGCTCCTAGTGACATCTCTTTGTGCCACCCTCAAAAACTTGCACTTGCATGCTGGTATCACCTGAACACCAAGGTGATGGCTATTCTGCATCATGAGTAACTCATTCCCTATGATCCTTTGTTACCACTTCTCAGACCTCTCTCAATCGTTGCTTTTCCCTGAATTCCTGTGCTTTCCACAATCTGTTTTGTGTTGTTGCTTGTGTGATGTTTAATAGCCGCAGCTCAGAGTTGGCTGCATTTCAGTGGTAGGAGGGGGAACACAGGGAACTGTGAACTGAAACTCCATATAATGTTGCTAGAGATGAGAACAAGTAAGGGAGTGTTTGTTATGCATGCTATCTCCAGAAAAACATCTTTGCAAATGTGTATCTGTGCAGGCATTGTGGAGATAGGGATTACGTTATGCAGAGGGGAAGAGGAGCTGACTGACAGTAGAGATTTGCAGTCCATATTGATGTTTCACAATTGTGCATCTGTCTGCAGAACAGCCATGAAGCTCTTGAAGTCATTGCACTAAAAAAAAAAAAAATAAGGAAGGATAAATCAATAACTTCACTCACCCTTTTACCACAGCTCAGAGGGTGGAGGAGGAGTGTGTCATGATAGTTCACACTAGTGAGAAATTTTTAATCGAACAGTCTTCAACCAGAAAATACCACTTCAGTAAAATCAACATTTTTCAAAATATTCTAAGTACAAATGAAAAATCCCTATGTAAAAGGAGGCTGACACAAAAATTTCAGTATTTAAAAGTTTGCCTTAAGGAAAAAAATGACAGATTTTCTTTCAAATTAAAATACTATTTTTGAAAGCAACTTTTATTTTCTTAGCATATTTTTCTGCTTCTATTGTTTTTACGTTCTTCGGTTAATGATGAGAGACATTGATGTGTTCAATATCCTGCCATTAGCCTGGAATCAGGTTTCTAGGATATTAAAAACAATTGGTCCCTAACTAGTACCCAGAACATCTCTATTTCAGAGTGCAAAAATTTGTTTCATTCAGCACAGACTAATAAAGCTGCAATTGTTTTTGATAGAAAACTCATTACTTTGTAGAAAAATCACTTGTTTTGAATATATCACCTGCACTAAATTATATAACAATATTTAATTATTATATGCATGGTATGTTATGTTACTGGTAGGATTGCATAACGTGGCCTCATATGAGATTTGGCATAACCTAACTGCATTTCAACTGATATGTAAAACGGTACAAAACTTTTACTAATTTTCAAAATAAAATACCAGTTATTTTTCTAAAAGTATCTAATGGAAATGTTCATAATTTTTACTTCCTAGGAATACACTGAAAATAGTGATTTTATCATGAAAAGTAACAAGACACCTTGAAATCATAAACTTTGACATTTCTCTCAAATGAAGATTTCAAGTTTCATCTGGCTCTCACTTAACCTGTGATTCATTCTTTGTACTAACTCTAAATCTTCCTATTTGGAATAGTTTTCAGATTGGAGGCCTTGTCGAAAGCAATCATCATAAATTCAGCATGCACTTTATCGTAGCTGGTTCTACCAGCATTTGTTGCAAGATAAAGCAGCTAATCAGTACTCACTTTCATTCCAATATTAATTCTTTTTTATGCATTCACAGGGATTTCAGAATTATCCCCATCAGAAAACATAAATGAGGGTAGAATAAATCAGGACAAATTAAATCAATCTTGCCACCCAACCACACCCAAGAACACAGAGGGTTTCAAGGCTCCCACCACAGCCCTGCTCACAAGATCCTGTTGCAGGGAGAGCCCGGGATGGGACTGACATTTCTCCTCCATTCCTCTGCTCACCTCGCTGCGCACCAGAAGAGCTTGGACTTCCCTTTCTAGCATGTGAAGGCAAGAAGAAAATAAAAAGATCTCCCTTCTGAAAGCACAAGTCCTCTTCTTCCTGCCGTCATCAGCTGCAGTGGAACCGCAACCCAAGGCCTCCACCTAGTGTCTGCCGGCCACCTCGGCACAACCACCCCGCCGCAAGGCTGGGGCGCCAGGGCTGCCCCGGAGCCCGCAACAAGACCAAAGCCTTGGCTTATTTTTGAGGTGTGAATATTTTCCTTACAGTACAAAACCAAGCCTCGGCTCATTATGAACCACCCAAGCTGTCACCTAGAACTAACCAGCTTCTGGTTTACATGTGGAAAATAAGATTATTATAACTTATTTATTTTTCCCCCCATCATACAGACAGTGCTAAAATCCAAGGGTTTAGGAGGATGCAACAGAAAAGAGAAGAGAAGCTTGTTGAATTAGGTAGGCCCACTCTCAAATGCCCAAGGATATTTTCTTAACTTTTCTCTGGTGCTGACTTGCCTTCATAGTAAGCCCACAAGAAAACTGAATTATTTTCTAGCACTTTAGTCCTGCTAATTAAGAGATATTTAAAAATTAGGCACAGCCTTTAGAATGGATATGTCATATACAGGCGCTTTCCTTTCACTTGTGTTCAACTCCTTTTTCCACCTTCATTTCACATCAAAGTGATGGCTATTCTGCATCATGAGTAACTCCTTCTCTATGATCCCTTTTTTTAATCACTTCCCAGACAATCTTTGCAGACTTGGTGGGACTTTAATCAAAACAAGGAATGAAGGACCTTATCAACAATCATTTCTGCCTATCCCTTTCACCATCCTATGAAAAGACTGTGTGTTTGCTGTTGAATTTTTATTTCCTTAAGGGCATCTAAAGCAGTACAATCTTGGTAGCTCTCAAAGCAGCACCTTTCTTTGTTTGTTGTCACCTTCATACACTCACACAGTGACCTGATATGAAACTGCCTTCTACCTTTCTCTGGTAAGTCCGGGTTTTAAAAATATCCAGTGCATATGTTTCCAAGATCTTTCACAAAAGGCAGTTCATCAGTTTTAAAATGCTTCTCTTGATCTCTCTGCTTCAGCTTCCTTGGAGCAAGATTCCATGTGCTTTGGTTTATGGAAGCTAGAGGCTGTGTTCTCCCTCCAACACCTGCTATTAGTCATTGGGCAAGTGGGTGTATATATATAGATCCATCCATACATCCATTCACAAGAAAACTCTGTTAAGAGGAGCTCAGAGTCTACAACAGGGCCCCAGAGCTTTTTAGAATATGTAGTCACACTTGGAAACTGGAGTCACTGAAAGCCATAAAAACTCACCAAGCCAGGAAACCTGATCCAGCTACCTCAGTGTTCCAGTATCCCACTGCTCTCACCTACAAAAGCCCATATTCCTTCAGCTTCCCAGCTGCCTACTCTTTTGATAATGTGCATTAAATTTGGGATATGTTCTATGGGGTTCAAGGACCGTTTTAGCTGAATCAGTCTGTGTGCAATGTAAACATAAACAGGAGAGGAGAAGCCATGGATGGAAGAAATGGTTGGAGCTGATGCATACACATTGCCCCTTGGGGATGATGAAGGGTTGTGCAATACAGACACAGCATCCTGCTAGCACAAGACCACCAGACTCCTGTGTGGGAGCTCCACCACAATACTCATAGGAGCTATAGGGTGAATACAGAGAGTATATTTCATTGACGTCACTAGCCAGCGTTACTTAGAACAGGGCTAAGCACAATTGCAAAAAGAGCTGCCTCCAAGCTATTCTATTTATATTCCTACCAGAGCTACCATTGGTACAGTCATTCTGCTGCTGAAATCCTGACCCTGTCGTTGCCAGTGTAGCCACAGACCAGAGGAGATCATTTTGGATCTTTTCAGAATTTGGCATGCCTTAATACCAGCAAAAGCAGCATTGGCAGGGGGTGGAGTGTGCTATTTGCACAGGACCTGCGTCAGGATTGGCATTCAGTGAATAGCAAGACATATAAAGGCATTTTATCCCAATATAGAGAATAACGCATCTTCCTCTCCGTTGCTGGTGGTAACTTTGGCAGTCCAAGGAACAATGGTAATTGCTTGTTACTGTGGAAACAAGACCTCCAGAAATAACACTAATGAGCCAGCAGGGTCGTGGGAGAAACACAAGCATACTGTATCCTGCAAACATACATGATTTGGCTCCACAGAGGAGATGGGGCTCTCGGGAGAGGAGAAATTTATTTGAATGCAACAGGCACCCAGCACAACCTCCATTCATCCCCCATGCCAGTCTGAGCCTGCAAACAATTTAAGTTACTTGAAAAAATGCTCAGATAATTTTGGAAATCATTGCTTTTCATCTTCCTCCCTGCCCTAAATTTTGGGGAAGTCAACTTGGAGATCCTCCCTCTTTTGGAGGGACCCATTTTGTGCAACACACCCAATAGGAAGATGTCTCCAAAAATGTCTCTATGAAAAACACGTTCTTACAAATTTCTTTACCCAGTTCTGCAGATGCAAGGGATACCAGTAATCTGAGAGATGAGTCTATAAGCACCCAAATGGCAAGGTCCTTCTCCTAATAACATTCTGTTTGTGAATCCACCACTCCACCCTAAACAAGAGGAAAGAAGGAATGTGTACAGCAGAAGAGGGGAAAAAAGGTAGGAGACTCCAAGAGCTTACTGCTGCCTCAGCGTGTCTTTTTCCCCTTTCATGCTGTGTTGCTCTTGACAAAGAGAGAAGATAGTGTGAAAGAAGCAAGATCATGGATGGTAACCTGTGAACACAGCTATTTTTTTGTGCTCCATATTCTTTTGCCTTTTAAAATCACCAAAACAATTCTTTCTGCCCCCAGTTCCTACTGGGACAGCAGTGTGGTGGGCAGCTGCATATATATAGTCAGCTCAGCCTCATGTGCTAGATGCTAGGAAGTGGACCTAGTGTTCAAACTGCCCTGAAGGATTCTTCCTTTTGCCTGCCAGTGGCTCCGAGGCTTTTAAACTTGATCTTCCTAGTTAAAGGTGACATACTTCATATATTAGCGGGTGGACTCAAAGGAGCAGAGATAGGCACAGAAGCCAGAGCTAGCCCAGGCCAGGTAACACTTTCAAACACATCCTGCCTTAACTTGAAGGAATGTTTTTGATTACTCCACCCTACAGGGAAAAGAAGAGAAGATGTAAACATCAGTCACAAGGAGAAGAAAGGCGTGAGTGTACTCAGAGAACATGGCCTTTTTTACTGGTGGCTCCTATGGCAGGCCAGGAGCTTCTCAAAAAGCAAAGAAACAGGTAGGGTTGCCACTTTGCTTGTTATTGCACTCCCTTGGATAATTTTTATTTAATGTTTGTTTATTAGCTATATGAAGAAGCCTCAGATAAAATCAAGGCACTACTCCACAGGTCAGGAGCATCCCTGACACCAGCACTTGCCACACTGTATGCCCACACAACAAGCAAAAGGAGAAAAAAAATTGTGTTGTCTACAGACAAGGACTTAAGGCAGAAAGACATGGAATGACTCAGCCATGGTTATGTCAAGAGTTAGTGGCAGTCAGTAGTTTCACTAATAGCAACTTCAGTCTGCACAGCCTTTGTCCAGAGCTTTAATCATAAATTCCTCCATTTTCCTACAACCCAAAAATAGAAAATGGGCAAGCAGTGCAAAGGAGTTTGACATATAAATGGGAAATAAAAATCAGAAGTTAAACGATCAAGATGTTGACATGTCCTTCAAATATTATTGCATTGACACAATATTGCAGGCAAGGGTTCTCCACAGCTTTAATAATTTTAATTTCAGAAATCTTAATCACATTTGTGTGAGGAGTTTTTTCCTCTTCAGAATAAATAAAAATAAATTAAAAAAAAAAAAAAAAGTTTAAGGCCTGAAATTGCTCTCAGACTTGTATGTCAAACAAAACAAAATAGAGCTGTGTGTATATTGAGGCCAGTAAATTAACAGTAGGCTCCCCACTGCTGAGCTGCTGGGGCCCCAGTTCAAGATTTCTGCTTTTCCCCAGCAACAGTAGGTGACACTGCAGGTATCAGAGCAGACCACGGTCTGGCAGCTCCTGGAGAGCCAAACTGGTTAGATCTGCAGCCAGGGAACGATGGAGCCCGTTGACTAAGGGAGGAAAATGCCCCAAACACTGCTCCTTTCAAAAAGGGGAAACAGAGTTTAAATCCATACAGCCTTTCTCTGATATGGTTACGTGAGCAGTGTCCAGGGTGTAAGAACCTCACATATGTTAAGGAAAGAGAGGAGAAATGAAACTCAGTTTGGGTAACAATTTCTGAGGTTGTAGCCACATATTTGCCTAGAGCATCCCACCCCTCCAAACTCAGGAGGTTACCATGGTGACAAATTTCAGCTGTAGGTAAGAAGGAAATATTTCTGTATGAAAGCCATTTTGTAGAAATATAAAACCTAAAGATTAAGCCCCATTGCACCATTTATAATCATCGTTGCCACATATTCACAACTAGATGAGCTTTTTTGTCTCAAGAACAGTTAACCAAAATGCAAATAAAGCTGCTTTATTTTAATTCATGTGTTCTCCTAATGGAGCTCATCTCCGTACAGTAAAATAACTCTCTCAAATTCAGCAAAAAATGAAGGTATTAATTTGCTTCCAATTTCTGTCTAAGGGAGTTACTAATACTTTTGATTCTCAGAAGACAGATCTATTCCATTGCTTGACTGTGAATTAGAAGAAAATTGCCTTAAATCATGCTTGGATCCAATTCATAGCACCTTAAGCACAGCAAGCCCCCGGTGCGGCCCGCATCACACACTCACGGCAGGGAGCCAAGCAAAGCTCAGATTATAGATTTCCTCTCAGTAACTCAGGAGAAGGTTACAGCCCAATGATCACACATTCAACCACGCCTATAGATGAGCTTGTGAAAGCCACTACAGTAAACTCCCTCTCCTCCCATCCTGGTATTCTTAAGTAACTGGTATGTACTAAGGTGCCATTTCCTCAGTTGTCCCAGCCTGAGCAGTTCTGCTCCTGCTGCTTTAATTTTTCTGAGGCTTAGCTCAGACACAGGGAGTCACATAGCCTTGGACCACCACCACCTGGGAGCCAGGGGCACAAAGTGCCAGCTGCTAGAAGCTGCTGTAAGATTACTGACCTTAACACCACTAAAGCTTTGTGGCAGTCAATGATGCCTTTCTCTGCAAACTCTTCCTTGCCTCTCAAGTCTCACACAGACACCAGCATGCCTGGGACTGTAAAACCATCCCTCATAGCCAGAGCACAGCTAAGTGACACTCTGGCTTTAGTAGGGTCAAATGAGCAGCAAGACAGCTGTGAAACAAACCTCTGCTTTAAGCAATGTATCCCGTTTAGGAAAATTGGGGGGCAGGGGGGGGAAATGGGCTGGAATACTACTGAGCACAGGTCCATGACATGACTGGCAATGCATTTCCACTTCTTTTGTCTCCAGTGCACCAATGATGCCTCAATCCTTCCTTCTCCCCATGAGCCCATGCAGCCATGTACTGCTTGACCATCCCATTAGCACACACAGCCACATCACAAGCATTGCAGAGAACTGCAGGTACATGCCTTTTACCTCAAATCCTTTCAAAATACCTACTCTCTGAAATCTCAACAACCTGCTTTATTTAGTCTTAAAAGTGCCTTTCAGTCATCACTGAAATGCAGTGATTACAATTCATTTACTGTGTAAGGATTTACAGTCAACTATGCTTCAGTGAATTGTGCCGGGTTAATTGTGCACTGAGCTCCACAAATACGCAACCAAAGTTCAGCCCTTGCCCAGGTAAGAGGAGTGCTCTCTTGGTAATTTATGATATCCTCTAGCCATGGGAGAAGAAGAGGGAGCAATCACTAGCCAGTAAAGCCAGCAGCAGCTCTGAGTTTTCATCACACAGTAGAAGATGAGCCTTTGTGGTCTGTGATAGGGTAAAGGTCCTTGTTGCACATCCTTCTTCCACAGATTGTCATAGGACTGTTTATACTGGAGAATCCAAGTTAAGAAAAGGTTGTTCTGGTCAGAGTTCAGATGGGCACAGGACTGTGTAACCAGTCATTTCATCCACTTCAGTAGTTCCAGCTATTTAAACCTGTGTATTGGTTTTGCATGGCCTGGTTTTTGGTAGCAGGGGGCTACAGGAGTGGCTTCTGTGAGAAGCTGCTAGAAACTTCTTCTGTGTCCAGCAGAGCCAATCCATGGTAGATCCAAAGATGGACATGCTGGTCAAGGCTGGGTCAGCTGGCTGAATTATGGTGGTGATGCCTCTGTGATAATGCATTTAAGAAGAAAGATAAAAAAGTGGTTGCAGTTTTAACCCGAGTGAGAACATGCGAGAACAACTATGCAGACACCAAAGTCAATGAAGGAAGGAGAGGAGGCGCTTCAGGCACCAGAGTCGGGATTCCTCTGCAAGCTGTGGTGAAGACCACAATGAAGCCACTGTCCTCCTGAAGCCCATAGAGATCCACAGGGAATGCAGAGATCCACCTGCAGCTTGTGGAGAAGCCCCACATTGGAGCAGGTGGATGACCTGCTGCGAGAGGAGGCTGTGAGCCCAGGAGAGACTCATGGAGAGAGGGGTCAGGGTCTCAGGCTGGAATAGCCTGTCCATGAAGGACTGCATCCCACGCTGCAGTGGTTTGAGGGGGACTGTTACTTTTGAGATGGAGTCATGTTGCAGCAGTACACAGGGAGCTGTTGATCATGAGATGGACTCAGGTTGGAGAAGTTCATGGAGAACTGTCTTCTGTGGGAGGGACCCCACAGTGCATCAGGGGAAGAATTCCTCTCCCTGAGCAGTGGAAGAAGCCACAGGTGATGAACTGACCATAACCCCGATTCTCTGTCTCCTTGGGCTGCTGGGGTAGGAGGTGGAGCTGGAAAAGAGGGAGGGGTGGGGGGAAGTTGTTTTTAAAGGCTTATTTTACTTCTCACTGCCCTGCTCTGATTCTCTTAGTAATAAATTCACTTCCTATCTCTAAGTTGAGCCTGGTTTGCCTGTGACAATACTTGATGAGTGATCTCTCCCAGTCCTTATCTCAATTCATGAACCCTTTGTTGTATTTGCTCTCCTCCATCCAGCTGCAGAAGGGAGAGAGTGAGTGGCTTTCATGGGTGCCTGGCATTTGGCCAGCATCAGCTTATGACAACCTGCCACTCCCTGCTGCCTCAGCCAGGACCAGCACCAACAAAGCTCAGCTCAGCCACCAGCCATCCCACTGTCCTTCCTGGCTCAAGCCCAAAAGTCTCTCTGCTGCACAAATATCTGCCCCACCTCCAGAACTGGTGAGTATTATCTTGGCAGCCCAAGGCAGAAATTCTCTATGGGAAAATCACATGGGAGAACGAGGGACATTCTCTTGGGGTTTCAATTTTTTCTGGAGCTGGCAGTTGTCTTCTTTCCGGATGAAGTAGAAAGTCAAGGTTCTTCCTGCTAATAGTCATTAAATAACTTTCCTCTTTTTTTCCTAGTACCATTTCAGTATTTTGATCAAGCTCCAGCTTGGTTTAATTACATACTTTCTAGCTGAATTCCTGCCCAAGCTTCATTTAGAGAAATTATTCATTTCCTATCTTCAACATTATTATTATTATTGTGCTTATTTGCACGATGTGCTTAGCATTCATTGTACACATCTTCAGTGCTCTGATGGGCTCATCAGAGTGGTGCCGGTGGGATGGAACAGAAGAACACTCATCTACCACCCTGAAAAATCAGCCCTCCTCCCCATCGCACACAGGCAGTTTTGCATTGCTGCACATTAGGGAATGCTCCGAGTCACATCCTAGGTATCACAAAAATATTACTAATTCCTCCTGAGAACATGCCTGAATGCTGAACAGTAACATTATTTGGAAACAAAATCCTTATCTGACTGCAAATAACAAGTCAGAGGAAAAAATGTTCATTTCAGACTATTAATTTTACCAGGACACACATTCCCAAAAGTGAAGACAGGGAAAAGTTGAGTAGGACCCTAGGAACATTTTTTCTCTTTCCTTGCAAGGATAAAAGATTTGAATAGTCTTCATCTCACATGACAAACTTATGCAAACTGCACACAGCACATGGTTTTCTGCCACATAATAATGGATGTGAACAGAGAACTTCCGTTTCTGAAACTTCATCATGTTGAAAGCAATGCTTTTCTTGCCACGGTAATTTACTTTCTACCCAACCGTTTTCAACAGCTTTTAGACTTCATTCCTCAATCTCTCCTGTAGCTTCCCAAGTTTTATCACACAGGGTCAGAGAAAAGCACTTTTTCCTTCTTTCCTGGGAAAGCCTGGGACCTAGTTTGAGAACTCCTGGAGACTGGCAGAGAGACCAACACAAAAGCCATTTTGTTGGTTCATTGGCAGAAGGGCAGGGACAGGACAGTCAGAATGGAGGAGTGTATAACCCCACACATGCTCAGGAAGAGCTGTGATCATTTCCCATACATGAGGTCAGGCAAGTATTAGTTAAAATTATAATGTATATAAAATGGATGATCCTTAGATCTGCATTATATACTTTTGTTGGGCAATAATATCCCCAGGACAAGAGCAAGCCTTGCATAAATGTCAGAAATGGAGCAAACGCCCAGTCAGCCTATCTAAATAAATCAACTGCGCTCCAGCTGCTGGCATTTGTTTGCCTTCTGATGTGGATTAGGATCTGATTCCAAACACAGGGCATCAAAACCAGAGCAACAGCAGCAGCTGAACAGGGATGAGACAGCTCCATGTAGATTTAATCATGGATAGATGCAGAGCAGTGACGGAGCAGAAGATGACATATCACTATCCAGTTGACACAGCACTTCCTAATGCTGAAATAAAACCAAAACCGTTTCAGTGGCTCAACCTCAGTCTGGAGGGCAAACAAGTTTCAGTTAGAGGACACCTGATATTCTGCTTGTCACGCACACTCCTTCCCACCCTACACATTACTGCAATCTCTCTTCAGCAAGCAGAAAGCCCCTCAGAGGCAGGAAGTTTCAGTATCTGTAATATCAAGCCACATTACCAGCACCTTTCCAACCTTGCCTTGGGTTAGACACATGTTTATTCTACAGAGAACTGGAAGTGATTTAAGACATTAGCATTCCTCAGATGCATGTCACCCCCAATCTCCTCACTCCTATCAGTAGGATCCTCAATTCCACTGCCAGGAGGACAAAAGGTGCAAGCATTCCTCAAGAACCTACTGTTCTTTAAAGCCCATTATCTGAGCTTAAGGTGCTGAGGATGATGATCTGACAATGTACTGTAATATCCTTCCAATTGCACTAGCTCAGCTGGGGAGACTGAAATCTCTAGCTTTGATGGAAACTGAGCAGTTGGGGATGAGAACTTCTTAAACTACCTTACCTAGACACAAAAAAGAAAGTCCGTGGACATCCTCAGACATTTCTAAACACGTTTTCTAACCCATTTCTACTCAACACGTTGATACAAGGGATTTTAGGGGTTAAGGAATGATTTGCTAGGGGCCGCTCATTAAACAATGTATATCTCTTGCTTAACACTTACAGCGCCTGCCAAGCAGAGAGGAGGGATGCGAGGGAGGATGCAAGGCCATTGATAAGGGGAAGCAACCGTGACCAGAAATCCTGCTATCAGACCCTGAAACCAGCTCAAACCAGCTTTAAGGTTTGGATTTGGACCAGGAACTCAGAGAGCATCCGCAAGAAGGCAGGGTAAAGAGTTCAAACCTGAGGAAGACGGTTTACTTCATCCCAGAGACCCTGGCCCACGACCACCTGGTGGCACTGCGCAGGTGCAAAGAATATGTAAATTACTTTTGAGCTAATTATAATACGAAGCGAGGCTAGATCATGAATATGTATAGGCGTATTGTGAAACCTAATGCATATGTAACTTGTAACCAGATATATGCCAAGCCGAGTGCCGCTGACGGTGCGCATGTCCTTGGAGGAGCAATTCCCCCATGCGCCTCAGCTGAATAAACACACCTACTTCATAACTTAGGAGTTGTGGAGTCTTTCCGCGCATACACATCTCACCCTGGCATTCAAATTCAGGTTCCTCACAGCACACAAGTGTGAATCTCCCCAGTTACACCATCCTGAGTAGCCACACTTGGCACAACTCTTGTGGTATTTGATGAGTATTAGCAAGTATTACCGAGGCTGTAATCAACTAACTACCCTAGAATCTGAGATTTAACACAACACGGCATACTTGCAAGCAGATAACAAATGTTCCAACACTGCATAGCAAAAAAAAGAATCAAAAATGTATTGCTTTCGGTTGTTACTAGTAGTGGTTTAATCTTGCAATTTTAAAGGCAATCACATTTTGGAGGGGAGGCTTGGCACACGATTTCTGTATCTTTAGGTTGGCAGCATTGTTTCCAAAAAGCAAACATTCTGCCATACTAAATATGTACATTTTCAGGGACTAACTTATTACAGGTATGATTATGCAACATATTTCTGGTATCACAAGCTCATACTGGCCCATAATACACCACGTAGACACACACAGGGATTCCCTGAGGAAAGAGGTTTTTGCTTCACTCCCTTTGTTTGCTACTGCAGGGCCTAGCCCAGCTCTCAGCACGGGCTGAGAACTAACTTGTCTATAGATTGTTCTGAACACACTTGGTATTAAAGGGTCAATCTTCCCTCAAGCCATTTGTTACTAGGGCCATCCCCTTCCTTTGTGTGATGCAATCTTACTTAATGTTCGAAACACAAAGTTCTTTTCTTCATCAAGCAACTTCTATTGTAGAAGTTGTCTTGATGACATCAATTACATTTACAAAGAGAAAATTCAGCATGGGAGCACCCTGAAGACATCACAACCATAATCTCGGAAAGAGAAAAAACTCCTATTTTATGGGAATCTGAACCTCAGTTTCTGAAGGGCTCCAAAAGTGATGGAAGAATTTATCCTAATTTCTAGGGTGAGAGCCCAGATCAAAAAATCAGCAAAAGGCACACTCTGAACACTGGAGAGGAAGTCACATTGTGTTCTTCAGATGGGACCAGATACTCTCCCAAGTGGAGAAAGGATGAGGCACTCAAAAAAAAGAATGGAAGAATAATGAGATGTTTAAACAAGTAGAAATAGGATTTGTGTGATACATGTGACTGCTAAAGTGGCAGGGGAGACAGAATGCAGAGGAAGGGATAAGGTTTGGTGGTCAGCAAAGAAGGTGAGCTGGCTGATCTACAATTACAAGACACAGAACTGAAATACAGTTGCTTTTTACAAAGAGAATAGCTGATGAGAAGAGGAGACTGCTAAAATGCTGCTACAAAGAGGTCACCGTCAGTTCACATAGCTTGTTGCAAACATATCATGCCTTTCCTCAGTATAAAAGCATCCGAGAGATTGGAAGTCTATAGTGCAATCAGGTGAGAAAGGCAAAACAGGTTTGGTCCGTAAATTCTACAGAGATACAGACAAAGATCAGCTGAGGAGCTGGATGGGAGCTTCCATAAATACCATATTAAACTAAAAGAAAATAAGGGAGAGCACCTAGGAGCTGCTGTTTGAAAGCAGCAGCAAGCAGAAAAGGAACAAAAAGCTACCAGGATTCCCTCTAGAGCTCCCTAGAAAGCCCGTCATTTTATTAAACCACAAGATTTCATGAAACCACCAGAGCCTTGACTCTACTTGCTGTATCTCACACACACACAAACCCTTTTTTTACTATCCTTGTTCTCTTTCAAACAAACCAAAGGAAAAGTGTTTCATTTCAAAAGAGCCTTCAATCAATACCACCATTACCCTGTTCCCAGAGCATGGTCCCAGATGCAGAAGCCACACGGTCGCTGGGACCCACTGAGTAAGGAGCTGTACCACACATAACACAGGCAGCAGCACAGAGCCAGGCATCTCTATAGGATCACACAAGGACACAGGCTGCTCCTCTGCAGCAGACCTCAGGACAGCAGCATGCCCAGGGCTACAGCATGTGCATTCGGATAATCAGGTGAGACATCGATGGGTCACTACTTCAGCCTTCACAAATGCAAATGATAGGAATGGCCTCAGCAGTACTACCCTAACACCCATCCCAGTCTTCGAAAACCCCAACTCTTTTCCAAATGGAACTGGCTCGCTTCTCATTTCCCCAGCAAGCTTCAGCTTCCAAAAACTTTTGTTTTTCGGTTGTCTTTATAAACACACACCTCCTCCACTGCTTCTCCCAATCCAAAAATAATGTGTGTAGCAGCAGGGTTTCATTTGGGGAAGAATAGAAAAGCAATTTCAAACCAAATTCATCTTTAAAACACTTCTCAGCTCTGACTGTCATGCCTCTGGCAACCAGGACAGTTGTCTAGGGCTTGTTATGAGGCCATAAATTACCTAGCCAAGAGCACCACAACCAGAAGAAGTCAAAGAAAAACACTAATAAAAAACAAATGTGAAAATAAACCCAGTTGTTTTCCACCACCACCACTAAAATGCCCGAGTAGCAAAGTTACAGAGGTTTTCTAAGGGGCTTGATACAAAATTATATTACAAATCCAAGTATTTCTGAACCATCAGATCTCTTCCAGTTAGGACCAGTATTCTATAACACATAACTTCTGAGCAGAATTGGAAATCTCAGAGCAGTTCTCAAAAAAAAAAAAAAAAAAAGGCGTTCTCATTGGAAATGTACCACCTCATATTGTAAAATTGGGAGGAGAAACAGAAGAAATACAATTTGCTTACAACTTATTTTGGTATTTTTAAAAGGATTTAAACAAGCATTTGTGGAAACAGCTAGACAGGCATAATTATCTTTACCTACCAAATGCATTTGCCAAGACAGGTACTATAATCACACCAGCTGTCCAGGAGGAAGTATATTTAGAAACAAGTTCATTTTCATCTGGCAGCAGAGCTTGGATCTGTTGAAAAATGTTATCTTCCATTCAAATTAATATCTAACCATATTAATTTTTATGACAGATCAAAACATAACTCAGCTATTTTTAAAACTCTGAAATAATTTCAGAAGGTTTCTACAGAATTATTATCTCAATAATTTTAAAATTATACCTTCAGATTTCATTTGGTTTCATATATACTAGTTTAAAGACAACTGTCATTTTAACCTAAAATCTTAAACTTGCATATTTTAAAACACTGATAAACTGGAGAGATAAAAAAAAAAGCAAACACCAAAACCAGATGGACCTTTTTGTTAAGCTTTGGAAAAACACAAGACTATTGGAATCCACATTTTCCCATTAATTTATTCAGACAAAGAAACTGGTATTTTTCTGGCCAAAGAAAGTGAAGAAAAAGAAGAAAAAAAACCCAAACCACTAAAATCTCCACACACAGAATTATCATTTGGAATCAACATTTTGGATGGCCCACTGGAAACTAACCTAAAAACACCAAAGCAACCATTTCATAAAAACACCGAGGCAACCATTGCTTAGTAAACAAAAGTGGGGTTTCAACTTGTGTGAGCACAGAAAAAGACTTTGTAGTCTGGTTGCCTTTTTTTGGTCTTAAAATTAAAACTAAAACACAGTTTATGGGGAAAGGGGATTTTTACTTAAGTATTTATTTCAGGATCTTTGGGTACAATACTTTGTCAAGGTGGAACATTCTGAAAATGCATGTTGTTACACTGAAATACACATATTTATATGTGTAACATATAAATATATATATGTATATGTGTATATTTATATATGTTGCAAAATGAACATATTTATAAAGATTTTCTAATGAGAGGCTCGAGTGAATTCTCTGTTCTGAGGAACGTTTTTCTTGGATGAGTTTATTTTCATTTACAAAAATATNTATTTCAGGATCTTTGGGTACAATACTTTGTCAAGGTGGAACATTCTGAAAATGCATGTTGTTACACTGAAATACACATATTTATATGTGTAACATATAAATATATATATGTATATGTGTATATTTATATATGTTGCAAAATGAACATATTTATAAAGATTTTCTAATGAGAGGCTCGAGTGAATTCTCTGTTCTGAGGAACGTTTTTCTTGGATGAGTTTATTTTCATTTACAAAAATATGTTTTGGAGAGGACTTTGGTGTCTGGGGCTTCCAGGATGTTTGGTCTCCTGGTTTAAAGGTGCAGTGGGTCTCAGTTAAGTTATCATACTTGGAAAGTTACAAGTATGTAGGCTAAAAAATAATACATAAAACTATAAAAGGTTTTTTTTGTAAGAGGGGTATAACAAAGAAAGCAAAAAATCATTCTGGCATCAGTCTCTACTCCCACCATGGCTTCCTGTAATAAGAGACCTTATAGGAGTTCAGGGAGCATATAGTACTACCGGATAGATCTGTTGTTTTGATTTTTCAGTCGATTTTGATTTCTCTGTTTCTCAGAATTAAATTTTAATATGAATGACAGCAACTCAAAACAACCTCAAAGTTAGTGGAACCCAATCAATGAAGTTTTTAAAAACATAAAAGACTGAAAGTAGCCTTGCTTGAGGTAAATGAAGCTATGTGTTTAAGGAGTTTATTTACATAAAAATTGAGAAGCTTTAGGGGAAAAAATCATGATGATGTCGTTTGTTAACTCCAGGGTTTGGAGGGAGGGGTGTTGGGTTTGCCTTTAAGAATCTGACCGTTTGTCCCATGGGTTTTTAGGGTTGGCAATACCAAAGAAGACCAAGAGATGGCAGCATTGGTAAAGCATCTCAGGGCTCAGCCTCTCCCTTCTCGGTGCTGAGCCCGACTCCTACAAATTCACTGCTTCATGCTGCTAAAACCCCGATCTCAAAAATGTTCTAATTCAGCATTCCCTGAATTACTGTCGATTTGCAGATCTTGTTTATGTGTGGTACCAATATAGAGTGGTAAAAAAAGAAAAGTATTCGAAAAAGACAGTTACTACTCTTACCAGAACACAGGCCAGCTTTCAAAAACTAGAAGTGCCAGTCACACTGGTGTTACATGTACAATACAGTAAATCCTTATGGTAGGCCCCAAATATTTCAATCAGAATTCTATCTAACTTTAGACTTGCTGCAAAAGCATAGATTAAAAGGCAGTCATTGCGAAAGAAATTTACAATGTAGATTAGGACACACAAAATGAAAACTCACAAAATCACTGAAAATGAGAGAAGAAGAATTGCACAGATAATACGGAAAAAATATTCTACATAGGATAGTCCACCCTCATATAAATTTCATAAAATAATGCTGCACTTAACAAATTGCTGTGTTTGGAATGATAAACTAACTAGAGGGAAATTTTTTTTAAATACCACATGCAGTTATCTCTGGCAAAGAGATGGTTGGTTCCTGCACTGTTTCTTGAAATTCTGAAATCCTAACCACTCGTGATGTGTGACTGTATTTCTCCATGTAAGATGCACACACTGTTAATAACAAAACAGCCGGTGCTGGGTTGATTTCCTACTGCTGTGACATCATCCTAATTCCAAGGCACTCTGCACATTTCATAATGGCATTCTCAACACTGAAAGTACTTCTAGCTGTAATTATAAAGAAACATCTCAAGAATGCATACTATACAGACCTGATTTTTCCTGATCAAAGTCATTAAAGCTGTTTTAATACAAAAACATGATAACACATAACCCACACCACACTGGATTAACTGCAGAACAAAGACACCACTGCCTGCCTCTTCTTCCATATTTCTGTTCTCCTGGAAGCACACCACAAATTTTTTAGATGATGAAAAGACTTTTGACGGTGTGGAGTGACTATACTGCCAAAATACCAAAGGGTGGTTTTTCTAAGAGAGAGTATTTTAATTGCCTGAACTATTTTGCAGAAAAGCCCAAATGTTTGTGAACCTTGGTCAAATGATTTTTTTTTTTTTAAGAGCACACAGGTTTCTCTCCAAGTTTTTTGATAAAACAGTTTGAATAACCATCAGTTGCTCTAAAGCTACCTAGGTTTATTCACATAGCAATAGAAAGGTAACAACTTTTACATAAATATTCTCTCACACAGAAACTGTGGAAGTGCACTTTACCATAATGCTGGTCAAAACACCGATTTGTTCCTTCTACAACATGGAAGTACATCTTGTGCACAGCATAACTGCTGAATAAAAAAAAAATTAAACATTAGCCACTTTACAAAGGTTCTTCATTGGTTTTATAGGACTGATGTTTCCCAAACAGAAATGAAAGAAAGCTAGTGTGGCACATAAAGCTAAGTAGTCTTTCAAAAATTTAGTAAAATAAAATCTTAATTAAAAAGAAAAAAGTCTTCTTTCTACTCCTGGAAAGAGAATTACTTTTTATTTTATTTTTTACTAAAAAGATAAATATAATGCCCCCTAAGGTTAGTGTCCCACTGATATTTTAATAACGCTTTAAAATAATAAGGTAATCCCACTTCAGTGCTTTCACCATTTAAACATTAGGAAATTCTAGACCTTTACTCACATGCTCATGTAACCCTGTTCTTTAAAGTGACATTATTATTGCTATTCAAACTTTAAATATTTCTCAGTCGCCTACTCATTAAAATACAATATGCTGCTTATAGTGATTTTTTTTAAAAGCCCACTATATACTAGCTACCAAGTAATTTTTTCAATTTCAATTACATTGTAACTTTTTCTTACTTAGCTCTATTTTTTACTAAGGTCATTTCTTTCTTTTTAAGTATACATTTTGCAGTTATGCAAGATAAGAATCTGTTTCACAGTAACTGAGAAGTGTTTATGTGGTGAGATTTTTTTTCTTAGCGAAGGGTCCTTTGGTCTCACAGAAAAGCAATTGCAGATATACTGAAAACTAGGAGTTGAACATATCTTAAATTAACACAAAGCAGTGCAAAATACAATCTAACAGGTAAATTATTCATAGAAACAATGTTTCTAGAGACACTCATTGAAATCTTTAATTCAAGAATGAGTATTACTTTGAAATTTTAAATGGAATCTATTGAGCTTGATTTTAAAAAGCTTGGAAGGCAGCTCTACAGCCTGCTGAAACTGGAGGTCAGAGATATGTTCCTTTCATATCTATCCTTAAAACATATTATGATAAGCATAATTCTCAAGATGACACATTTTATGTTCTTAATTTAGTCATTTTACCAGCACTTATGTGGGGATCTTCACGTCTTATCCTTTCATTGTTGTTCCACAGATGTCTTTTAAGCAAAAAAATATAAAACACCATTAAGCAATCTTGTCCAAAAGCTTATGCCTGCCTCAGAACATCCCAGTCCCACTAACACAAGCACAAGAAAACATACCCCAAATTATCCAAATCTTGTTTAGTATCCATTGTTCATTTGTAATATCGGAAAGGAGGACAGCATGAAGTTAATATAAAGGCAGATGTAGGTAGTCAAAACTCCCAGGAGCACACAGGCCCTTTTCACACAGGTGAACAAGGTTGCCTCCCAAGTCTCTGGCAATTGTTTCTGCAATTATTCAAATAAGCAGTGTTTAAACTCATGTATTTTCAAAAGGGCAGAATTAATCTCAGGTGATCTGGGTCTGAAAAACACACCTGTTGTGATACTTCTAAAAAGGAAGGTGAGGACCTGGGCAACACTTGAAGTCTCAGCAATTTGTGCTATAAATAACAGCCAGCTATCCCACAAGCAAAGTTACTTCCTTTGATCTGTTAGACTTGTTAGATACTACAGGTGCTGGCCATGAGAGAGCTCTATATTGTTAAATAAAGCTTTTTTAAACATAATATCTAGTCCAGTAGGTTGTTATGCTACATCTTGCTGGGTTTTTTTCCTATTCCCACTTTTCTACTGCCTCTTAGTTGTTACTGCAATCAGTAGTTGTTAATCCAATCCTGGTCACAGATCTCTCATTAAGAACTCGCTATTTTTTCCACCTAAGTATTTTCATTTTCATAATGTCAAAACTAGGATATGAAATTCTTGTATCACATCATTCCCCACTAGAGCAACAGTACTGTCTTCAAAACCAGAGAATATTTTCAAACTCACATCCTTTTCAGTATAGTCTTTTAGTTTTTCAACTTTAGGGAGGGAATGCATCCTTATACAAAACCTTAAATTCACACATGAAAATACTGGCTTCCTACTGGCTGCTCCAGACAGAACCATGACTGTTCTGCTGTACTAAGGATTATGGAGTTTCACATTCTATGTTTTTCAACTCCCACTTGCTTCTCTTTTCCATCTCACCATCCTCCTGATCTCTTCCACTTTCTTTTTAACTTACAGCTGAATCCAGAAGCTGGGAAGCAGTCCCAGGTTCCCACAGTCAAGAGGAGCTGAAAAGATGTTGTGAGGGCAAGGAGCTATTCCAAGTATCTCTCAGTAATCTCTAACCTCAACTTTTGCTCTCCTTTTTCTGAAGCAAGATCACAAGAATAAAACTCATGAAGAACATATAAGTGAATAAAAGCACTGTCATAGAGGGCAGCCTAACAAATAGCCTGCAGTGCATGTGTCTCCCACTCATCTTCACAGAAGGCAGCATAAGGTCCCTGCACAAAGCACAGTCTTCTGCTTACAGAGAAGAAAAGCAGCTCCCTGAATTCAAATGGTAAAAATTATTACATCATTCATTCAATAAAATCACATAAAATCACCACACAGTCATTGTGTCATCTTCACTGGTCACAAGTAACAAAGAAAATTACCAACATTTTGGTAGTTGAGGTTCAACACAGGCAAGAGGAACACCAACACCACACAGCAGATGATGAGTGGTTCCCGCATTAAGCAACATAAATCAGTCTGGTGGGCAAATGACTTACAGCCTTGCACATAAGAACATCAATAACGCACCCTTAAAAGTCCTCCATTGACTCTCACACTGAAGATGGCAAGAACTTGATGTTGCAAGCCTGGGTGCAGAATCTGTTGTATGTCTTCCCACCTCCCTCTGCTCACCAAGATGCTTGGAAAAAGGCAGAGACCAGAGTCTGTCTTCTTGTGGTTACCAAAGCAGTAAATCAGGGGAGGGTCAGTAAACAGACGGCAGTTGGGACAGACACTCCATCATCTAACAGATAAGCCTTACTGGATACACAGGATACAACTATACAAAACAAAGCAATATCCATTAACATTGTTATCCATTATCCATTAATGTTATCCATTATCCATTGTTAACAAGACCTCACTAATCCTATAGATATCCCAGCTATCAGATATCCTAGCTATCAGATATCCCAGCAGGCCTGAGCAGCCAGAAATGGTAGAATGCAGAGATCCATGCAAATGCAGCTCCTTTATATTCAGTGTTCACAAGTCCTTTCTTCTCGTCATTTTCTTATTTTTTCTTAGTTCATTCTCCTCCTTCAGCACTTGTTTTTCCTGCCTCTTTTCTAAATCCTTACAAAGATACTCTCTTCAGCTTCTTTATCTCCTTCCATTCTGCTTACAGGTTTTGAAATCACACAAGCTCTTCTCTCTGGTTTACTTTCCTATGCCAGTTCTGGGGTTACTTAAGCCAACTGTCACCCATGCCAACTACAGGCTACACAGGCTACCTTAGGACTGTGTGTGTAACAATTCTCCCTTGATTAACCTAGTGTTAGACTTTGGGATACTACTGTCTCCCTAGCTGTCATTCTAGAATGTCAATCTTGTCTCTGTAACCATGTCTGAAACCAACATGAAAGAAATGTCATGGAGCATGAAAAGTCAACGCATAGCATGAACTGGTCTGACTAATGCAAAGCCCTTAAGCTTAATTGCCTGAAAAACAAATGAAACATAAACTCTGATTTGAACAACTCAACATAAATAACTCAAGCTCACAGGAGTTTGACTGTGAATGTGTAACAACATGCAAAGCAAAAAGGTTATTTTATTTTCATCAAGCTCAAGAAAAGGGAGTGATAGGCAATATGTCAATTTTAGGACAGAAAAGCCCAATTACTTTTCAAGATCTTAGTTCATTTTTAACTGAAAATTCCTATTCTCTCCAGATTTATTAATTGTTCTGCTCTTTTTCCGAAAGTCAAGCTACGCTGTAAATAAGTACAGGACCAATGTAAGCAGCTCTACAGGAGCATGCCAGGAAGCTTTCTTGTACTGCCAGCAACCAACAAGCATATTCAGCTCTCAGCAACCATCCTTTGTCAGAGATCTGCAGGCTTCATCACTTGCAAAGAGAAAATTTCAAACTCGATTTTTTCAATTCCCTCCCTCCTGTTCATTCGCCTTCTCATCTCTCCTGCATCTCAACTTCCATCCCCTTTCAATTCTCAGCTCTCTTAAAGATTATTTTGCATCACCTTATCAACCTGTTCTGCTTCCAAGCTTCCTGAGTATAACTGAACACTTCCCCAAGAAAGCTTACCAGAAAAAACTCAGCAAATTAGACTTTCTATTTTTCCAGTACTCACTCCAACATTTTTAGTCCACATTTTTGTGATGACATTAGATTCATGAATAAAATTTTATGTTTCTTTCACTTTAAATATAGTGCTGGAGAAATGGTTTAGCAGTACTATGTCTGCTTCTATGTATATTTTCCTGCCAACATTTCACTGACCATCTTGAAGATTTTTCAAGACATTTCAGAATGACAGTATCACTAACCTAAAAAGAGATGATGCAGAAAGATCCCATGCTGACTTCTCACTATCCACGTAAACCCAGGTTTCCAGGAATATTATCAGATTTTCGCATAGAGATTCAAACACCTGTTCTACTTTAAATCCTGTGCTAACTTCTTTAATCATGCCAGATGCTAAGGAATGATCAAACTAAGATTAAATAAAGCATAAAGAACAAAGGCACATCAGCATGAAACAAAATTTTTACACACATTTACACATGTGAATTTTGAACTTGCAGTCTTTCCTATTTGAGTACTGGTTTCAAATCTATTATTTTTAATATACTAGTACATTTCATAGTTTTTTACTTATTTAATTATATATCTGTTATGCACATAATAACTAAAGCTTTGGCTAATGCACAGAACCAAAGTGGCAGAGGTGGCCTTGCCATCAAGAATCTCCTGCAACTTTGTATGAAACCACTGTGATCTAAAGCTGTGGCCAACTCTCTTAAGTCACCTGCCAAAGCTGAAGGTCCTATGGATCTCTAATACAGTCCAAGACACTTTTGAAGCCTGCAGGCACAGCCTACCTGGATCTCCATTAGATCCTGTCCTGGTTCCAGCCAGGAGAGGGGTCCTTTTTTTGACAATAACCAGGAGGGGGCATGGCTAGGACACGGAGGTTATTCTGTATCGCCTCATGTCGCTGCCAGAGGTGAGGGAAGGGACTCTCTTATGGGGAGGAGTTCCTTCCAGTTGAGAAAATGTGGTGGGGGCAGCCATCCCGTGTTGTCTACTGTTAAGAGGGTTTCTGTGTGAATAGTTTCTTTTCTTGTATCTTCTGTCATTAGTATTGATGCTGTTACTGTTTGTTTTCTTATCGAATTGCTCTTTCCAGTAAATTGTTCTTATTTTAACCCATGATCTTTGCCTTTTGTGCCTCCAATTCTCATCTCCATTGTGCCACAGGAAGGAGGGTGTCGCAGCTGAGTCCGGGGATGGCAAGAAATTGCGGCATGAACTTCAGATGAAAGAAGCCATTTATTAGAAAAATCTTGCCCTTTATACATCCAGGGTCGCTAGAACAGGACACTATCACTGGTTCTTCGGTGAACACCTCTTTAGCATCACTGGCTAGTTACAGAATAACAAGTTGGAATAACAAAATGTAAAAAACACCACCTGCAACATATAGTTTACAAAAACACATGAGATGGTTTACACAAACTTCTCCTGGTTCTCAGCTCCGCTTGTGAGAAAGCAACTTCTTCTCACGAACAGGGCCAAGAGCTGGAAAATTTCTCCCTGACCAAACTTGTCAGCGTCCCTTGTCAGGAGGGGGTGGGGGAAAGTGGGGGAGCAAGAGAGTGGTGCGTGGTTTGGAAAGTCTTGGTGGGGGCACTGAACTGGGGTTTCCATTCCTAAACCACAACAGATCCTCAGAGGCTTGCCAAGATTATATACCCAACACTTATATCAATTTATTTGTTTATCCAAACTGAAATTGTGTGCTTCTCAGGCAATCTTTCTTTTACTGGAAAACAAAAGGTGCATGAATGCAAAAAGCAGATTAATTAATCCAACTGAAAATCAAGTTTTCAATCAAGTTATCAATACTTTGTAAAATTAGCAAACAGTGACTTTTCTAATTCCTGTTGAGCCGAAACTGACCATTAAACACCAAAGAATAATCCTGTTCACCTCCCCACCTGTCTCTAGACACTATTTCCTGTTGCTGCCCTTGGGCTGGCATTACTGTTTGCACTCCTCCCAGTGAGGAAAACTAGGCTAGCAAAAGAAAAATCAGCTTTCTACTGGAGTGATACCCTCAAGCAAGACATCACATAGCCACAGGCATATGAGTGGCACATGGGAAGTGGTGGGAAGAAGTGGCAGAAGACAGCAGGAGAAGGAAAGCCAGCCTGCTGCTTTCAACAGCAACCCATACTTCTGCCGGATTAAAATAGCAGTGCAATGACAGTCTAAACCATTTCGAACAAATGGAGGGAGGCTTCTTTCAGGAACATTTCTTTCCTTTAAAATTTCCATAGTAGAACACTCGTTGCTAAAGAGAAAGTATTCAGTTATATAAGAGTATGGAAAAAAACTACACATGTTAAAAAATCCCGTGGTTATGTCAGGGTAGGAGACCTGAGTGAGCTTAATGAGCTGAAAATTTTGAAGAGTTATCACAAAATAATCCAGGACAATAGAAAAACTATTTGATAGTAAGCTTTCCTAAAGGATTCTTTCTGATTTACCAGTACATTGTATTTTCTGAGAATATCTATTTTCCACTCAGAAAAACATGGGCATACTCTTCATAAAAAATACAGTTGCTGAATGCTTGTTTTGCTTTTTAAACAGAAATGTTGGGACAGAATTGTTTGAGCTTTTATAACATTTCTTCTTCACTCTATAGACTATGAAGTGATTTTTCACTGATCTTTTATGTTGATTCGATTTTCCCTTTACCTTCTCAATCTAAAAAGTGTTCCAATTGGCTACTTTCTTATCACTCAAGGACTCTGACATTCCTTATTGTCCTAGTTTTACTTGCGGGTGTAGGGAAGGGGGCAGAGCCTAGCGCTGTGTGGGCGTGGCTAGCTTGCTATTCTAGATCCCAAAATCACTGATGGGGGGCTTGGTTTTGGGAGAAAGAAAAAGATGAATTTACACCAGAAGTGCACTATTTTGTTCCATTCCTTCCTCAGGGAAGCTGCCAGCAAGCAGCACTGTGGACTCTGCCCCTCTCTCCATGCTGCCCGTCCTTTCTCCTCCCTCAGGAGAATCGCAGCTCCAAGTGGTGAGCACAGCCAAGCCTAGCCGAATACTACTGAACGCAGCCAAGCCCACGGAGCAGTGCAGTTCAGGAGCAGTCAGTCTGGGCAGGGCATTGTGGTTCAGGAGCGGCGTGGTCCAGCAGCATGGTCCAGCTTGGGGGATTTCCACAATTGTTTTTTGTTCTCTTGAGCTCAGGGGAAGCGAACACCAGGCTGCAGTAATGGCTGCCATTTTCCCCTTTGTTTCAGGAGACCACGTGGTCCTGGTGATGGTGCTGTCCACCATCTTGTCTTTGTCTCAGGAGGCCATGTGGAACTGAGCCATGGCGATGAGCACCTTTGCATGTGTTAATCATTCTCCCTTTTGTATACTTTTGTGTTAATTGCTGTTACTATTCACATTTTCATCCCACTGCTGTTTCTTTTCAGTAAATTGTTATCTCAACCCGTGGGGTTGCATTCGTCCCTTTCTCACCAGAGAGGGGCAGGGAGAAAGGGAGTGGCTTGATTGAGCCTTAGTTCCCAGCTGGTTTTAAACCACCACACTTACTCATTTTTACGGTTCTGTCCTTTACTTCCCTGAATGCATCAATACGAATTGCTAACATGAAGAACAAAAACTAACAAACAAAACCAACAAAAAAACCAAAACCCCAAACACAACCAAAAAAAAAAAAACAAAAAAAACAAAAACAAACCTAACATAATGCTTGCAGTTGTGGTCCTCCAGCTCAGGGTGGTCCCAGAGCCCATCTTCAGTGTAGAAATCTGAGGCAAAGAAATCGTTAAACATCTCTGCCTAGTTTATGTCCCTTTTTGAGAAATGACTGTCCTCATCGAGTAACTGACCAACGTTATTTATGATCTGCCTTTTGTTATTAATATTTTTAAAGCCATTTTATTGTTCCCCACAGTACTAGCCAGCTTCAACTCCAATTCAGCGAACAGCACCTCTGTAGTCCTCCCATGTTGCCTGATATTGTCATAAATGACTGGGTTCTCATTGAATAAGATGTTACGGTAAGTTAGTCGTAGTGATAATTAAGGGTTGGATACCGCAGTTCTAACAGTGAATTGTTTGAGATTATGTTTACATTAGTTCACGTATCCCTGTTGCGGCCATGGTGTATGGGTGTAATGTTTGCTTGTAGACAACAGGTGGCGCGCGAGGATAATGGACAAAAAGGGGCTGGGTCTACTGGGAGTTTCTAACGGAACCTGGTTACATCATGATGAGCCTTGATTGGACTGTCGAACGAGCCTATGAAATGATCCCCTAGACAAATGATTGGCTCAGAATACTCCATCAGAAAGAGCCAATGAGAAGAAGAGGAACCAGACAATCCGGAAGTGGAACAGTCCTGCTCCCGGATGAGGTATAAGAACTCTGATGGTATGGTATACTGGGTCTTCCTGTGGTTATATACCTGTCAGGGAGCATCCAGCATGTCATGAGTGCTGTCTTGCCACTAGGTCCTTGGGCTACTCCCGAGCCTTTGATTTCTGTTGCTGTTATAATAAACCAATTAAATTGCTAACAGTGTCAGACCATTAATTTCTGACAATCTTGCTTCCAATGGCCATACATTTCCTTTTTTTTGCCTTAGTGTCAGAAGAATATCCCTGCTCAGCAAAAGACACTGTCAGAACTAGAGCAGGAAGATTACATATTATCTGAGTACTCCTCAGATTGTTCCCAGAATCTCCATCATACACAACAACAAATTAATTCATTTTTTTTAAATACACATTTCATTTATATGACTGATTAAAGCACAAGGTAAATACTGGCAGTTTGCAGAGTATTATGTCAATACTAAGCCTTTAAAAGTCGGAAAAAAATCAATTAACTATACCCAAATGGTCAAATTCCCTTAAACTGACTGACTCCAGCTCTTTTCCCTGTCACTACCTCTTCAGAAATGCATCCACCTCTCAGCTCCACTATTCTTGGCATCATTCCAGCATCCTGAGCTTGACTGAAAGTGAGCATTCTCCTTGCCTGATTTCCTCTGGCTCATTTTCAGAGATACAGTGGTATTTATATTGTCATTCCAAGAACTGCAGAGGTGAATTTTTAAATATATAAGCATCTATTTAACCATTCAATACACTAGAAAAGTATGTACACATAAAATCTTTTGCTAAGCCATGTATTCACTTAGAGTTCTTTGTGTATGGACAAAAGCCAAACAAAGACTTCCCTACCTAAAACCCCACTAAAAAAACAACTGCCATTGGCCAGGAGAGGGAGACAGATGAGAACAGCCAAAATCAGGACTGTTGGTGCTGATCCTAAATGAGACATATTGCATTAGACAGAACTTTTTCGAGTCCTGTTTCAAAAAAGCCCGGCAGTACGTGCCTGTTACAAAATAATCTGTATTCAGTTGCAATGCAAAATGGTTTCCTGATCCCTTAAATTCCTGAAGGTTTCTACTTTTTTTGCTAGTCTTATTCTTGCAGTTACAGATAAAAACTCAGACCCCTTCCCTAGAGTCTTTCAGAGACACTTTGACCTGTCTAAGGAAACTAGGGAGAGAGTGCAAGGGAATGGGGCAGAGATGTAGAGAAGTTACTTTCCCTTCGTTGGAGTGGTCTTCCAGAGCCACAGCCAGGTCTGCCAATATTTGAAAATTATAAATAAGGTGTGAAAATGAGGGGATACTTTCAACTGTATAAAAAAATGTGAAAACGCAAGTATTTTCTTTTAGCATGGGGGCTGAAGGCAATGGATGAGGTGGGGAAGGGGAAGCAGTACTTTCTACAAAGGGGCTACTCCGTTTTAGCAGAGACAGTTGTCTGCACACATCCTCTTGTGAGATGAGTAAGACTGTTTTGTCCCTTTTAAATCATCTGTTTTACAGCTAGAAAGGAACCATGTGTTTTGAAAAGCAGCATTCTTCTACTTCTGGAGCAGGAAGTCCTTGAAATATGCAGCATAACTGCAAACCACCACAGTGTAATGAATTCCATGAGTTCCACTTTTTTCAGGCCTAACTTGGTACATGTGCATGTGCAAATGCATGTACATGGGCAAGTTTGCACACACATAAATTGCTTGTTGCTATGAGTGGTGGTGTTTCCTTCAGCAGGCAGTGAGGATAGTGTGTGAACAGCCTTCTATAAAACACTGCAGTGAAGGGAATTCTCATGCTGTGACCAGAAAACTGGGAAAGTAGACGTCAATGTGCTTGATGATTGGGGTGTCGCTCGGCCATAGTCCTGACAAAGTGGAAAAATAAGTCAACAGAAACTTCATCAAGTTCACCAAAAAAAGCAAAGTCCTCTACCTGGCACAGTAATGCACAAACAGCTTGAACTGGTCTTGTGAGGAAGGACCACAAACAAAGGAAGCCCTGGGTTTTACACACTCACCTTCTGCATGATAGTCTGGGGTCTTCCAGATGAGACCTTGGTTCCTGCTGTCCTTTAGTGTCTGGTCACGTGTCTGGGCCACACGTTCCCTGTGCCCTGTGTTGTGCAGATGGTTGGCACCAGTTCACAGCCTCTTGCCTGGTGCTCCAGCCATTTCCTGCCACCCAGAACTCAATCAGCAGGTGCACTGCAGCTACACACCAAGCTATTGAATGTATTGCTCAACACTGTCCACCGTCCTGCTATGGATGAGGAGTATGGGAGCAGCTGGGTCAGAGCATGACAGCAAAAACTTTACTTCCTACTTTACTTGAGTAATCTCTACAGTTTGCAAACACTTATCCCAACATACCAAGAAGATTACTTTTGCCTGGTTTTTGTGCCACCTTTAAAACATATATTTACATCCAGGCATTGTTGTGAAAGGCCTGTGGAAGAAATATTTACACTTAGTCCTTATGTCCCTAAGACCGATGAATGTTCGACTTCCAGAGATCCAGCTGCAGGTACACGTGACTGCCTCTCCTCCTAAAGGAGAAATTGTTCAGCAACAGCTCAACAGTGAAACAAATTAAACCTGTTTGCCGTTGCTTGCTGCCACAAACAGGGTTTATTCCTTTGCTACACCCCACTCATGTAGCAGGCCTACTCTACAGCTGGCTGCAGCATTTTGCTAGACTCTGGTGAGCCAGCTAAACTCATGGATCTAGCAGAACAATTCCCTCGGAGGATGGAAATAGCATCTAGAATGTCAGTGAACTAAATTATGAGGTGTCTGACAAATGCCAGAGCTAGCACAGGTGAAAGTGGGGAATAGCTTCAGCAGCAACTGCCTGCTAGATTTACTCAACTGAAGATCAAACCAAAGCCAGGGAAGTGAGTGGCTACATATATACCTACTCCTTCCCCAAGGAGTGTAGGGGTGCTGCCTCAATGCCTTCAGAAGCATGGAGGTCTGAAAACAAAGTTTCTACTGAAACTGTCAAAAGTGCAGCAAAGCTGCCTAAAACTCAGGCCCACATACCAATCCAGTGTGGCATAAAATCATGCCTGACAAAACCACTCAGCCACGGAAAAGTTGTGCCAGCCACTGCCTCCAAACAGCTGAGACATCCCAACAGCACCTCCAGGGGGAGGCGTGCTGTCTCCCTTCTCCTCCAGATGCTGCTGGAAGAAATGCGAGTCACACCTCCAGACAAGCTTCTCTCCAAAACGGAGTAGGCCAGTTTCCTTCAATCTTTAAAAACTGAGGAAGTGTTGGGGGAGGGAGGAGTAAAAGGAGACAGTTTGTGTTTTGAGATGGGCTGGCATGGACAGAGTGTGTTTATCTTCCTGGTATCTGCATGGAGCAGAAGGGAGAAGGGTAACACCCAGGTTTGTCTCCTGTACTAATTGGGGTGACTGAGGAAAACGGGCAGGCGCAGGGAGGACTTTCTTTGCCATGGTAGTGGCTGGCAGAGGAACCACACACTGCTTGTGGGGCTGTGACAAAAGGGAACAGAGCAGCTGGAGTCCTGTGCCAGGGAAGGAAAAAGCCACATCCACACGTGGGACACATAGGAAGGAAAGCTGCAGACAACTGTTGGGGAACAAGGGACAAAGAGCACCCCAGCTGCAGTCGTGTCCCTGCAGCCAGGCAGCTTTCACCAAAAACAGCAAAGCTTGTTCTGCTTATTTCTTTCCTAAGTGGAAAAACTCCATATGTTCAAAACGAACAGTATTTCCCTGACCGAAGCGGAAAAGGAAATGGGGTTAGGAAGCCTGGGGAGAAAGAGAACATACACGGATTCAGGAGTAGCAGCAGCCCCACAGGCATAGGGCAGTGGCGGGGGGCCGTGCCGGGCTGTGGAGAAGCCGCAGGAGAGCAGAAGTTTGTGGTGCCTCTGAGAGGGAGGCCAGGGAGAGGGGGGAGAGAAGGAGGAGGAGGCGGGAGAATGCTGGAGAAGAGGGAAGCAAATCCGGCTTGGGCCGGTTTGAACCGGTTTGGGCCGGTTGGGGCGCTGCAAGGACACAACAACTGCTGAGGCCGCCCTTGCAGCCGGGCGGGCGCTACTCTCCGGGACGGATCGCCAGAACCCTCGGAGCGGGGCACCGCCCCGCCGCCGGCAGCCGCGGAATGGNCAGGGCGGTGGCCGCCCCTGACGCGGCCCAGCCACCCCCGGGGAGCTGCCCCCAGCCGCCGGTGCGGGTCCTACGGCGCACACCCCGCTCCTGCCCGGCGGGAGCAAGGAGCAGTCCTGGCCCAGGGTGTGCCCAGCGTTCTGCAGGGAGGACAAGGCTGTGGGGCAGCGCCGCTGTGACATCGTGGGGTTGGTGGAGAGCCTTTGGATCGCTGGTCATGCCTGGAGAAAAGAGTTTGGGTTTTCTCGATTACCCTTAGGCGCAGGTTTTTGGTCTGAAATGCCCGTTTTCTAAGTTCCTTTTTCGCTGCGTTTGCAAATCCATTAAGTATTACATTTGATCTGCTGCTGTACCTTTCAAAATACAAAATGGTATCTGAACCCTTTTGTAGGGGAAGCAACAATGCCCCCTGAAATACATTTGCTGGTTTTCCCTCCGTGGTTGATACAACGTCATTAATGAAAGCGTCTTGTCAGTAGAGCATTGAGCCACAGACTCCTGATTTTCTTTGGGTAACAATTTCACACTTTAATACTTAAGCTATTAAAACGTGCTTTTTAATTCTTTCTCAGCCTAAATTACTGTTAACTACATCGTATTTTCTAAATCCATTTCCAATGGCAATCTACAGCACAGTAAATTCATCAGCTTCTAACAAATGGTACACTTTCCACCTGTAGCGATTACTTGAATGGAAACAAACTCAATTACTGGTCTTCATGCTCTTTTGGTGTTTCTGTCACACTGGGCTGGTAACAGCCATATACACTGGTCCATGGTGTTTCAGCTTAACAGCTAACTCAAATCAATTAATCATCATACTGAAGAGCAAAAAAACAGCCTTGCCCCCTCTTTTTAGCTCAGATCTCTCCATGTGTCTTTAATCTCACGAGTGTTTGATCTATCTCTAGTTTCAGTCTTTCATCTCTGCCTCTACTCCTGGGTTATACTGGTCTCCAGGTAACTGATAAATGGGTGATGCTCCCTATCCACCTGTCCAGCATTAATAGTGGTTTTACTAATTGTTTGTTGGGTTTTTGTTCCTTGATGTGTGACCATATGTCAATTTTTCATTGCTGGCAGAGCTTTGGCAGAGGTGGGAATAAGGATGCAGACAACATGCTCTCTTGCTTAGTTATTTGACCCATGTAGAGTCTCTGTAAATGCATTTAGAAATGCCATTGATAAAAATTGTCACCACACAGCAGTAGTGTCACAGATCTTGTCGGAAGTGGAGCTGCTCTGGTAACTCCAAAGCAGTCACAGGACATAATCTAGCTCAGGCAGAATCTAAGGGTGTAGGAATGGACAGGAGGTGTATTTTGTTCTTTAAAAGGGCAGAGGAGTCAGCGTATGTTGACTTGGACAAATTCAGATTTTATAGGCATTAACTATGGACAAAGTCACTGGGCCAGAGATGTTTGTGTTTCAGCTCAATGTGATTAGCAGAGGAGATCTGCCAGTAGCTCATATCCTTATTTCCCTCTGAGAAGTTACACAAGTTAAATATAGCTTAGTAGCAATTACTTTTGATCCTTATGACAGAAAAACTAATGAAACAAGAAGAGTTCTTGTTATACATATTAGTTATTACGCTGCAGTCAGCTGTGGTGGTTTGGGTAAGATACCTGTGCTGTACTATTCTGAAACTCCGTATTGTCAAAGGATGGGGATGAGTGCCCTCATGTACTGTGGAATTTACATTATTTTGAAATGCATGGGACAGTTTATTCTCCTGGCTCTGCTTCTGCTTTGGAGTATTTTTTTAGTTTTAAAATGTGAACCTGTGGCCCGTCAGAGGAAGGAAGATACTAAACCCAATATTTCTGCTCTTTAGTTTCATGGATATTGTGTCTTGAAGCATTTCTGCACTTCAGAAAGTTAGACTTGGTTATCTATGATTCCAGTGCAGAACTGTAATCCCCTGTTGCAGACATTTTTTTAACCATGCTGATTTGAGAAGCGTGACTCAATGAGTAAGCTGTTCCCTGCCTGTGTCTCTTAAATATTGATGAATATGTGTTGTTTCAGTCAGACTCATGGTGTTAATTTTGTCATGTTTGAAGTATACTGAATGTAAGAAAAAAATGTGTCTGAATTACAAAAGACCATTTTTCTCTCCTCTTTTATCCCACACATCTCCCCCAGAGTGTTTATTATGGCATTGTGGTGTAACCGTAACAGTGAGTGTCAAATAAGGGAGTCAAACATGAAGTAGATTCTTCATTATTTGCATATTTCAGATCTTGTGGTTAATATGTTTCACGGTGAATTTATGTTTTGGCATTTTAAAGGAACAACATTGCGTCACCTGTGTCACAGATCCTTTTATAGGGTAGGCCTGAAAAAACTTTGTTCACACAAGATGAGAATGAGTTAAAGGGAGTTGCTGAAGGTCAGTGCCAGTCATGCCATGCACAGGACATCCATCATCTGACAGCTAACTTCTAGGCTCTGCTACTCTTTTTAGATTACTGGGGTTTACATTTTTAAATAAATTGAATTGGTAGATATTTCTCACTCATCTGCAAAAACTAGAATTGAAGATTTTGTATCTGTAGGCACAATTAAGAATACCACAAGTGTCTAAAGCCATATAGGATGTTCAGTGAAATATTTTGCTTTCATTGTTTTTTATCCATTGCTGCCTAGGCAACAACAAACTTTGAACATGGGTCCTGCAAGGTAAGGGAGAGAGAAATACAGTCTTTTTAGTGTAAATTCTCCATATACAAGCATACTGTAAAGCATTGCTTAGTAAAATTGAATATTTACACATGGAACTTGTTTATTTAGTTCTTAATTTGCCTGATGTTTTTAATGAAGTATAAAACCATAGAACTAACAAAATATTCTTCCAGAAGATCCTAGAGCATCTTCTTTTTTGTTATTGTCTTTTCTTTGAACATAACATCTCAATCAAACTTCAGTTTGTGTAATTAGGGTTGATAAGCTCAAGATTTAAGCCACTGTGGTATACAGCATGTGTTTTCGAAGTTACAGAGGTACTTTTTTCTGACCCAGATCTGGCTGAATTTTAACTAGGCAAACAGACCTCCTAGGGATAACCAGAAGTGGAGGATTTGGAGCCCAAGTCTTATAAGGAGCAACTGAGGGAGATGGGGATGTTCAATCTGTAGAACAGAGGGCTCAGGAGAGACCTTTTCGCTCTACAGCTATCTGAAAGGAGGCTGTAGCGGGTGGGGGTCAGTCTTTTCTCCAAGTAACAAGAGGACAAGAGAAAGAGCCCTCAAGTTGCACCAGGGGAGGTTTAGACTGGATATTGGGAAAAATTTCTTCATGAAAAGGATTTTCAAGCTTTGGAACAGGCTGCCCAGGGAAGTGGTGGAGTCACCATCCCTGGAGGTATTTAAAAGACACATACATGTAGCACTTGGGGTCATCGTTTAGTGGTGGACTTGGCAGTGCTGGGTTAATGGTTAGACTTGAAAATTGTAGAGTTTTTTTCCAGTACTTCTTTACCACACTTCCCGTATGTCTTATTTTCTTTCACAAGATCTTGGTCATGTGCAATGTACAGAATTAATCAAAATTATACAATAAAGGAAACATCCACAAAAGCCTTGTGGTTTTTGATGGAAATAGAAGTTGTGTGGTAGGCCACCATTGTTAGCCTAGGCATTGCTCATGTTTTTTAACTGTTTACAACTCTGTGAAGTCTCTGGATCTGTTGGGCCTTGGCTAATATCTTCTGTTGATTTTAATTATAAAAAAGCCTGAATCATTCATTCTGTTAGTGTTTGGTCAGTTTTTAACTTACTGCTAACACGAAGAAATGTGGGCTCTTTGATAGTTCTATCTTTACCACACTAGAACATGTTGTTTCCCCTTCTTTGGGGACATATGGATTCTGACTGGCCACTACTTGACATTTTCTTTGCTTTTTCTATCTTCTTAAGTATTCAATAAGGTTTCTTCATTTTTGTTGTGCATACAAAATAAATTAAATTTTTTGTTACTGTAGCATTTAGGAAATGCTTTGCACCTGGTTAGTGTTGAGGATTAAAATACAGACAATAGGATGTACTTCTAAGATGAGTAATTGCTTATCAGTGTTATTCTGTTTGCTTCATTTTCTATAGCAGTTTATAGATAAAAACCTGTGTTAAAACCCCACATGTAATCTAGCTTTCTTTCATAGATAGAGTAAAAACTTTTTCATTTACTCATTTGCTTTAAGGAATTCTAGTTACCTCCCACTGGACAAGGGAGTGTTATGTTCTTTGGGATAATTGAGACCAGAAGGACTCTGGTTTCAGGGCAAGTTTACTGTTGCTCAAAAAGTCTCCAAATCTTTGAGAACAAGAGAGATTGTTCTCCACTTTGGGTTCTTGATCACAGCAGTAAGAACCTTGGCAAGTGATGTATTTAGGGAACAAAATGCTTTATTCTCTTGTGCTGTTGAGTCAAATGGAAAAGCAACAGAACAACAACAAAAGCCAACACCAAAACAAACAAAACCCAGATGAATTAATTTTGCTTGGAGCATTTAAAAATACTTTCCAGCTGAAATTAAACATGGAAATTTCTCAAGGCCTAATGTGGACAGCTAAAACACAATACTTTAAAAAGACCCATATATAAAAAAACTGTTATATTTAAAACTATTTTGAACCTTCTGTAAGGATGTATTAACAAGGGTCTGTTAAAATGAAAAATGGGGACTCACAATAAATTTTAAAGGTAAGGACTTAGATTTTTTTTCTCCAGAGATCACATGCTCTAAAACTTCCATTAGTGTTTTCTTCTTGTGGTTGTTTGTAATAGAATAGAATTACTGGAAAGGCTTAGGGGATCACTTGTCTTCTCTTTAACTGTCTGACCTACAATTGGTATTGTCTGACAGTCTCTCTTAAATTACCTGAGAGGGGGAAACCTGATATGCTGCTCACCACCTGATTCATTCACGCGATAGCCACATCCAGACCTGACTGCCTCTGAAAAGTTACTTGAAGAAGATTAGAGAAGAATTAAGAACACCTCTTTCTCTATAGGTGTCTTAAGAATTTACATTAGTCATGTATTACGTATTTTCCTAATTTTAAATAGAAGCATGGTCATGAATGCTTTTTTTTTACAGTCTAAAGCATTTTGGTTACGCAAGACTTGACAAAAAGAGGGAGGGAGGAAGAGAAGAATGCAAAACAACATCTATATCCTTGCTTGCAAAGTGAAACATAAAATTAGAAGAATTGAGGACAGGTCCTGTGAGACAGCGCCAGAAGATAAGCAACTATGTTGAAGAGAATGGGAAGAGAGAACAGGTTGGAAAAATTACACAAGGTGTAGGAGGAATGTAGATTGAAAAAAGACAGTAAGTGAGGGAGGTTGGCAGAGTCCTGTGGTTTAGGACTTGTACTTCCCAATTCAGTGTCCCACCTAGACTCTCCAAACCACACTTCCACTCTCTTTCACTCCCCCATTTCCCCCTCCCCACTGTGATAAGATAGAGAGGAGAATTGAAGACACAAAAGGCAAAGATCACGGGTTGAGAAAAGAGCAATTTACTGGAAACGGCAATGAGATAAGAAAATTAACAAGAACAGCAACAATACTAACGACAGAGGGTATAAGAAAATAAATTATTCTCACAGAAAAAGAATGATAATAGAGAACACTGGTTCCCTCTGCCCCGTTTTCTAAACCACAAGGAAAACCCTATCCCTGGAAGAGAGTCTCTTTCCCCTGCCCAAGCAATGATATGAGGTGGTATAGGATGACCTCTGCATCCTAATACCGCCCACTCCAGAATACTTAAAAAAATTAATCCTGGCACAGAGGAAAGGAATAAATCAGGAAGAAAGTTAAATGAAAAAAAAAAAAAATAGAGAAAAAGTAGGAATTCATGAACAAGTAGACTTGCACCCTTACTTCCAGAAATCCTTTGGAGGTCAGAATATCTGCATATTCTGCTTTTTTTCTCCCAGATTTATCTTCTGAATGTTAAAAAATTCTGATTGCTATACTCCAACTTAGAGTTCATAGCACAAAACATGATGCATCTTGGTACAGCAGTGCAGACTATGGTTTGTAAACATCCATGTTTACAAGTCTTTGAGCGATGAAATGACCAAGTAATTGTGATTCATCTGGTCTTTAGTTACTGGGCTTGGCCTCAGAGCCAAGATAAGGTTAGTAATGTAATACTCCTGGAGATACATTTTTAATGACATTCATTGATTGGACAGTAGCATTGTTCTGAGTTACAGTTTCTATGAATGCATTTGTCTGATTTCCATAGTTTACTCATGGGTGGTGGTGGTGGGTGTTTAATGAGCATACTCTGTAATACTTCTTTTCCTGAACTGGACTGAGGAACTTTCAGCATTAATTTTTCGTTATGCTGGAAGAGTATCTCACTTTAATTAAGCAACAACTACCTTGTTTTAATCAACAATAGAAAAGTTTGTACTCCTTCACAGTGCCAGAGAATGGTTTTTGTCACCCAATATGTGCGGGTATTGGCAAATAAAACAGGCAAGTATCAGACCTGTATGAGAGAAATATATTTTGCCAGTGGTTTTCTAGGAAAGTGTCTCTTGTTATTAGATTCCTGGTGATTTCAGGCAATATCACTGTGTACAGTTTTTCTGAAGAAGTGGAATTGATCAAAGAACCTCCACCTTCCATTGTCATTTTTAATCTACTAGAAAGTAATTGACAGTTCTCCAAGTCTGAGCAATAACTTGGGTAATTATATGAGGTACTGCACTAGTTCTGGATCACATATTGCCCCATACTTGTATTGTGTATCCCTTGGCTAGAAGTAAGGAATATATGTACTGAATGTCATGGATTTCACATGGATACTTTCTAACAGTGCCACTTATCACAGCAATTCATTTGTTAAAACAACTGCAATATATATATAAGTGATTTGTGTCAAATGGAATAAAAGAATTACAAAAATTATATCAATTGCAAATATTTGTGTAATATTGTGCAAGATTGATAAAGCACAAATAAACCAAATAATGCATGGCATAAGAGGCCTTAGTTGGAAGTTTTAGCTTCCAACTAAGACACAGTAGAATTTAGAGACTTTGTGGTTAGAGCTGTTGGTGAAAATAGAAGCTTAATATACAGGAAAAGGAAACTAGAGTATAAGAAAATGCTTGCTTAAGGTGTATATGTGTGGAAAAAAGAGGAACCAGCAAAGACAAGGAGGGATCAGTCAGCAAACACCACCAGACAGAGACCCAAGACCTGATATGTCAGCAAAGACCACCAGATGAAGACCCAAAAATCTGGCATGTCAGTGAGAATCAAACCTGCACAGGCGCAATGGAACATGTCAAGTCAGCCAAAATAAGATCCATAAAAACATAGCTGGAATTGCATTTGGTGTGCGTGTTGGTTAGAGTGAGGACTCCCCACGCACCCAGCTTTGGCCTGATCACCCAATGCTGTTTGCTTGCTCGTCTTTTATCACGAACACATAATAAAACTTTGATTGAAAGCTATTTAGGCTGACTTAGCCTGAAATAATTTATAACACAACTTATTTCTTGCTTTGCTCTCCTTGTTTGTAAGTTCTTTTTCTTTAATGCTGAGGTTAGACAAAATGTTCAGTGTTTGATAGCATAGGGAGTAACTTTCCAAACGCCTATAAAAAACTTCCATAGAGTGAGAGAGAAATGCTGAAAACTGATGAGACACTGCAGCAAATTTTGAAGTATCATTAATTTATGTCTTGCTAATGGGTGTATGTCATAGTTCCAAATTTTTCTTTATGCAATTTGAGCAAGAGACATACTTTCAAGCAAACTGTACTTCCTTATCTAAAACGAAAAGGCAGAAATATTTTGAAGTCTTACTGTGAAATGCTTACTGCAAATAGGACTATGAAACCAGGGAGGAATCGCAAAAAGTGTTTATCTTCCTTTACACTTACATTAGGATTGCTTAAAAAAGGGGGAATTTTACTCATTGATCATTCAAATAACTCACAAGCGAACAATAGTGCTCTAACCAAAAGCCTGTGTCTGGAATGGAAACTTTCTCCCACACCCTTCGAGACTGACCTGCCGTCCCCCATCTACCGTAGCTTGTATTTCAGAGCTGAGATGGTCACCAGCAGACTGTGAGCTACCAGGAGGAATGCATTATTTGCTCAAAAGAAAAACAGGCACAACCATTAACTGCCCACTCCTGCCCCACTCCCCACACAAGACAGATTTCTACATAAGAGATGAACTTGCTATTCCTTATTGGTACAGCAAATCTCATACAAATCATCATGTGTGCCCACCTACACAAGGGCTTTATCAGGATGAAGAGGCTGCATCTCCTCCCAGAAAGCTGAGTAGGTCATGGCAGCTAATTTGTCCATGTGTTGTCATGTGATCAAGTCCTAAAGCCAAATCCAGATTGTTGTTCTCATGTGATTTAGGCAATCTGTTTATATCTGCTAGGAAGAGAAGACATGAATCAATAATGGAAGTTTATAAAAGGGCACCAAGCCGTTGTCCTTGGGCACAGAACATTTAGCAGCAGGTCTTGCCTCTACTAAGAAATGTTTATTTAGTAGTTACATTTTGTATCAATAGACTCTGCAAGTGGATATGTATCACTGGTTGAGGGTCTTTTGCCCCTGCTTTGAACGAAAACAAATCTGCAGCAGTGCCTCTTGGACTATAGCTGCATCTCTTCTTTGAATTTTTGGCCCCGTGGCTCTATTAGTCATGGAGACTGGGATGGCTGTATTTTCTTTAGCATTGTCAGTAAAACTCCTAAGAAATCAGGAAGAACAGTTCAAAAATCTGAAATTAAAAATTCAATATTAGGAAAGTATTATAAAAGCCAAGGATACTTTTGTTTTTCTTCTTCTGCATTTTTTCTTTGGCAATGAATATTCACTCACTACTAACCATCAACCATAATTGCAGCATTTGTGTTAATGTGTGCACACTGTGCTTGGAATATATTTTGATTCCCAGAAGAGTTTTACATTGAACTGTAAGAGGACCTTTCCATGGAATTAGGTGTGATGAGGCAAAGGAAATTACTTGGAAAAATGGCTGGACAGAGTGACATGATAGCAATATAATAAAATCAACATTAAACATCTGTAAATAGATGAACAAATTAAGCCCAGTGGCACTGGCTACTATGGGAATTTTTATTCAAATAAGCATTCAGATATGTTCTTCCCTTGAAATACTCATTTTTGTCCAATAAACATTCTTTATATCATGTCCTCGTAGTAAGTGTGGAATCAAGAGAGTTTTCCCTACCAAAGCTCAGCATTTTAGGGTGACACAGTAAAAGAAAAATGGTCAAGGGTTTTCTGTATAAATTAAAAACTGTGAAATAAGCTGGGGTGTAAATTTAAGAGCACAGCAGCTATTCTCACTCCTTAACTAACATGGAGAGGACTCATATTCTGGTTCTGATTATCAATGTTATATTGGCAGGTAGACAAACTCTCACTTAAAATGTTTGTTTTAACGATTTTAACTTTGCTACCTTTGTTTTAACTTTGAGGTTAGGATGAGTTGGGAGAAGCAATGAATTTAAAAGTACAATGGCTGCTCTTAAATAACTGCTCATAGGTATTCCTTATTTAGAATAAAATATCTACACATGGATCTAATCAGTAGTAGCTTCATGTGTAAGCAAGTATTAATAAAGTATTTACTTAGAGTTTAAATGACAAAATTTGTCAGTCAAAGAGTGGATATTTATTAATTCTGTTATAGATAAGCTAATTAAGTTGTTGAGTATGTTGATGAGGATCATGTTTGTGTTGCTGTTAAAGTGATGGGGTCAGGTCCTACCTTGGTTGCTGTGGTTGTTAAAGAGTGGTTGGGACATGTTGTGGATTGTTACGGGTGTAATGATCAAATATGTACATTAGAGGGGGATTGAAAATTGGCGGCTAAAAGGAACTCACTGGAAAAACCCAAGTTAAAGCAGATGATGTCACTGGCACTTGCTCCACATTGGATTGGTGAGTGGACTGACCAACCACACAATGCCTTTCCAGAATGATTGGTCAGGAATGCTCCACACAAATGAACCAATCAACACCCTACAAAACAAGTCAATCTAGAAAGGAGCATTCCCAATCCACCTAAAGATTATAAAAAAGGGGCTCTGGTAGGCAGGGCCTCGTCCTCCTGTGGGATCTGTCGCACAGAGAGCACCATCCGCTTTGCTGCTGGACTTCAGGCTTATCTTAAACTCCCTTGTCCTTATGTGTTCTGTTATTTAATAAACCAGTTAACCCTTACAGTGATTGGGCTCCTCTTTTTCAATTTGGGGTCTCGTCCGGGATATGCCCCACCCAGAGGTGGTCCTGGGGAAGGACCAAAGTCAGGAAGATGCATCCAGCCAATTTTGGCTGCCTGAAATGGGATTTCTTTGTCACCAGGGAAGGGTTGCTGGATATACCTGAGGAGTGGATAAGGACCCAGCAAACCAAACCAGGAAGACCCTCCAGGAGGGGCGTGACTTGTGAGGAAGCTGTGAGTAGCTGCAAGTGGGTACACGGATGGGGAGTGCAATCATCTGGAGAGTGAGTGAGGCAGGGACCAGCAGCCATATCCTTGAAGTTAGTGTGGACCCCAGTGCTGGTGAGGGAAGTCTGGCTAGGAAAAAGGGGAAGCGAATGGTGGCGATTGTATGCACTCCAAGGGACCCCATCAGACCCTGGGAGGTGGGGAGAAGGATAGCATGTCTCTGAACCCGACCCTTTAACCCACATAGACCCCACTCTCTTGAGAGAGCCCAGTAGGCTGACCCAGCTAATTGAAAGCAGAGACCAGGGGCAGGGGCAGGCTGGCGAAATTTTCAGACATTCATGTGGTGTCCGAAAGGCTCTGGGGCTCCACTCCCTAGTCAAGGAACAGGCATTGGAGCAGCTGGCTAGGGAGGATGGGGGAAACTGAACCTTCAAAGTGGTAGAAGCCCGCATGTGGGGTGTGGGCTGACTGAGGGGGAAGGCAGTGGTGCTGTGGCTGGTAAGCACCTGGAGGGTTGTGTCCCTTGACTGAAGATCAGGGAGTGCCCTGATTCTTGGGGGTGATTGAGGGACTAGGACCTCAGGGTGAACTGGATACTCCTGGCCAGTGACTATCAGATCAGGGGTGGCCACCAGCCAGGGGAGTGCTCCTTTACTGGACAGGGAGGGGGGAGAGGTATTTGACTGAGGGGAATAAGACCCCGATTAAGCCGCTTGCGCGTGGAGCCAGGGGGACTGATCAGGGGGAAGTCTTGCTTCGTAACACAGCAACTACCTAGGAAGTGCAGGAATGTGAGCCAGTGGCTGGGAGAAGTCCCACTGCTTACTAGATGCAGGAGGGAAGTTAAACCCTGCCTGCTAGGGTTCAGATTGTGGTTTGGTTGAGGATTAAGGTTGTGTTGGAAAGTGGATTTTTTCATGGATTTTTGAGGGTCTTCAAGGACAGTTTTGAGTTTGTTAATGTTGGGTTGCAAGGTCGGTGGATGCTGGTGAGTGAGGTCTCAGGATGAGGCAAGCACCAAAAGTTCTCAAGCCACTCATCAGGCGAGATTCTTTTTGTGTCTGAGGTTCGTCTTTTTCTTTGTACTATAGGTTACAAGGGCACCTCTGTTAGTCTCATCAGTGGCGGCAGGTTGAGGACATTGGCTGCCATTTTTGGTGTATGGGTGGTGGACACTACCATCTTGTACAGGTGGTGGTTGCTGCCATTTTGTAGGGGTGGTGGACGCCGCCATCTTGTACAGGTGGTGGATGCCGCCATCTTGTACGGGTGGGGGCAGCTGCTACTTTGGACCAGTGTTAATCGCCATATTGGGAGTAGCATGGGAATTTTTCTTTGAAAATTTTCATTAAAGGGAACATTGAGAGATGGCAACCACATAGAGGGTGGTAGTCACCATCTTGAAAGAGGAATGGGACTGTGGGAATTTCCCTCTGAGGGGTTCCCACAATTTCATTCAACAAGCCCAATTCAATTCTAAGATTCAGTATTGTGCGTGTCTCTTTTAGGTAAATTCAGTAAGCTTTCTGTTCTTGGTTTTGTCAGAACAGGGTAGTCAGTTTAATAGCCAGAGGAATAAGAACCAAAGGTAGTTGAGAGAACAAAGAGGTGTAGTGAACCACTGAATAAGGATAAAACCTAGAGTGTGAGGAGAAATGGGTCAGTGCTCAGGTAGACCATAGCAGGAAGAGGAGGGGGAAAGAAGAGGTCAAGGAAATTCCTCCCAACAGCCTGTTGGGAGAAATCTTAGAAAAATGGAGGGAAACTGAGGAAGAAGAGGGGCTGGATAAGATAAAGCTTAT
The DNA here is from genome assembly GCA_013400515.1 of Erpornis zantholeuca. Classification (NCBI taxonomy): domain Eukaryota; kingdom Metazoa; phylum Chordata; class Aves; order Passeriformes; family Timaliidae; genus Erpornis; species Erpornis zantholeuca. The sequence goes on along the minus strand of VZTN01034368.1, from coordinate 104,845 downwards.
AAGGTATTGTGTGGAAGTGTTACCTAAGGAGAAAATCCAGGAGGGACCAATATACTGGCCATTATATGGGGCAAAGGAGAGATGGCTATGTGTAGCCCTGAATAAGGTGGTGAATAATAGAAAAGAGATTGATGAAGAGAGGAAGTCTCTCTTCCACCTTGGAAGACTTAAGAAAAAGGGGCTGTCTACCCCAGAGCACCCCCATTGACTTCAAAACACACCAATTCAAGCCCAGAGATGTGGAGCTGACATTTGGCGATTCTTAGAAAAATCCAGCACCAGGCCTGAATTTCCCCAAAGAAAAACATTTTACATCTAAAGAGAACAGTTCTGTAAACATTTCATGTTCTCAGAAAAAGATTGATAAAGGTTTTGTAAGCATCTCTTGTTCTCAAAATAACAGGTGCTGTTTTTCACTTTAGTTTGTTACTTCCTTGTGTGTATTTTCAAAATATACTCTATCTCATCCCATAGTAGTAAAAAAGCGTTGTCATTTAACCAATCAAGTAACTGTTAGCGAAAAACCCTATAAAAAAATCAATCTCAAAATAAAAAAAACCTTTTGATCTTCTAAAATTTTAAAATCTTTTCTCTTCATTCTATGCACAACAACAACATGGAGATTGGGTCCTAGTAAAGACATGGAAGGAGAACCCCCTTACCCCGAAATGGGAAGGCTCCTACCAAGTCCTCCTTACCACCGAAACAGCAATACGGACAAAAGAAAAGGGATGGAGCCATGCTACATGAGTAAAAGGCCCGGTACCTGCCCCAACAGAATGGGAAGCAACAAACCATGATGACACTAGACTGACACTTCGGAAAAGATCCAGAGATGGAAATTAAAGGGAAAGGATTTGTAATAACATGGTTAAAATGGTAAATAAGCTATGTATGTAATATTGTAACTACTGGGCTTCTTGTATGTTACAGATATACCAAGGATCCCTAGCCATAGGACCTTCCCCATCCAGATAGTGATCAGGTCCTAAAAAAAGAAAGTAAGGGGTTGATACAATGAAGTCAAGAATGAGTCTCCAAAGTCAACAAGGACAGCAGGTAATGAGGTTCTCAGCGGGCAACATTGGACTGGGCTCTGCTCTCGCTGGAATCAACACCAATTGCACTGTGAGCAGCACCCTCATAGGCATAGGAACCAGGGAAGCAGCTCGTACAAAACTCCTGCTGTTATATGGACTACTGTTGCTATCCTTTCCATCAGAAGTAGCCAGGCAAACCCATGCGACAGATGTTACCATCTGTTGTATGTAGGAGACTCAGTAAGTGCCTTCCTCAGCATACATAGTAACCTGAACCCGAGTTGGATCAACCATTTTAAACTATAAACTTGCATAGAGGATGGAAAAACATATTGGCTTTTCAAAAATATAGGGAGTTTTAAGCAGAAATTGGAAGGGGAATGCCCTAGAAAAGAAAAATGGATATACTCTGACAAAAATCCTATTATAGGTGGGAAAATTAAAATGGCACACAAGCTGGACTGGATCTGGGAAAATGAGCTGAAAGGGGTGACTAAACCTGGGATGGATCCTATGAGTGTGGATGAGAAAAATTTATTAATTGTTTTGGTGGAAAGAATAAGCAGTGGGTTTAACATAATATAACTGCTAGGTCTGTGGGGGCACGGGTATGGCAGAAAGTTGGCCTTGGGAGGGAACAGCTCTAAGCTCCCAGGGGTTGCTGAAATTGATGGACTTGAGCCAAGACCCCCAGAGAACACCAGCAATGAGGAACTGGGATGAAACATGGACACTGAAATCTCAAGTCATTGGTGAGGAGTGCTTATGGAGGAAGGGAGTGCAGTTCAATTCTAAGGTAGGAGAGATGCCATGCAAAAGATATTTGGTGACCAACAGAACCCACGATTGGTGGATCCTGGATGCCCCTGATGCATATTGGTCCACAGTAAAAAGAGAAACCGGGTGTATATATATATGACATACTGAGCTATACAAGTGTTTCTCTAGAACACCAAAGGCATTAAAACGGGTACCATCACTCGCATCATTCTGGTTGGGGGTTGATACAAGAGTGGAAATCTTTTGGAGAGCCCCTGAGGGGCTGTTCTGGATATGTGGGAAGAAAGCATACATTGCCCTACCTGGACTATGGTCGGGAAGCTGCACTCTATGAGTGATCAGGCCTTCCTTTTTCTTACTTCCCCGGGATGCGGGGTGAGAACTGGGAGTTCCCCTCTAGGATGAGGTTGATCGGAAAAAGAGAAACTTGATAGAGGGAGCACAAAAATGGGGGTAGGATGAATGGCCCCCCAAGCAGATAATAGAAACATATGGCCCCACCACCTGGGCCCAGGATGGCTCTTGGGGATACAGGACCCCAGTGTACATGATTAATAGAATACTTCGTCTCCAAGCAGTACTAGAAATCGTAACAAACAAAAGCGCGCTCGCTTTAGACCTAATAACATCACAGCAGCAGCAGATGAGGTCAGCTACTTCTCAGAACAGGTTAGCATTGGACTACCTCCTTGCGGAAGAAGGAGGAGTATGTGGGAAGTTTAACTCTTCTGAGTGCTACTTGGAGATCGATGACCATGGGGAAGTGATTAGAAATGTAACAAAAGACATCTGAAAGCTTGCCCACGTCCCAGTCCAGAAATGGAATCCACTCTTTAAGACCAACTGGTGGGATAATCTATTTGGAGAGAGAAATTGGTGGAGAAAAATTGCATTCTTTGGGATATATGTGATAATAATCATAATTTTTTCTTCCATGCCAGCTGCCATGCCTGATACAACTCATACCCAAAATCGTGCAAAGCTCACTGGAACAGCTGACCCCTGAAAAGATAATGATGCTGAGAACCAACAACCCAACAGTGGACTCCGACATGTCCCAGGAAATGTACCAGAAATACCAGAGGTCAAGAAGACTTTGCCAACCACCGGAGAGCCCAGTTTAATCAGTTTATCAGTGTAACCAGGGGGTTGATGCAGGTGGGACCCAAACAAAGAATTATAGGGTGGAATTGTTACAGATAAGCTAATTAAGTTGTTGGGTATGTTGATGGGGGTCATGTTCATGTTGCTGTTAAAGTGACGGGTTCGGGTCCTACCTTGGTTGCTGTGGTTGTTAAAGAGGGGTTGGGACACGTTGTGGATTGTTACGGGTGTAGTGATCAAATATGTACATTAGAGGGGGATTGAAAATTGGCGGCTAAAAGGAACTCACTGGAAAAACCCAAGTTAAAGCAGATGATGTCACTGGCACTTGCTCCGCATTGGATTGGTGAGTGGACTGACCAACCACACAATGCCTTTCCAGAATGATTGGTCAGGAATGCTCCACACAAATGAACCAATCAACACCCTACAAAACAAGTCAATCTAGAAAGGAGCATTCCCAATCCACCTAAAGACTATAAAAAAGGGGCTCTGGTAGGCAGGGCCTCGTCCTCCTGTGGCATCTGTCGCACAGAGAGCACCATCCACTTTGCTGCTGGAGTTCAGGCTTATCTTGAACTCCCTTGTCCTTATCTGTTCTGTTATTTAATAAACCAGTTAACTCTTTACAGTGACTGGCCTCCTCTTTTTCAATTCCACTTAGAAGATACATATCTGAATCCAAGCAATGCTTTTGGATAAGAAACTGAACCAAACCATGCCTGAGCTCAATTTAGAGCATTACATAAGCAAGGTGTCAGAGAGGAGGTCTGCAAGCCATCTTTCATTTTCCCCGTGCCTCTGGACCCATCTTAAAGCCAGACCCATCTGTATTGTGGGGGATGCAGATGGATGCAGTTAACCATGAAGAAGGGATCTCCTAGGCACTGAAAAGCTAGTCATCCTTGAGGAGACATGCTGATGAGCCCTGGGTCTAAAATTATTGAGTCACAAATGTTTTTGACTTGATATATTTGAGAATATTCAGCATCAGTGCCATCTCTCAGCCTCAGATCAAAACAGTTTCAGAGACGACACAGGTCTAGACTTGTGTGCACAGGTTTCCCATTGCCTTTATCTTTTTGGCTCTTTATTGTTAGAAGGAAGATTCTCCCCAGCCTGTGGAGACAGACAATCCCGTGCACAGATTATTGCATAGGAAGGCATACAGAGGAGCCTCGTAAGTCTCTTATTTTTACTTTCAAGTGGGGAAGAAGATATTTTCAGTTCACAGTTTCCAGGAGGTGATGGCTACTGTGCTGGAAATGCTGTCAATTCCAAGAGTGTTGTGTAAGAGCCAACTAAACCTGTTACACAAGTCTATTAGCTCCAAGGCACTACCACGCTCCAGAGCTGCTCTGGAGGCCTCCTGTCTTTGCACTGCAGAAAGGCCTATGTACAGTGCTGCTTGTGGCATGTCCTTCCAAAAGTGGATGAAAGAAGTAGTCAAGTTTTTTTTCTGATTTCAGGCTTCAGTGCCTAGGAATCTAGAGAAAGATTTTTGAGCAACAGAAATTCCTCTAACCACTGCTTGTGGCATAAGCTCTTGCCATCTCATAATTTAAATGAAACTATGTTACTGTTGCAACTACCAGTGAAGGAATAGGTTGAATGCATACAGCAGCAGCCAGTTCAGCTGAACATGGACCTTGTACTTAAAAGCTCTTGAAAGAGGCCACACCCTCATCAAACCAGTCCTGTCTAGATTCCTTTTGCTGCCCTCCCCCACAAGAGGTGGAGGTGTGAACCTTTGTACACTGGAGCGTGAACCTTTGTACACCGTCTTCTCTAGCCAGGATGACTAATACTATTTGCATGCCAGTGCCATGGAAACCATTGTTAGGAAAGCAATAGAGTTGTTGATGACCAGGCCCATGAGCAAGGATGGTGTCATGGGGAAGAGCTTTTCAGGATCTTGAAACCTCAGCTGACACTGCTTCTCCCAGTGCTCCTACAAACACAGCTCTTCAGCAGGTGACCCAAAATAGTTCTTCCAAATACAATTTTCTCAGAATCAGATCCTGACCCTCAATGTGTTTATTTCTCCTCATACTTCTCCATCACTAACACAATTTATCCCTCCTCAGCAAATCAGATCAACGGTGTGTGAAGCTGCACTGTTAATGAGGTCGCTGAAAAGGGGACTGAAAGAAAAGAGAACCAACCCAAAGTATATTCCCCTCTTTAAAGTTACATTTCAAACTGACAATTTCTGTTATCTGGTGTAAACTACATCTCCATAAAGGGTTTATCAGCACAGGAAAAGTGGTGGCAGGCAACTAGCATAGGAGCAAGCAGCTGACCTTTGCATCACTGTTAAGATGACGACAGCCCCAAAACCAGCCTGTGGTATGATGGTGCAGCTGGTGTTGTCCTCATCCTCCTCCAGTTCAGTGTTAATAATAGTAGAATAAGGTACTTTTTCCTGCAGGTGTTTTTGAAAGAGAGCTCCCTGCCTTGGATAGAACACTGAGAGTGACAGTCTTTGTCTAATCTCAGAAGAGGTGAAGTGTGGGTAGGAGTATATGAACTTTTACACCCACTCTACTTCTTCCTTCCCCTTGTGGTTCTTCTCTGAGAGGTCCACAAGACCCCTATTAAAGCAAAAAGAAGTTTCGTTGCCATGGTTTTGCTGTAATAAGCCTTCCAACAGAGGTTGCCAAAACAAGAACTATGTTGTAGAAGGAATACATGAAGTAGAAGGATATGAACACGACTTCCTCAGAAAATAACGGTCAGTTCATTTTGTACAGGCTGCTGAGAACTGCCAAGCAAATGAATCCCCTTCAGTCACTCCCAGCCTGAGAACAGCTGGAAAAACCTGGGTGACAGATTCTGGTTTACTGATCTTTTTAGTTTAGTTTTTTAACACCTGTGGCACCATCCTGCCTTCTCACAGTAAGAGCACAAGAAAGTCCCTTCACTGCTCCTTTTACCTCTTGCTGTTCATCTGCCATGTTCTATTTCTTTTCTCAGCCAGCTGAGTCTGACTTCCTCTCTGTGCTGTTCTTCACCTTCTTTCCTCCCTTTCCCCACATCTTAATTATCACATAATTCCCTGTGGGTTTGTTTTTTTTCTGTTCCTGTCAAAAATGATTATAAAAATAAACAACAAAAAAATCAAATTTTGACAACATTGGAAAAAAGTAGGTAATTTCATTTGCCAACCCATAGTCCCTAGAGAGAAAATTATCTTGCCTGTAAGACAGAAAAATGCTTTGACAGAAACAAAGCAGAAAGCATTAGGAAAAGCGGGGTTCTAGCAAGATGTTTCTTTGGGCATTCTACAGCAAGGAAAGCATTACATTGGGAGAGTAAAATGGTTTAATCTAGTATGCTCTCTCCAACAGTAATAAGTGCTAGTTGCTTCAGAGGAAGGTACAACCTGAGGACTAATTCAGCTAACTAACCCCGAAAAAGTCTCCTTAACACTTCTCATCATCCCAACAGAGCTTGTCTTCACTTGACTTTTCCTTTTTGGCCATTTAACTTGAGGGACCTGATATTTAAAGGTTAATTTGCACACTCAGCGCACAACCGATCCAGATTCTAAAAGCTTCTTTTTAAAGATAATACTATTTTCACTGATAAAAAGGGGTTGTGCTTGTGTGCATTCCTAAAATTTCTCTGTGGAATGCTAGAGGAGAAAAACACCTGGACAATGACTACTTCGCTACAGTTAGACAAGGTCAGCATTATGCTCTAATACAGTCTAATACAGTCTTTCCACTCATCAGGCTAGATGCAGTGTAACAAAAACCTCAAGGCTCTGACCTTCATTGGATTTCCTAGCAAGATGGTCACTAAAACGGAAAAATTCTGTAATTTTGTCGGTAAAAAAAAGACAGGTTGCTACTTGCTTTTCTCTGGAATCTGTTAAGTTGTTTTTTCCCTTCCCTTTCCCCCTATTTATATATCATTCTTGAGTGATGACTCATGGCAGGAAACAAGGCTGTCTTGTGTCCTTGTGCAAGCCCCAGAAGGCAGATGTAGGTCAACAGAGCATGTTCAGAATGTCCTGCAAACTTGAATGCAATGCATTCCATGTTGTGAGTGCTTACACTTAGAATTCAAGAGTGCTAAAAGTACTTGTGAACACTATGTCCTGGGGAAAAAAAAAAAAAAAGGAATCCAGTAGCAAGAAAAGACATCTGCTAGGAAAAATCTGGAACCATCCTTTTTGAGTACCTGCTTTGTTTCAGATTACTCTTTGTTAAGTTGTCTAGAGGTGCAGAAACTAGAGGACATCATTAAGTTTAGGTAATGTGCAAATTCTGGTTATAACTAAATAAATGATAAAATTGTGTGGTGACCCAAATAGCTTTTTCCACTGTCCAGCTTTTCTGTTGCTTCTATGCCTTTGCTGTATGACAGGTAATTATCTTGGATTCATGGGATTACAACCTGTATGTGTTGAGAAGTTCTGTCCAAACTTTAGTCACATTTTCCAACAGTATCAGCCATGATTCATATGGAAAAGTGCATGAAGCCCAGCCATGAAGACTTAAAAAAAAAAAGAAGTGGTACAATTTCTTCAGATCTGTAAAGCACAAATAAAATAACTTGGTTTGCCATTTCACTTCCGGAAAGCCCCAACATCCACTTCATGCTACAAATCATGCCTGGTGAACTTAAATATACTTCTGAGGACTTTGCAGATAGCTGACATTGGGCTGATGTAAAGCTGGTTACTACTTTCAAACAGAACAGAAAAATTGACACCAGTGCAGCCAATCTCAAAGTTACTTTTCCCAAGTACCACTCCAGTGTATGATTCTACTGTATCAGTTTTTGACAGTTAAATTTTCCTGTTTTTCAGATTGTCTTTCAATACAAGTACTAATTAGAGAAGCTGTGATTCTGACTGTGCATAAAATAGGAAGTTCACAGGTTCATAATGCATAAATTTCCCTGCCAGTAACCTCTCTCAGTTGAGCTGGGAATAAATATAACACCAGTTAATTATGGTGATCTTACGCTTTATCCTCTCAGCTCCTTAAAATCTCCTGGGGTAATTTCCGAAATATTCTACCTTTTTTATTAATTATTCAAACCTGAAGTGCCAGCAAATTTATCTAACCTGGAACTGTGAACACTTGTCAGAAGTAATTTCTAATCAGAGGGAAATATGTTTTAAAACAACCCTTAGAATGCAAGGAACCCCAATCTTATCTCTTTCCTGGTACAAACAAAACCACAAAATACTGCTGGATACATTTCAGACCTTGAATTTTTCTGCAGTGATACAAGATGTAAGTAAAGTTGGAAGCACAAGGAAGAGATGAAGTCTGACTTAGCTTCACTCTTTTATATGTCAATCACAGAGAGAGAAAGGCTCAAAAAAATTATGGAGGTTCTTGTTTGACATACTCAGTATATTTCCCTTGCAGGAGCATTGAAAATGTGTCTTTCTAAGAAAATGCCAGTTACCAAAAGCACACAATGTCCCTGGGAAACATAAGCCATACACAAAGGTCAGGAAACCTCCTGTAAGGTGGCAGATTTTACCTCTCTTGTTTGAGGGGTTAGGACTGTTTGCTTCAGACTGGAGAGAAGTCACACAGAAAGGGGTTTGAAGAGGGGCAAATGAACTATGCAGAGGCTGAGATGAGCTCTGTTCTGCAAAGTAAGGGTTTCAGCTGGGGTCCTAGGAGAAAACTATCCATCTCAGCTCTTCCAGCTTCACCTAGTTAGGTTTCTTCTTCTTCTTCAACGGTTATGTCAAGGGAGAGGCATCAGATCAGTTAAGTCCTTTTAGCCAGGTCTTTCTCTTACTCAGCCTCATCAGCTGAGGGTTGTGCTTGTGCTCAGTGGGGAACAGCTTTCATTGCACTGTGTCTTGGAAATGGCTTCCATCTGGTTTTTACACTGTAAATTCTGGATTCTATGTAATTACTTTAGCCCAGGTTTTAAAATAGATCCATACAGATTTGCAAGAGATTTCAGCTGCTAAGCACCATTTCTCCTATGCTGTTAGTGAGCCGCTGAATTTTCATTAGCAGGGTATCTCAACCAAGGACATCTTGAAATTGTAGCATGATGTTTACTTCTCATGCTCTGGTGCTGCGTGAACACAAGCTTTTCAGATTTGGCATTGCCAGTTGAGAACCTGAGCATGTCAGGAAATTTTGTAGCCTTTGGTTTTGACAATTTCTTCATCACCCGGATAGATAACCTCCATTGGTTTGTCTCCTGATTGTCTTCAGATACTGTTAATAGTTCAGTAACAAATATGTCCCTTAGATGTAATAACACAAATTTGTCCCCTTCAAGTTTCTGCTGACAGCACAAGAGAAAAAAAACTTGGGGGAGACAAAAGGCAGGAGGTTTGAACCCTGATGTTCAAGAGTGGATAAAATTTTATTTTCTTCAAAATTCTCTTTAGTCAAAGGAGACTTATCATAACACCATTTCCATCAGAAAAAAACCCCCGAATTCTTTAACCTGTAAATCTGCCAGCCAGTATTCCAGATCCTGAGTTGCTGGGTTTTTTTATTTTAATATTTAAGATCACAAAATGGACTAACACAGCAGGAGCTGGGACCTATAAGAACCCTGAGGTCGAAGCAGTACGGAAACCAGGTCTGACCGTGTAAGAGTGAGGTGTGTAGGGCATCAGGCTCACTGGAGTTGCTCGCTGCAAAGGGGCCTCAGTCCCATTAGTTAAAGTCTCTGGTGGTGAGGGTATGACTGCCAGAGTGCTCCTGAATGGTCAGACAGGAAAGTTTCCTTAACAGGAGGGCTGTAAAATACCCGCCTTCTTCACTTATCAGGTTTCTGGCCATTTTGCTGAGATGCAGGTAGGAGCTCAGCAAGTTTATCCTTCATCCCTCTCTCTTCCTTGGAGCTTTATCAGTTACTCAGCAGGTGACAGCCTCTATCTATAGAGGTATGGAGGTGGAAATAAAGAAAAAAAGACCTGAACAAATCTTTATTGCCCAAATACTAGGCCAAGCACCAGCAAGGATGACATTTTCTCTTCTTTATCACTTTTTGATGATTTTTATTCCCAGTTTGAAGTGCACTTGAAAAGAACGGGTTTTTTTTCACTTGTAGTTCATTTCTATGCAACCATCAAGCCTATACAGAGCTGATATTCACTTGGAGAGCATATGAGGAATCTGCAGCTGTGATTGTAATTGCACACTCAGACCTTCAGGTAAATGATCAGAATTGTGCAGTGTTGCTCTAAGCTGGTGAGGAATTGATGAGGCTGGTTGAAAAAAACATGAGCTGGACCCCTTGCTTATCTTGCAGCTGGCTTGAGCAAGGCATGATGGTTGAAGAATCCTCCACAAAAAGAACAGGAATCTGTCAGGGGGCTCATGATGGGGCTACATGGAAGCACAGGAGAGAAAGTGTGATCACTCTAAGGAGGTCTGTACCCTTTTCTGCATAGCCTCATAAACAAGTTGTAACTGCAAACACTTGTACTGCATGGTGCACTGGTGTGCACAGGAGGTTGACATCAGGTCAATATGATTTGAGAATAGGAGAAAGCTGTACACAAGTAAATGGAGAAGTTTCTCCAGGTGCGGAGGACTGCCAGATGGAGAGTGATAGGGAGCAGAATGGCTTACCTGAAACATACATGGATTCAGTGTGACCCTGTTTCCTGCAGGACTCCCATCTCTACAGCACTGAAACAGGTGAGATGACTCAGTGCCAGCTTCTTGTATTTATTTGTCAGTGTTGATGTGGGAAGCCAGAAACCAGCAGAAAGGTTACAAAGGTCTCCTCTTTGTTGGTCTTCAGATGTAATGAGGTCATTCCTTCGTCTCTTGATATAATCTGGCAATGGGTATAAAGCCATTTCCTGAACCTATGTGAGTCCTTCTGACTCATTAGTTTCCCTTTGGTTTTCTTTAAAAAGAGTAAGTGGGCTCTATGGCAAAAAATGAAACACTTCTAAGGCGATTGTACGTTCAATTTGGCTCATTGGTCTGTTTTTAAGCATCTTCCAAGCCTTTTCTTTTTTAGTCGTGTTAGTTTGAGAGGTGTACATTGATGTTAGAACCCAGGCATTATAATCACCCCTGCCTTCCAGAACCAGGTTTGGTCTTCTGTTTTGGTTTTGTTTCTTTGGCTTTTTTCCCGTCATATACATTCATTGATTTCCATGTATTTTTTTCCCCAGTGTCATGGTTTAACCACGTTATTATTCTCATATTTAATTCAAAACACAGCACTTATTGACTGCTAAGAAGAAAATTAACTCTACCAGCTGAAACCAAGACACATGAAGGAAAATACCACATAATTCTAGAAAAGCACCTCTTTGGAAGGAGATAGGCAAATTACATTTGTAATATGGAGTGGAAGTTGGTGGTTTGCCCCTCAAAAAATATTTCTAGAAAAAGTGACTTGGATTCAGGTACACATACATATGGCATCACTATATTTCTAAGTTCTCAAACAGATCTTGCCTCCTGTGGATTTACACTTTTTTTTTTGCAGCAGTCTCAAAATTAAAAATATCTTGTCATCTGTTTCGATCAGAAGGCAAATATTGTATCCACTGATCAACTGGTAGGATAACCCAGTATTAACATGGTGTTGTAGAAATGGCACTCTCCAATTTAGTGCTCCCACTGAAATTCCAAACCACACATTGCTAGTTCACTCCCCCCCTTTCCTCTGCCTCCGTGCTGCAGCGGATTGGGGAGAAGAATTGGAGACACAAAAGGCAAAGATCACAGGCTGAAATAAGAAAATGAACAGCAACAAGAATAATAACAAAAATGTATGAAAGAGCGAGTGCAGAGCTTGACCTGACCTAAGCCACGCCATGCTGACCACTCCCTCTACTCAGAACCAGCGTTACCCCACCGCTCCGTCCATCATGCTTGCCTGACTAGTAGGAACCCCTTCTCCCCTGGAAGCAACAAAGTTTCTCCCTCTCCCCAGCACTGACTAAGACGGTATGAAAAAATTGCCAGGTCCTGGCCGCGCCCCCTCCCCCGCTACTGCAAAAATTAACCCCGTCCTGGCTGGAACCAGGACTCGGGGTCGTTGCAATTGGTCTTGCATTCCACATTGTCTCTTATCTGCTTCTCGCTGTTGGATTTATAAGAGTGAACTGTTAATTTTTAAGGATCTTATGTTGGGTTTCAAGTTAATCAGTTATCACCTGCTAGCATGCCTATACAGGAAGCTGCCGAGGAAACACATTTGCTTCAGTTAAAAGACTAGATTTTTTTTTCTCCATGCTTTTCATTTTAAAAACTTGGATTTTAAAATAGACCTTGAAGTACTTTTTTAAAGGGAAAAATTACAGTAATGTCCACTACCATTCCACTTCATACCTGCTTCCCTTACAGAATGAGATTTTTCCTACATTAGAAATTAAGTACTGTGATCATTGGTCTGTGGTGGAAATGATATGTTATACATTTGTTGTAACATTCCTCAGCTGTCTATAATGTTCATACCAATAGCATGACGTATTTAGGCATGCCATGATAAAACAGAACCACCCATTCAGTAATTATTACCTATGTGAGACACCTGCTGAAGGTCCAATTAGGAACATACAAGTCTGTTCACAGATGAGTATATATATGGTGATGTAATGATCATAACTATTGCTAAGCCTTGCTTGGTTTGGATACTTCAAAGATACATGTTTTTATAGGTATATTAGCCCAACTTTATTGCATGCAGGTAAGGTGAACACAGTAGTACATAGGCTTAGAAGTTAATTGAATGACTAGGCTTGGTAGTTTACAAAGTAAGTCTCTTCAGAAGTCACTCATGAGAGCCTTATTTTAAGTATTTAATACTACCTTGTAATACTACTGTGCAGGCATGCAGCTGTGAGAGGGATTTGAATATATGACCTTCCGCTTACAGATGCAATAATGAAATGCAGGAGAGTATGCAGTGTGCAAGGCTGCATTAACTTTCTCGCCTCTCAGGAGAGGAAGTTAGAGGGACATGAACTGAAAAAATCTGAACTGTTGTAAACAGTGGGATTTCACAACAGAGATGACATTGCAAAGGCGTGCCGAATTGGTAAATGCATGTCTTGACTTAACCACACATTTCTACTTTAATTACAAAATACGCAGAAGTAGAATTGCAGGGACATTGGCAAATAGGTCCTTCTTATCTGCATTGTATTCTCAGCTGTAGTTTACCCTTGCTGTAGGAGAAAAATCATATTTTCATACCTCATCATTCAATGATGTAGTTTCCATGAAGTCATTTTCTTAGCCACCACTATTCAGTGTTTATATGAGGTAAGGGGAAGGCCAAGCATTTTCCTGTAAGAACTCCACCAGAGGTCAGGTTTGGGAGACCCAGAAGTAATTTCAGTGGGTGCAGTGATGATGTCATTGCACAGTACTCTGTTCTTAACTCTCCCAACCCTGTCTGATGGACTGCTTCCCTTATGGCTTTCGCTTCCTTCTTTCAGCAACATTGCACTTCCTGTCTCCAGTGGTCTTTCAACAACCTCTCATTCTCTTTGTTTTTCCTGCGACTAAGACCATCCTTTTTTTTCCCTGCCATATAAAGCAAATAGACATAAATATAAAGGCATATCCTGAAATTGAAAAACCAAGACACAAATAATGGAACCAAAAATATCACAGCTACTGTTTTGCTCTACTTTTGTCCTTTTTGTCCTTCACATGTCTTTCTCTTTAGATTTAAAGCATTCCTTACACTGCACAATGAAAGTGTTAGTGCACTGTAAAACCTTAAATATATTCAACAATTCCAACAATAGAAAATTTAACTGCAACCATTGCATAAAAGAGCTTGACAATAATTTATCAAAGTTTCCTCTTTCTTTCTCACACAAACACCTTTCCTGTTTTTGTTTTTTTTTTTTCTTTAACAATTAAAAAGAAGAATCTGAGGGCAGCTGAAAAATTCATGTACATGAAATCTGTCAGGCAGAAAAACTATGGAAAATCAGCCATTTTCTTGAATTGCAGAGTTGAGAATTAGTAAACCCCACCTGGATTTTTCCGATGGGATTTACAGTAAATCCAGCATTTGTTGCAATACATCTTTGTAAGATTCTGTAATAGGATGTTTTCCCCTTGGTATCTTACTTTTAATCGATATAATTCTAGTATTTATTATTTCCATCTCTCTCTTGACTGTAGATGCATGCAAGTCACATTCCATCTTGAAACTGAAATAGAGAATAAAAAGATCCCTAATGTGGTCTTTGGCCACAAAACCTTGCATTTCCAAAACATACAATGAAGCTATGAGTTAATATCAACGAGGATGACTGTTGCTTTTCACATGAACGAAAGGCAGTTACATTAGTTATATATCTTAGGTAATGACCTGTTTATTTTCCAGCCCAACAGTAAAAGCAGCTTTTAATTCATAAAGTAGAGCAACCCAGCCTAGGATGCTCAGAAACTAGAGCACCATTGCTAATTGTCTTAGTGCACAGCATGGCAGCTTTAGTTGAAATCCTGAGTAGCTGACTGTTTTCCTCAAGCATGGGCATCTCGCCTTCTGAAGGCCTGCTGCAATAAACCCTCCAGTTCAAAGGAGAAGATCTACATTTTGTCCCATGCCAAGTTCCCCTCAATAGGGAAGGGACAAGTTACATCCCAGGCTGCAGCCAGGAAATCTGCTTTTGGGAAGAACAGCAGAGAGATGTGTGTCATGGACATGGCCTGCCATTACTCCTAATGGAGTAATGGCTCTGTTCACTTCTGGTTCACCACATGGCATGAGTGATCTTGGCTGCCAGAGTGAGGGGAGACAGCAGCACTGCACCGGCAGTGCATGAGCTGTGGGTGATGTAAAACAAGATTTTGAGTAAGCCTGAAGCTTCCTGAGTCAGGGATCCATAGCCTGTTTATTCCTAAAATGTTTTGTTGTTAGAGCCAATGTCAGGTAACAGTGTAAAGATCTACAGTCCTGCTTTCTCACTACCCTGTTTATGAGTTTCAGGGTCTCACTACCGCAAAGTTGATGGCATCATTTACAAAAATCAGAATTGTATATTAACAAATCAATATATCAAGACACATGGTAAAGCGTGGGGCAGAGGAAATTCTCACCTTCATATGTAACCGCTTGGCACTGCCAAATAGCAAATGAGGGCACATGCAATAGTTGGATATATGAAATAAAATATGGTGCTTTCAATAGAAAAGTTGGCTATAAAAATGTTACTGTTCTGTGCTTGATATTAAATGTTTTCCATTTTGACTCAAGGTGAGTGTAAAGTAAGGTCTCTTTACAGATAGAATTATTGTTTTCCATATATCTTATAAAGAATAGCATACTTTTTTTTTTTTTTAATGCAGAAGACAATAATTTGACCAATGGGTGCTGGTGATAGTGATAAAGAAGGAGACAGAAAGACAGGGAAATTTATCACATCAACTAGAAACCAGGAATAAAATTCTGCACTTTAGAAATGCTATAAAGTGTTCTCATGAATCATAAAAGGAACTTGTAGTCACAGTGATTTGTACTTACAGTAGAATTCTGATGGCTGAAGAACTTAGTAGTTAGTGCTTTTTAACAGCACAGGAACTGGAGAGTGAGGGAGCACTAAATCTGGGGCTTCACAAATTTACTTTTAGACTGTGGCAGTGAATCTTCCTAGATATTTGCTTCTAGCCTGGCCCCCCATCAGTTGCCCCTTAATATACCATTTCACAGATAGTACGAGAGTTGATACTAAAATGGCAGTTCTAAAATGCTAAACAGAAGTCCTGTAGAATAGGTCTAGTACCAGAAATTCAGCTTGACATGTAAGGATTGTTTTGTTAACAAAACAACTAAAAAATTCTTTCCCATTGCATAGTTTGATAGTAAGGGGAAAAAATCAGAACTGGTTTCTCCTGTGGATGCAAGAGACACGAGTTTAATGCCTGGGGTAGAACAAAACTTAAGAAGATCAAAAGTGGATACATTTTTATTTATTTTCAAGAATATAATCATAGAATCACAGAATGGTTTTTGTTGGAAGGGACTTTTAAAGGCCATCTAGTTCAACCTGTTGTAATAACCAAGGACACTTTCAACTTGATCAGGCTGCTCAGGGCCCCATCCAACCTGCCTTTGAACGTGGACACCGCCCACCTCTCTGGGCAACCTGTTCTACCATCACCGTAAAACACTGATTCCTTATATCTAATGTAAATCAGCTTTCCTTCAGTTTGAAACTGTTATGCCTTGTTCTTTCACAACAGGCCCTGCCAAAAGTCTTTCCCTATCTTCCCTATGGGCCCCCTTTAGGTACTACAAGGCTGCAATATGGTCTTCCTGGACCCTTTTCTTCTCCAGGATGAACAGCCCCAACTCTCTCAGCCTACTTACCTATAAGTCACTATAGCAAAACTGGTTTGTGACTCAACAGACAAGCAGCCAGAATGCTGCTGCAGAAATATAGTTGCTTTGCAGAGTTTTACTATGATTAGCAATTAGTAGTGTTCTGTTAGTGATTAGAGGTATGAGAACCTTGCATAAAACTGGAATTGGGGTGCCCCAAGTTTGGGTGGGGACATACCACATGCATTCATAAATATTTACCCTTGTATTCTATGTTTTTTGTCTTAGCCACTCTACTCATTTGGCATGAGCCAGTCATGAATTTTCAGAACACCTACGACAGAAAACCAAAAAGTTACCTATCATTATGCAGACATCTTGTTTTCTCCATTAGCTTCCTCTGGATGTCTCTCACTTTGTGGCCTCTTTTGTTGGGATGCAGTCTAGATCTCAGCAAGTCTCTGTAAACACTTTCTGGTTTAGGGAACTGTACTTAATCTACTGGCCATTACTAATGCTACTGATAAAAGGAAAGTACAACCCTGGTGACCTGATTTTGGAGAGCAACTCCACCTGCCTGAGAATGATACGCTTAATGGGCTGCTTCTGATCTCAGTCTCCACCAAGAGTACCAGAATTGGGGCAGGGATGGTCTGTAATGCCCTTTCACATCACAGCAGCCTCTCAGCTTCCCTGTCTGTGCATTGGAGAGAGGGACACAGAGCAGACTGGCAGGGCGAGCTGTGTCTGCTGGGAGCCATCCCCAGGGACGGCCGGAGCCACATCCCACGGCACCAGGCCAACGCTGCCCCGGCACACCCAGCACCTTCCTACAGACACTGGCTGTGCCTCTTCCGCCTCAGCAGATCCTTGGTCCTTCTGCTTGCCCTGTTGGCGGCCTGTTTTCTAGACAGGTTCCCGCCGCCCCTCCCCACTCCCTGCCATGTTCCGAACTCTCCCGAGGCACCTCATGTTCCGAGCCCCGGTTGCCAGGCAACGCCGAATGCCTCACGCGTTGCCGCGGAATGGGTCCGGCTGTGAGGCCGCCATGGCCGTGGGGCCCTGGGGCTCCGTCCGTAGGCCGGGGTCATCCAGCCCAGGCTGCATTCCCTGCGTTGCCCTACGCGGTTATGGGACCACTGGCCACTCCATGGCTCTGAAGAACACGATGAAAACATCTTGTTCATATTTTTGTTCACATTTTTGTTCACTAAAAGCAGAATCTGGGTATTCAGGTTGGCTGGGCAGCCCAGTATCAGGCACCTCAACTGTGGTCACGGTTCAGCCAACAGGCAGATATGTTTTGTTCTGTTTCCATGAATGCCAAATTCCATGTTGGTGGAATTCGTTTTCTCTAGAGGTACCATGGGGAGTTGAAAGGTGTTTGTGCATGTGTGTGCACACGCCTGTGCACGGCCAGAAGGGAGGGATCATGAAGGGATTATCTTAAGTGGGAAGTAAGTCCCTAAAAGCATTTGGTTTCCTTTTCTAGGAAAACTACCACTCTACCAGTGAACTAGCAAGTAAGTAATAAGTAAAACAATGATGGTAATCCTTGTCAAGAAGCAGAATGGTATAAGGGAAACCCAAGCCCCTTCTTTCAAATGGACATTATTTTTGAGTAATTTGAAGAAGCCACTTTAAAATTAGAGGGAGCAAGTCCACTAAAAAAAATAATTATGCATTCCTCTAATTTCAGACAACTCAGCACTAGCATCACAAGGGTAGGCTATTAAACTCTGGTTAGGGTGTGAAGTTCTAGAGATGTCTGTATATTTTTTCTTTAGAAACAAGACACTGGGATAAACTGAGGTCACACAGTGAGTGTTTATTGGTTAAAAAAGCCTGCATTTTCAATCAAATAGATTTTAATGGTTTTCATTAAGTGGTATTAATATAATATGGCTAAAAGTAAAACATTATTTTCTTTCAAAATAAATTCTAAAAAGTACCATTGGCACCTGAAAGTTGAGTGAAAATGCAAAATAAAGAGTGAATTTGCTCAAAGATGTTATAAACATTTAGAACCTGCTGTTGAATCACAGAATCCTAGAAGCATTATGGTTGGAAAGACCTCTAAGATCAAGTCCCGAACCATCAACCCAGAACCACCATCATCTTCACCACTAAACCGCTGAACAATGTCCTCAAGTGAATGGCAGCATAACATCTTCCATATATCTGTGGGGTTTTTGCATGAGCTATTTCTCTTTCTCCAGCTTCAACAGAGATTTTTTTTTCCACAGAAAAGACTCCATTATAAATATGGCCCTACCCTATCATAATGAAAAAACTGAGTATGATGAGATAATGTTTTGTTTTGAATTTTTCTAAGTTGTTTGCCTCCTTTTGATACAAATGAGCTACAGTTGAAAATATGGTTTTGTTAATAATTAATAGTTTGACTTATATGATGAGCTATGTCAAGAGCACGTTAAAATTCCAATTTGTAAGACTATAACAGAATAACAGAAACAAAACAAGAACCTGTACCAGCTTGAGTTAAAGGGAACTAACATTTCAGCATTTTTATCAAAAGGCAAAGAATGAAGGGCCATATATGACTTATTACACAATAATAACTTTAGGCTCTTCTTAGTTTGAGATAGGAGAGGCAGAAAGGTGGTGTTTTGATATTTGTACTTCTCATTCCCCTAATCTATTCTAATGGGCAATAAATTAATGTTCCTCAAGTCAAGTTTGTTTTTCCAGTAGTAGTAACTTGTAAGTGATTTCAGTGTCTATCATGACTATCCTAAGCTTGTCCACTCTATTTTTTCCAACTGATCCTGTTGAAGAGGGGGAGAGTGAGAGATCAGCTGAGCAGGGAGCTGACTGTTAAACAAGGCTAAGCCACCACAGTCTGTTTTGTTGTCCAACACGTGGCTGAAGGAATTAATGACAGTAATTGGGAGAGGCAATGCACAAAACTTGAACTGGACATTGCCAGGGAGTGGAGTCATTTGGGGGAGCTTTGATACTTGTGATGGGAATTTTTTCTGTGCTGAAGGGAAAAGTGGTGGAGATGTATTGTGTGTGTTTAGTAGTGTTCACCTTCGCCAGTGTCATGATGGTGTTACTTTGATATGAGGAATTTTTTTTTCATGTTGTAAAGGAAGCTTGTGGAGAATGTGGGGTTAACGTATTAATGACAAAAAATGTCTGTGATTTCAGGTCCCTGTATTCATACGGAATGTCTCTGTGAGAGGGCTCTGCTACAGTGGTAGAAAAGTAAGATTTTTTCTATATGTATATGTTAGCCTCTTAGCCAAATTCGAAGTAGGTTCTCTCATCAGTGGCTCCTTCCTTCCTTCTGTCCCTTCCATCCCTCCCCTTCCATCCCTCCCCTTCCTTCCTTCCTTCCTTCCTTCCTTCCTNCTTCCTTCCTTCCTTCCTCACTTCCTTCCTCACTTCCTTCCTCACTTCCTTCCTTCCTCACTTCCTTCCTCACTTCCTTCCTCACTTCCTCAAGTACACCAATGTTCTGGAGAAATAATCTAAAATTAGTCTACTAAGTCGTGGAAATTAAACATGATTAAGTAAGAGGGTGGTGACTGCCAATGGGCAGTGCCGACTTCTCCATTTGTTGATGACTTTAATCAGTGTCAGTGAATATCATGTTTTGGTTAGTTACGTGTCTCAGTTTTGGAAGAACAGCTGGATATTTTCTAAGGTATATTTATACACGAAATATTCATCTCGGTTTACCACATAATAAAACCCTACAGGAAGTAATGACAAAGTACTCAGAATCTGGCCAAAAAATACCAGATGACAACTTCAATTAGGAAGAAGCTTTAAAGGAAGACAATGACTTTTAGCAAAAATAATGACCAACTTAAAACAAACAAGACTTGCTGGTTGGTTTTTTTTTTTTAGAAAGATGATTTTTTTTTAGGTTTGTACAAATACAGTAAGACTTAAGTTACCCTTCATTTCCATTTTAGGACATCATGGAGAAGATCCAACCCAAGCAGGAAATACAGAAGTAACAAAACTGATAATTACAAGTAAATAAATCCGAACAAGCTCTTTTTTACATTTCACCCTTCTTCTGTCAGCTGTTTTTTTTATTTACAAAGTCTCCAGCAAGTCTGTAAAAAGTTAATCATACTGGGATTGAAGAAAAAAAAGAGACCTTTTAAAATACAATCAAGATAATGAGATACCCTAAGTCCCAGTTATTACGTAATTGACACCATCTTGAAAAGTTCACTGTTCTAAGCCCAAGTATTTTACCTTTTTAAGTTGTTACTAAATCACTCTGCATCTGATTCTTCACTGGCAATTTCCTCCAGATAGACATAATTTATTGAGGCATTTGGTACAACTATTACCACTTTAATTAATTAACCCACGAGTCTTCCACTTTCTAGAAAGATCTAAGGCAGGTGTGACATTGAAAAAAAGCCTAAGGCTAGAGCTGAGAATAAGAAAACTGAGAGAAGAATGATTTGCTCTGAGGGTAAGCCTTTTTACCAGTGTAGAAAATTTTCTTTTAAACAAAGTATTTCCATTGCTCAACATTCAAGGTCAGGTTCTTTCATTTATTTTTCATTTCTTTAGACTAAGTTAGGATAGACAAAAGTCAGCGCACACATTCCAGATGATTTGCAGATGAGATCATCAGTTTATTTACTGAAAACCTCTGATATCCATTACGTTCCAGACACGTTCAGACAGATTCCTTCCAATGAGTCAAAACATATTCCCAAGGATGAATCATATAAAATATTCCTTACATTTCTTTATCAGATTCTAAAAATACTTAAATATATTGGATAAATCCTAATGAGACACATGTTCAAAAAACTGTGTAGTCTGAAGATAAAGCATCCTGAATCTAAGAAGTATTACGGGAGTTAAAACTGAGTACGAATTTCTCAAACTCTACTGCAATAAGAGTTTGCATTTCTAGAAGGAAAAAAGGCATCTTCCAAACCAATCTACTTCTAGGGCAATTTTCCTGAAATGATGGAAAGAGAACTGTGTTCAGGAACTAAGTTTCAGTCAACAGACTTGATGGCAACCAGCTTATTTCATGGCCACCACATGAATACTTCTAGTGATTATATCCTGTATATATCTTATTTTTATAGATATAGATATATACAGGATATATTATATCCTGTATAGGTACTGTTTTTACAACTAGGTTTCACAATTTACTCATATGAAATGAGACAATAGGATACAAGCTATTCTTTCCAAAAAATGGTTCTAATTGGTGCTCAGAATTGACTTTATTTTTAGATCCTTTTGGAAAGTATCTTTATTTAATAGATTGCAGCTGTCAATCAGGTCACATTTTGTTAAAATTACTTTTTCTTTCAAAGTCTGATAAACTCTTTACTATATGTTAAGCATAAGAATTGACAGATACTTGCCTGTATCTCAAAATAGTGATAGTTTAGTAGTTTATTTGTTTTAGAACAAATTTAGCAATCTGTAAAACCATGGTTTTGTCACTAATTGAACTCTGCACTTACCACTGAACTATACAAATATTGCTGCTACAAAGTAAGATTTTCTTATTAAACCCAGATATTAAGTTAGATTTAATTTGTTATGGCACAGGTGAAAGGTAGCGAAGTGAGAGAAGACAACTCAGTGGGAAAAATGACTGGTAGGTGTTTAAACTAAATATGTCTACTCAGCAAATAAATTTCTTACTACACCAAAGTCACAACAAAGTAAGTTTGATCACAAAACAGCTGAGCAGAAGAATATTTACTTCATAATTAGTAAAATTTATTTTTTAAAGCTAACATAAAATCAGAGAGGAATAGAGAACATTTAGGAATTTTCCCCAAATCATCTTATTAGCCTTAAAGATGACAGATAATAATAGCATATTTTTAAAAATTCACATTACAGGAAGATACTTAATCTGTGAAACGTAACCTAAGTGCAAGTGCCTTAACCAGCTTTGATTCATTACAGTAAAATTTTCTCAAGTATTTTGCTCATATTCACCATGTTTTTGCTCTTTGTTCTTTTTTTGTAAAGTTAATATATTTAAAAGATTTATCAAATGTCTTAACATAATTTTATAGACGTACTTAAGGTTTCTCTTAAAAAAAAAAAAAAGGCGCCTTGTATGAAAAAGGAATTTTAAAAGCCTTCTGTTTTTCTTCACCAGGAAGTTATTTCTTTATCAGTGACATTTTAAGCCTTCATAGTGAAATTCTTGAAGACCGAAATCATAGAAGTATTGAGGCTGGAAAAGACCTCTATGATCATCAAGTCCAACCATTAACCTAACACTGCCAAATCACTGATCAGGTTGTCAGATAAGGATTTCTTTTTTACTTACAAGAAATACTCCTGTTAGTGAAATTATTTTCTGGTACTATGGTGGTTTTTTTGACCTGTGTAAGAATTGTTTATAATCAGATACATTGCAGTCATTCCATCCTATTGCACAATTAATATGCAAGAAATACTTACTAATCTAGTGATTTACCAAAAAACAATTAATGTAAATATTACTGGCTCGAAAGTGGCATCCATTTAGCAAGGTGAGCTCTTTAAATACACATTTTCCAGTTATTATTTTAAAATAAAATCTATCAATAAAATTACTTTTCCCCTCTTGATGAATATATATGATCCTCTTTTGTTTTTATTAAAAGTCAGCAGTTGTCTTTATATAAAATGTATATTTTCATATTGAGAACTGTACCATTTTTTGTGCATTACCTTCCTTTCTTCATTTTATCATTCCCACTGTGACCCTGCAATGTCTCCATTAATAATTATTAAATCATATGGGGGGAGTTAATATTTTAAAAATATTAATGGTGTTAATATCATACTCCTAACACAATCTGACATACAGAGAGAGGGATCATGTAATCAGATTTCTAGTGATATGTCATTCATAGGTTGGAGCTGTCCTATAACACTACCTGGAAATAAGAAAATTAAATATTGTATGCAGACTTCAAACCTTAAGTTCATCAGAGAATTGAAAATCAAGAAGAAATTCTCTGTTGCACATAAAACCCTCCTTTTTTAACATTGTTTTTGTAAAGTGCATTAGAATATGTATTTTTCTCTGTGTTTATCATTAAGATGCTTGAACACATTAACAGTCCTCAGAGAGAAAACCAGATGGATATCTACTTTCTCATGGTGTTAAAATTTTGTATCTTGTTAATTTAACTCCAATGTACTGTTTGCTTGCACATTCCTTTTAAAGCAAAACCCCCATATTTTGCAAATACAGACAAGATGATGAAGCTGTGGTTTTTTGAAATTTTATTTTAACTTTCTTCTTGCAAAGAGTCTGAGCAATATATACTGATACTATTACTTTATCAAATTTATGACCAGTCGTAGGAAGAGCAGTTGACAAAAATCTGGACTTCGACTTCCTCAAATTACTAATCCTGTAATTCAAATATTATTGCTCTTCAGATTTAAGGGTAAAATCCTGCTACCTCTACTGGTATCTGAAAGGTCATAGCAGGGCACTTACTTGCCAGAACAGCTACATTAATTCAACTCCCCTGACTCCGCTTCATGCCGTTCCCTCGGGTCCTGTCACTGGTTGCCAGAGAGAAGAGATTGGTGCCAGCTCTCTTTCTTAACTCTCCCTTTACTACATGAATTGCACTGCATTGAACAAAACTACATTGCTGTAGTGGCTTCCATACTAAATTACATTTGGAGGAACACCAATTGTTTTTCAAAGAGATGGCTGTAGTCATACACAGTCTTCTGGAAATGCATCTTTTATCCACAGAACATTCACTCCTGATTGACTCCCAAAGGATTTATATGCCAGGACCCTGCAAAAGTGCTCACCAGAAGTGAATTTACAAGTTAAACAATAGGCATGGCTAGGAACTGCCCACTTCTGGATAGTTCTGGACTTTCCTTCAGAAATGCCTTGTCCTCTGGGTGTACACAAAAGCTCAGAAGACTCAACTTCAAATTCAAGTATCCCTTTTTCAAGACAAAACATTCCAGTATTGCACTGTAGCTCAACAATGAAACTTGAAGACATTATGGTTACAGGTTTCTGCTACACTTCCTCTTAGAAATTGTCATGCCTGTAGCAAAGACAGCTGAGGAAGCTGTATGTTCCCATTTCAGCAGTTCAAGTTTCAGGCAAGTACCCCTTCTTAAAGCCCTGTTGCAGATATGTTTGCACAAATTTATGGGCACATGTATACATTTGCTTTTTCTATCTTGGCTGTGCAATGGCAACACGCAGCAGAGAGATCAGGCAAACCACTGGGAATGGCAGAACCCTAAAACACTGCCCCTCAATCTGTTGAGGAATACCTTCTATGGAGGTAGCTCAGTGTGTAGCTGCAGTGCAACTGCAGACAGCTTTGGGTGGCAGGAGCCCCAGGCAAGAGGCCGTGATCTGGTGGCAACCCTTTGCAAAACAAAGGAACCTGTGGCATTGGCCAGGTGATTGGGACACTCCAAGACATGGCAGGAGCCAATGACTCAGCTGGAAGACCTCAAACTATAGTCTAGCACATAGACTGTGAGGGTGTAAAAGCCCAGGGCTTCCTTTGTTCAGGGTCCCTCCTCCAAGGTACCAGCACCAGCTTGAGCTCTTATTCCGTTGTTGCACCGTAATTTAATTATTTTGAGGATTCAGAGATTCTGCTATAGGAAACTTGAGGTCAAACCAGTAAGGAGACGTGGTCTGACAGTGCGAGTGTGGTGAGGGTAGGGAGTCATGTGAGGCACCCATTGGTTGCTGGAGCTGCTTGCTGCAAAGGGGCTTCAGTCAGCTTTGGTAGTGAGAGTGTGACGGCCAGAGTGGTTCCTGGATAGTCAGACAGGAAAGTCCCCTTAACCAATTCACTAAGCACAGTCTGACAGGACTCTTACAATGGCTGTGTCATGGATATTGTTTCACTGCATATATACACAGAGAAACTTATTGGTCAGCCCTGTCTATATACGACAGAAATTTTATTCATATTTAGCTTACTTTTCAAGAAAATAAATCAAGATGCCATTTTTCACACCTACAGTAGGAAGGTGTGAAATGGGACTCTCCTCTATGAGGTTAGTAAGTGACTGGTACTTCTGCCAAGCTTACACATGTACTTCTATGCTATTGCACCTTTTGTGTACCTGAGGACACAGCCATGGGTCTCTCTGCCAGACCTGACCCATGCCTCATGGGACAGACCACCTGCTGGTCAGTTCTGCTTTTGGCTGAGGTCCAAAGAGCACCAAGTTCTAACTCATGTCAAAGCAGGCCGTGTGTTTTTTCCCCCCATGCCTAAGGCAGAAATGGAGGATGGATGGGAAATGGCCACTTGTGGTTTTGACCTGAAGCTCACCCAGGATAACCCATATGCCTCAGATTCACCTAAAAGCAGAGCCAACAGGCACCCTTTGGTTTCCTGGCACTCTTGAACCTCAAAGCTGGTTATTAAACAACTTCAAACCTCTGTGCTTTGGTCAGGCATGGCCATGGTCCAGAAGCAGGACACAAGGGGTGATAAGGGACAAGCAGCGAACTAGGCAGGTCACTGATAATGCAGCCTGGCGGATTTCAGGCGGGCTTTCAATTATGTCAGAGAGGCTGCAGAGCAACGCAGCCAAGAGCTACCGTGACGAGAAGCTGCAGGAGGGAAGGGAGGAAGGGAGGGAGGAAGGCTGGGCCGGCTGCTCTCGGCGCCGCCCCTCGGTGCGCCGCCGCGCCCCCTAGCGGCAGCTGCAGCAG
>VZTN01034368.1:1648-78578 GCA_013400515.1 Erpornis zantholeuca | reverse complement strand
CGCCTGGGTGCGACGTGCAAGGGCGAGGCGAGGTGGCGGCGCGTGTTTGGGTGGGACACGGGCGAGCCCGGCGCCTCGAGAGCGTTTCCTCGCTCCCTGCCGGAAATGCGGTGGCGTGGCTTGGGTGGTGCTGGGCGCCGCCGGGAAGGGCCGCGGCGGGCGTAGGGCGTCGCAGCACATGAGCTGTGGGAGCAACGAGGGGAAACTGTTGGTGGTGTTCCTACACTGGTGGGCACCAGGGCATAATTTCTCTCCTGTTTGGATACACCCGTTCGCTGGAAACGAAACCGTTTCTGTGCGGGAACAGAGAAGGCCGAGTTGTGCTTACTCGTGCGATGCCACCAGTAAACAGGGCCCAAGACGCTCCTCGAGGTGTCATGGCCGCCCACATCAAGCAACATGGCGAAACACTTCAAGCCATGTGTTAAATTAAAAAAGGTATTTTCGAATCTCTGTTCTTCTTTAAATATTTAAAATACTGAAATTTTTCCCTAGTTACGGGTTTCACACTTCAATTTTGAGGCCTGTTAAAGGTGTAGCCCTGCTTTTGAGTAGTTCGTTCTTCCGGCAGATCCATGCTTTTCTTCCTGGATTTCCCAGTCATCGGTGGATATTCAGTGGAAATGCAGATAGTAGAATATTTTGTTGCTTAACGGTAATTCTGAAATAATATTACATAACATGACTGACCCTTACCTTTGACAGACTCGCTGGAAAAATTTTATGGAATTGTTGATGAAAAAGTACTTGCTTAAAATCTAGCAGTGAACATCTCTGCTGTTCTATACAGCAGTCAATGCGCTTAAAAATGCAGCCTTCAGTCACAGAAAAATAGCACCTATTTATCTAGATGGTGATCATGTTAACCAGCAGAAGTAAGAGCATGTTAATAAATATGTTTGACATTCCAAATTATACAAGGAAATGAAGTGTTAATATGAATAGGTTTAATAGAACTTCATTGCTCAAAATCAAAATATTTTAGAAGACATGTTTGTCTCTCTTTTTTAAGTTAAAATATATGGTTGCAGTTGTTATAGTTCATAATATGTTAGCGTTTTAAAAAACAGAAGTGTGAAAAAGGTGCTGAATTTCTGCTTAAATCTGGAATTTGTAAGTTAAATATGAAGTCTGTATGCAGCTATCAGCCTAAAAAATAAGTCGATTTCTAATTAGATAATGGTTTTGCAGTCCTGTAGTAAGGTATGAAGTAGAGTGTTGCCACAGATACTTAGAATTCCTTGGAGGGGTAAAAAATCAAATGCAAAAACCACTGGTGTTTAATACGTGATCTTGGATAGGTAGTTTCTCAGTATTAGGTCTATGAAATGGGGGTAATGGTTGTTGTCAGGCCAATCATAAAATAAATTTGCTAATGACTGCCTTCATGACTGCAATTCATGAATCATGGTAGCTGTCTTCACTGTTTATTTCTGAAGAATGGCAATTACCTTATTATTTTATGTATTTCCAAACTACTACATGAAGTTTCTGTGTATGCCAGATTGCTTTTGTGTTGAACTTTAGAAGACTTAGTACCTTCTTTGGGGTAAAAGGTGGTTTTATCAGCTTCAACTTTTCTACCAAGTGTAGCAGTGCTGAGCTGATGCTTTCTGTGATAATCTGGAACAGTGGTGTGTTTTGCTGTATGAAATAATTTACCAATACTGTTTTGGATGTTGCATAGACTTGAAACTGACTGTAGCAGGATTTATTTGTAGAAGGAAACAAAAATTATTATATGCATCAATTTAAATAGTTATTTTGATGCTTTTATTGGGAGATCCATTGTTTTCTATCCCGTATGAAGTCTGTTTTCAAGAAGATTCTGATTACAATAGATATGTATGCCTTATTTGCCATGTTATCTTCACCTTTACAAGCTGTAGGTTGTATTATTGTCCTTATTTCACAAAGTTACAAAATCAACATTAACTGTGGTAAGTTAGTTTTGCTATAATGGTTCCTTTAGTAATGCTTCTATTTGGGACATCGAACATATAGGCATAGACTTTTCTACCACCATGGGAGGTGATTTTGCCAGCCAAGAAAGAAAAACTGAGAAATAAATGAACAACTTAAAAATAGCTTAAACACTAGTTTTACATACAGAATCCAGTGCAAACAGAAATGTTTTATGCATTCAGTAAATTCTAAAATACAGATTTCTAATAGGTAACTCAGTCTTTATTTCCACTGTATTTGTGTGTGTTTTTTATTACAAATTAGGGATATTTCCGTAGTGAAAAAGAACTGGCTAGTAATATATTTTGTTTTCAAAGTAAGGGGAAAAATAACTTATCTTTATTAAAATAATGGAATTATTTTAATGGTGTAATCAATTATTAGGTTTATCTGGACTTAATTGTCAGAAAGTATACTTAGAGCAAAAATGCCAAGTTTATTGATGGAGTGTAAACAGTAAGGCCAAAAGATCCTTTAAATCAGTATGTTGTTCTTACACAGTATGCATGTTAGTGCGCTTTTTTCATAATTGTTGTCCACTTGGTGTTTTTTGTATACTGTGGAGTAGCTACATGTTTACATTATGATTTTATTTTAAAAATTATGGCAGTGATGCATGTACAGCACAGTTTTCATAAGGGTTAGTAAACGAACGTAAGTTGCAAGTTATGAAACTGTTATGATGTGTAAATATGGGGAGCTGGAGTTTTTTTCTTGATATATTTTTATATAACATTGTTCTTAAATGCAATAGATCGAATGTTGTTCATATTTTTGGAAACCATTTGTCATTGGTTTCTTTGGTTTTCTTTAGTATGTTGCACTATTCAGAGATATTTACCTATTCATACAAAATAAATGGAACCTTGTAAACTGGACAACATAAATGCTGCTTTCATTATATTTATTTGTAATCCTGGTGTTTTGGTTCTACTTTTATTGCACTGTATGTTGTACTGCATGAAAAAAACTGTCCAAGTTGCACTGTACTGTAAGAAGCTGTTTATCAAGCAGTAGTGACTTCTCCAAATACAGGATGGAGAGTAAGATAAGGCTGTTCTGTGGGGCAACTTTTTTTTTTTGACAGCTCATTAAAAAGTTGTCTTCTAAAATGATCATTTTCTTGTTAAGTCAGATAGCTGTTGAATGTGTTAATCTCCGAGTACACTTTAGGCATGAATTGTGTAACACTTAAAACTTCTCTACCTTGGCCTTGGTTTGGAGATTAAAACCTGCTGTCTGATGCCAAAGAAGGTAACTAAAATACTACTTACGTTTTGTCAAAAGGATTTGGGACATAGGTTATGTCAATTTCTGAGTTCTGATATTTTCTTAAAACCAATATTTTGCATGATATTGTGGGGATCTTTCATTTTTATTTGCCTGGAAAGATTTTGTGTACTGTTGGTAGTGTCTTCAGATATCTTACGTTTTTTGTTTGTGTTCAGGTTTTTGTAATTTTTTTTTTTTTGGTGTTTATGTAGTAATGTGGGTTGAGAAATTCTTGAGTTCGTATGTACAATGCTTAAGTTTCTGAAAGCATCTAGTTGAAGTACATTATCAGTCTACAGATGAGACTATAAAAGTGAGCATCATAAGTTGTAGATAGAAGGTACTGACATCAGTTATCTGGAAACTTCCAAATGCGTCAGTATTTTTTAACAGTGTTGAACAACTGAAGTGTGATTCAGAAAGGGGGGTCTGTTTTGTTAGTTTGGAGGGATTTTTTTGGTCTTAAGATGCATATTCTGGTTTTAATTAATATTGTAGTTTTCAGATCTGCTCCTTTTTGATTGTCTGGACATATATATATATATATTTAGGCCAGAAACCATCCCAAAGTTTATAGCAGATTTTCAGGTGCATGTGATTTTTATGCAGCTTTGTGGTTTATGCTTTCATTTGGTTTTTGTATTAGTGTTGAAAAAGCTGTAATTCTTGCAGTGAAAAGTCAGAGAATTGTAGAATTGTTTCAGTTAGAAGAGACCTTAAAAGCCATCTACTCAGAGCTGCTCTGCCATGTGCAGGGAGACCTTCCACTAGACCTGGTTCCTCAAGAGCCCTATCCAACCTGGCCTTGAAAACTACTAGGAGCGAGGCATTCAAAATTGCACCACCTCACGGTACAGTGCATCATCACCTTGACACTAAAGGTTTTTTTCCTAATTTCTAACATAAATTTGCTGCTTTTCAGTTTGAAGCCATTATTCTTCATTTTATAGCTGTGGAATCTTGTAGAAAGTCTTTTTTTAGCAGTTTTGTATATTGTTTTCTGGAAGGTTCCCCTATCTACGGAGCCTATTCTTTTCCAGGCTGAACCATCCCAGTTCTCTCAGCATTTCCTCTTGGGAGGGGTGCTCCATCTCTCAATACATCTTGGTTGCCCACCTTTGGACTCACTCCAGCAGACCCATGTCCTTTTCGTGTTGAGGACCCCAGAGCGCTCCAGGTGGAGTGTCACCAGAACAGAGCAGAGGGGCAGAATCCCTTTCCTTCCAGCTCTGGATGCAGCCCAGGATACAGTTGGCTGTCTGGGCTGCAAGTGCACATTGTCAGCTCATGTCCAGCCTCTCATCCACCTGCACCCCCAAGACCTTCTTGATAGGAGTGCTCACCATCTGTTCATCCCCCAGCCTCTATCAATACCAGGGGTTGTGCTTACATGCAGCTTTAACGTTGCACACGGATAAAAGTTTTATGCTTGCATAAAACTTTAAAAAATGCATGGATATTAAAATGACAGTTGTAGTATTTTTGCTAGGAAAACAAATATGTTCAGTGAGTTTAATTTTTTCAGTTAAGCAGAAAATTGTAATACAGATACATGGTGAAAATTGGAAATTTTGCCACAGTCTTAAAAATTTCAAAAGCAGTCCGCTCATTTCCAGCACAATAGTCCAGTTGTATGTGAACACAGATTGCTAGTTGTTCTGTTCTTAGTACTTCTTGGAAGACTTGTTCATTTCCAATAAATATAGAGCATAGTAAGATAATAATAAAGATATTTAAAGACAATACTAGTAGTGGAAACAAATAGCAGGGGTGAGGAGAGGCTAATAGTGTTGGCAGTGAGGAAACTTCAAAGTTATGTGTTGTTTTGGGGGAGATAATTTGCTGTCTGTCAGTACACAGGCAGTGTTCATCAGAGCGGTATGGAAGTTGTCACATCAGCATGCAGCTTCATATTAGCTGTGTACTTGCACTCACTTGCCCAGCATAGTAAGGCATCAGTGATAATCTGAGTAAAAAGTAGCAAAGCAATGTTAATAAATCCATAGGAAATACAGATTCACTCGTTCTATTGCTCATTGCTTACCTTGTTTAGTACTGCTGGTGTATCCTTTCCGAAATTGTCAGTGTATTTAATAGCAAATCTCCCTCCTCCTTACCATTCCTCCCCCATGTTTTGAGTGATTTTTTTGGAAGTAAAGACTCCTTGGTGGTGTACCTGACGGCATGGTAGTAACTGTACGATATTAAATAACTGCCTGATTTTCTGTTGTATATCGCCTTCCATCATATCACAGTTGAGGAATTAATAACACTGTGTAGATGTATGTGTATAAATACCCTCTAAGTTTCTTCGGTAGTTAGGGGAGAAAAAAAGCAAACTATGCCTGTTGTTGCATTTTGAGTTGCGCTTGTTATAAATGAAAAAGTGGACATAACAGTTATGAGCTCTTACTTGTTTCATGAACAACATCAAATCATTTGAGATCTTTTGAAATTAGATGGCTGGGTGCTAAATACTTTTTCTGAAAAAATATATTTAGGAAAGTATTTAGGTCAACTAATAGACCTACTTTGCTGTGGGTAATGTGGACTTTTGTAGTACAGAAAAACTACTTTTGTTTTCTAAATGCAGTTTCTAGAAATGCTTTCAAGTAAACTTGCATACTCAGTGCATGGGTTTTATTAAGTTATATGACTGTAAATATGGCAAGATAACTGTTGAAATAACCTGTGTATTTATTCTATGGTTTTGTGATGTCTCAGGTATTATCTTTCATTTTGCAGTAGCTTAAAGAAGCGTTATGGTAAAAAAACCCAAAACAATTCCCAAAACAAACTAAAAATACACTCCTCCTCTCCCCTCTACCCCCAAAAGAAAAACTCCTGCCAAGCAACCCAAAATCTGCCATGTTACTTTTAGCTTTGTTTCCAACATGTTGCAATTTCCATAAGGCGGTTTTTAAAAGATGTTGCATTCAAGTTTCTGGTTTTTTTCAAAAATGTGTTTACATACCTTAGCATAAATGCTTTCTATTTTCACTTTTCAATGCACCGAAAATTTCCCTCATCAGTCCTACCATCAAGCTGCTTGAAATGATGGAGAGTTCTTACATGTTGTGTAGATTTTTGTCTTTCTTCAGTATTTCTTATTTCATGATTATGGACTTTTTTTTTTTCATCAACAGTTTAAACAGCTTTTATCTGTGAAGTCCTAAGTGGGAGACAAGATGTCTCTTGAAGTCAGTCTACTGACCTGTGTAAAAATATGAATAAAGGAGGGTTTCAGTGGATGGTGTTTTGAAGCTTCAGTTGAGATGCATACAAATAGCAGTAATTTCTTCTGAATTTTGCCAGTGAAAGAACTATATTGTCCACTTAATATTAACTAACCTACAAACCCCCATATAACAAAAAAAGATCAGTAATGGAAGAGGTTGAATTAGAAAAGTGAATAGGATGTGGTTCAGACACAAACATTTGTGGATGATACATAGCAAACTAGTTTTAAGCATCTAATTTGAGTGAAGGAAAGTATGTATGTTTTGGCTGGTTCTCTCTTGCTCTTGTTACATTTAAAAGATGTAAAACCTTGTTGGAAAGTCCAGAAATTTCTGCCCACCTTTGATCCTTCAGGGAAGGAGCCCTGGTGTCATCTGTGGTTCTATGTAATGGTATTTAAGAGGTGTGTGTGAAAGGTGATGTTACTTACACAGGGCAATAATTAGAGAAACAACAGGATGCCATTCTCATGCGTTTCTTGTTCAATATTCATGAGAAATTTGGAAAATGGAAGGTCTGTTGTAATTTATGACTACAGTAACTGAACTTAGTGAAAAGATAGTAGAGTGTTTTGGCATGTTATCGAAAAAGAGCAGAATTAAACGTTGTTTGGAATTCTTAATATGTCAAGTTTAAATTCTATTTTCTAGTCTTACTAAAATGCTCTCATTTGGGAGTGGGGGGTTTACTATAGAACCCATATAAGTGCCATGCTAAGTAGCAATGAAAATATTATAGTCCCATGCTAGTATAGGAGTTACAGATCAGTGTAGGTCCACTTTGATATTTCGCAGGTCAAAGCATTTTCAGAAGAGTTATTCCACTCGCTAATTTGTGGTTACTTAAACATCAGGTTTTGTTTTAAAGTTAGTTTGATGAATAACTTTCAACACACTTTTAATGTTCTTTACTATCACAATTTTGTGTGTTAATCGAGGTGTGTTGAAGGGGGCATTTGGGTTACCACACTTGGTTTCTTACTGTTCAATAAGATTCTTAGCATCCATGTGCCTGCGTTAATGTATCAGTGCATCTGCATGTTCATGAAGTTTTCTGACAAGGCAACACGTTTGTTGCAACAGGACATGGATTCTGTTTTCTCTAGCTTAGGGAAAACACTCTCTGAAGTTGTTTTGCCAACTTGTTGTTTCGCCCGTTCAAACCTATTTAAGTCATTGTCATCCATATGTCAAAGCTCCAAGACTCAGTGTTACATAAAACACAGTGTTGTACAAGTGTAGCTCTTGGATTCTCTGTTAGAATATCCCTATGTTTTTTGTGATAGTCTTGAAATTATAGGACTTAATGTCAGATGTACAAACATTGTAGATGAGCTAAATACAGAATTGTTTTTAAAATATTGTTACTGGAGAAGTCAACATGTATTTTGTTACACAAATGGAATACTTAAGTTTGAATTTTGAAATCTTACAAGCTACTGTAAATTTGCACAAGCTGATAGAGTGGTATATATGATGTTAAGGGTAAGCATCATATGGGGTATGTAACCAGATAACAGAAAATTTTTCTTTCAAATTGGATGTAAACTTGATTTTTGGTTTAGTAAGAGGTGTTGGTGAAGAAAAGCTTTGTTGTAATGGGTAGTTTTAAGTTAACTGTAATGAAGTTATTCTGCAAGGTTCGCAAATTTGTTTTCTGAGAAGCATGTCTTTTGGGCATTTGAACTTCAAATATATTTTAGTTCAGTTTTCTAAATGTGTACAGTACTATTGGAGACAATTAATGGAGCCGTCTCATGTGTGGTATGTGCCCTTTTTTCTACTGCAATTCGTGCTAATACAAGGAGAAAAGGAAGAGCCAGATGGTGTATTTCACCATTTTTAGAGTTAGAAATACTGACCCTACTGCTGGCATGATTAATCAATCCTGAAATAACCAGCTACAGCTGGCAACAGACATGCACAGTTAGATAAGTTCAGACCTTTTCATAAGTGAAGTGGTTGGAAAGCATGTTCTACCTTTTGGGGGGGAGTGACTCACTTTGTTGGGCTAATTTTGGATCACAAAGATTATTTTTTGTTAAAAGGCTAGGTGTAATTCAACAGTAATTCCCCTTAGAATTGCCGCATGGGCTGTTGCAAGTACTTTGTTTTAAAACAGACAAATTCAGATTTTGTAGAAGAAGAGTGAGAAAGATATAGAAGAGCATCTTCCAGAACTGACTGATCCAGTGTTGCCTCTGTGAGAGCTCATGATTGGTGGTAATAAACAGATGGTAGAGCAAAACATGGATTGGGTTTCATTTTGTATTGAACTTATGTCTTCGTTTGACAACCCCTTTGTCCCTCATCATAGGTTCTCAAATCAGTTCTTCAGGACCTGCTCTTTTACTAGATTCTATCAAGATTGCTTACATGATTCTAGATACAGCTTTTCTTTGAAAAACTTAACAAGCTGTATTTCAATCATAAAGAATTAGATACTTGTTTTCTGCAGGCGTTGGAAGTTCTGGAATGTTCTTGGGGTATTTGCTAGCATTCTTATAAAGTGAACTTCGGTATTTTCCTTCCCAAGTAGAACTTTTATTGGGCAACCAGTTATTACAGAATACTTCAAAGTAGGTGGAGCAGTACAAAGATAAATTTCTTAAGTGGGTTTTCATTATTTTTTTTTTTTTTTAGAAGCACTGAAACGAGCCTGCTTTTGGAAAGTATTCCCTTATGTTTGTTAGTTCTGTGCGTGATCTGGTTCTTTATCCATGACTGTTGATATGTGACATGAATTCTGAATTGCCTTGGATTTGAGATTTGAAGAACGATACAAACCCTGGATCACAGGCCTGGCAGGGCTGCCTCTCTGGTTTTTGGTTTATTTCAATTCTTTCTTTACCAGTGCTGCTAGGTAGCTGCAGTGCTGCAGCTGTGCATTAACCACTTCCTGCCTCTCAAAGAAACCACTCCTCTGCTCACACATACACCCGCTTGTGCAGTTTGTTGCAGTGTGGTAAAGAGGGAGGTGCTTTGCTGTGTATATGTTTTACCTCCTGCTGAATTGGGATGGGTTTGTCTTGAGTGAGCACTGCAACCATCTTAGTCTTATTTTCTGTACAGCTGAGACGGAGCAGTTTCAAAATGGCTGAAGAAGTGCTCTTCAGTGCAGCAGTTCAGCTTGGCTGTGTGCAAATGAGCAGAGCTGTTGGCATAACATGCTTCACACCTTAGAGGTGAGCACCAGCTCTACTTTGCTGAGAAGCAATTTCAAACATTGGGTTAGGCATGGTTAACTAATTCTAAGCTATATAAAATATATTTAAATGCTGGTTTGGGGGGGTGGTTGGTCAGTTTCAGTGGGTTTTTTGTTTTTTTGGGGGTTTTTTTTGTGCTATTTTTTTTCCTCTCCCATTTCTCACTGAATTAGTTCACAGACCTCTATCTTGTCATTTACAGGATAGACTAAGAAGGACAGAAGACAGGTCTAATATAATATCTGTCTTGCTAATCAAATGACTTTGTTTTGGCTTACCTTCTTAGGAGGCCAGAAGAGCTCTTTCTTAAGTGCCTCATACTTTAATTGAAACATGAAATAAACTCTTTACAAACTTCATTAAGTTTTTTAAAGTGATTAGATTCAATTATTATGTTTCCAATGTGTAACTTTTCCAATGGTAGAGAATTAGAAGGCCTACATAAACACATTAGGAAACCAATGATTATGTAATTGTTAACTGTTTTGCAGGTAGCACTTATTTGCTACTCAAGAATAACACTATAAATTTCACAGAATTACTACAAATTAGAAGATAAGAGTTTAGGTATCTATTGTTATTATTTTTGTATAATTTCATTGAAAGCTGAGATTCAAAGTGCAAGTGGTTTCACATGGCCTCAGGTATTTCGCTGTGTGGTACTGGTTGGGGACCTAGCTATCCCATTAAAAGGTACTGTCTGTGTTGAGGGAGATGAGGGTAGGGGAAAAGTAATGCTCAGCTTTTTATCCAGTGGGGAGGTAGACAACAGAAAAGAAGAGAAGGTATTTTTCTTCATGACTCTACAAATAAATTTTCTTGTTCTGTATCTTATACATAGTTCAGGTCTTCATGGATTCTTAAGCTACACCTAAGTTAAACCAAGAGTAATTAAAAAGGGAGTTTCTTGAGGTTCTCCAGAAGCATATCAGAAGCAGCAGACAAGCTAGGTAACTCATCAGTGTATATGTAGCTCATAGTATTTTCCTGGCTGGAGTTGAACTTAGTGCTAGGGATGTGACAGCTAGCCAAAATGCCAAGAAGTTTTGTCCTTCCTCAGGAATTTGCACATTAATTTGGTTCTTTCAGTACAGTCTGTAATAAAACACATGGTGGTTAAATTAAATATCTATTGCCATGTATTATTCTCTACAGTTAATGACAACACATTGTTTATGACGATATGAAGCATTCTGTGCGAACATTGCACATCAGATTCTCAGGACATGTAGTTTCTCCATGTTTATTTTGTTCATTTGCTAAAAAGAAAGTAAAATATGGAATTTTTAAGGTGAGATGGATTGGTGACTAGAATTAACAGTAAATTTTTGGGTAATTGGTCATAGAATTTTTCTGCTTTAAGGTAAGAGGTAAGAAGAGTAATGCAAAGATGTGGTTAGAAGTGGTGATGAAAAACAGGTAGTGTTATTATTTTGCTTGCTAGTGGAATTTTGTTTAGTGGATTTTATTTACAGCAGATTTTAGTTCATAGAGGCTTTCTTTGATTGGGTAAGATGCTTAAGGTCCTGGGAATGTTTGGGTACTATAAAATGTCTGAAAATTTGAACCACAAATTGTAATTAAACACAGTTGTCCTAATAACATGTGAAGTTCTGCCATGCATTTACCTAATATAATGAATGAAGATTAATCATGTAGTGAAATAATAATCTTCCTATTTTTCTGGAATATAGTCCACCGCATCCTGACCCCAATCTTATAAATTATTATTGATGTTTGTGTTTGTGGGTTTTTTTAGCCAGTTATTGTTGATTAGCTCTAGTTGTTAATAACTCATATTGCTCATAGGAAGCAGAAACATTTCATTCTTTGAGATCACCAAACTGCTACATTATGATCTCTGAAAAGGATGAAATTTTACGTTTAAAACATACTTAATCATACACATCCTGTGGCAGTTTGTTGGTTTTTTGGTTGGTTGGTGGTTTTTTAAAGAGAACAACAAGCATATAAAAGTTGTCCAGGGCTGTTTGTTTTGTTGATGTAAAATTTCTCTGTTTAACTTTGCTTTAATGGGAACATGAAAAGCAGAGTATTTTAAACAATCACTGTAAGGAATGTTTTTTTGTATGTATTACATTTGAGTAAAAAAACGTATTTTTGGACCATGTCTTTTATATAGTCCTTTTAGTGATTTTTTGTTGCTCATCATTTTCTTTTCTGTGAGCTGAGTAAGCTTACTCCCACTTTACAGAAAGGGTACGGAGAGATTGCCAGAGCTTAGAAAGAAGTTCTTGTGTCTGTGTTTTCCCTTTGGTTTTGATTTCCTTTGCTTTTTAACAGGCTATTTTGAACATAGATCCATTTTTGAAAGTGCTGTACAAAATGACTGACTGGCCCAGTAGGGAGCCGTAGTGTTTTGTTGTATGAACTGCATGGGTTGTGTGGTTTGGGGTTTTTTGGTTTCCTTTTTGCTTTCCTGAAGTAGGTGTTGGAATGCTAAAAGTATGGCAGGTTTTGAAATCTGTTTTGCATATGGGATACATCCTCATTTTCAGAAATCCAAATACATTGTAATGCTTTTTTAATGGTAACACTAGTAGCTGAAAGCATAATCCCTTTTCTTTCCACTCCTGTGGTGCTAATAGTTTGGATGTTAATATTGAAAAATAAAATGAAAAACACTAATACACGTGCACCAGAACAGGGTACTTGAGGAGATGCTAAAACACCCCCCTTCCCCACTTCTATTAAATATTTTTATTAAATACATAAATTAGATGTTTATGATTTTAATTAGAAATAGATGTGTATAATGAAGTTATGATTTCAACTGAATTGACAGCTATACAGTTTTAATGCAAGGCGCATTGTTAAACTGTGTTCAGTGTTCTGTCTGTGTGTTCTAGAAAAATCAGCTTTGTACTGGTGATAGGCAAACTTGAAGGATAAACTATCAGGAGTTAAATTTCTAATAAGGCAGTAGTTTCAAATCCACATGATTTTCCAAGAGAAATACAATTTCAAAGGAAAACCAATAGATTGCTCTGAAAAAGTGTATAGATTGCCTTCCCCCCCCCAATGCTGTACTTTAAAAAGAGAAGAATTTTCTTATAATGACGTTATTTTCATTTATGCACCAACTATTTGGATAATTTTTCATGACTAAGTCATAGTTGCTTGGAACCATTTTAACATGGCTTGATTATTTTTTATGTTTCTCCAAAATTCAGAATTGTCTAATTTGCACAGCTGCATTTTATATGTTGGTAGAAACTTCAGGAGCAAACAATTTCAGGCAGGATTCGAAATGGACTGGAATGCACTGGGGAATTAATGCAATACTGTTTAATGTATGGAAAACACTTTAAAACAGTTGAGTTGTTTGATTCTTTAGGTGAAAATAAATGGTTAGGAAATTCTTAGAACTGTTTGGAGTCTTAAGTACTTAATCATGTTATGACTTCCTAAACAGCTGAATTGGACCTTTATGTTTTAGCTGTAAAATATAGTAGATTTTGTCGAGCATGTACTGTTTTAGAAGGAATTATGACTAAGCCGAATTTTTTACTTTTTTCCATCATCTTGATTTTTAGGTTGAGACCAATCAGCTGCTTAGTAAATAACAAAATTCTTCATGTAAATTTAAGTGAGCAAAATGTGGGGATTTTGAAGTTGATAAGGATACTCATACACGGGATTTTCCTTTTCTAGAAGAAAGAGAGTGCAACATATTAGACTGTTGAAGCCTGGAACTTACTCGGTTTCTACAACAGAAAAGTAGATACAAATATTGTTGGTCCTCCCTCCCCCCTTTCCTGCCTTTCCTGTTCTTTTGGCTAATACAGGCTTTTGCTGTAAAATATCTTCAAATAAACCACAGCAGCTAAGATAATGGATTGATAAGACAGTTTTCTACTTAAGAAATGTACATAATTACTTGTGTCTTTCAAACACTAATGTGAGAAAATTTCGGGAACTGCTGGAGTTTGAGCTTTGTCTTAAGTGAATAGTAATTTGATCTGTTTCGTGTTTTGAAGAAAAGTCGGGGAAAGGGGTGTTTTGGACTTCTGTGTGTGTTGCTTACAGAAGGCTCAGGGCCTTTCATTTTCATTTGCTCTGGGGTGGATGTTTTTTGTTATGTTTTGTTGGGGGTTTTTTTAGGTCAAGGTGACCTAAAATCATGGCTGGATTTACGGGGGTTTTTCCCTTTTATTTTAGATGAAGTTTGTCAATGAAATACTTTAATATTTAAAATTGTCTGGATTGGGGAAATAATTTTGCGTGGCTTTTTCCTGTACCTATTTTGAGAGAACTAAACCGACATTTTAAGATGTTGTTTTTTATTAGGACTTATTGAACCTATACAGTTAATAGTATTTATTTTGAACATAGGTAGTTTTGCTACTTTTGACTGCAACGTTTGCTCTTTAAGGTCACTTGTCATAAGACATTAGGAAGTCGTTCACATGTTGGAGGAAGAAACGGCAAACTCACAGTAGCTTTTATGTGTTTTCACGGACGTGGGCAAAACATGGGAAAGGCAGGCAGACATTTTGGCTTTTTCTGTAGTGGTAGTCACTGGAGAATTATAATTGAGTAACTATGGTTTGTTCTCTCCGGTTAGTCTCCTATTAAAAACAAACAAAATAATCAACCAGAAAACAAAGCACACTTCTCTCCCCGCCCCCTCCCCCCTCCCCCGGAGGAAAAAGAAAGAAAAAAAGCAAGTCCAAAGTGGAAACAAAAAATCTCGCCCAAATCCCCTGCTTTGGCGGCTGCTGAAGGGTCCCTGTGCTTCACTTGGGGTTGGCTGCCAGCCCTGTGCGTGGCAGATAGAGGCTGCCGCTAGGCTGCGGCTAAGCCCTACCCAGGCCTCCCCCTCTCTGCCCTGTGTAACCGAGTTGGTGCGTTTCTAACTCCTGAACCAATTGCTCCTCCTCTCTGTGAAAATGTTTTGTGTTTGAAACTCAGCCTTTTCATAGCCAGTGGCGTGAGAGGGAGGAAGGCGCAGGCAGGAAAGCACAGGGAGGGGGTGCGGGTGACTGCCGGAATGTTCTGGAAGCGGGGTGGTGCTTCCCGCAGACTGCGGATGCAGAGCTCGCCCGCGGGGCTGCCGGCAAGTGCTGGCATGGACTTTCCATAGCGGACTGGAGCCCGGAACAGAAAATGCTGCAAGGCTCTTACTTTGCAGTATGTGTTTTGCTGTGTTGAGAACCATGCTGTTATTCAGGTACTCATGCATAAGGCTATACATCTAGGGCGAGAGTAGGGACACAGCTCTATTTGGGAAGTCCAAGGGCTTTTAAAAATTTATTTTTTAAGCAGCACTGGTGCCCTTTCCTTTTAAGTTCAGAAGCTGTTAATCCTAAAATTCATTCTACAAATGACAACAGCATCATTGAAAGATGTATCCTGTATGCACTTAAATGTACTAGCATACATAAATCAGTCTGAAAGTAAGGCAAGTCAAAAGATACAGCTAACATAAAAGGGATGTTAATGGTTGTCATTTTAATGTGACAGTCATTCTGGAAAAATAATTAACTTTCTCTTACAAATCACTCTAGGGCTTTGGATGCAAAAGGTGCAGATAAATTATAACAACGAATGAGGAGTAGTTTGCGTTGCTAAATATTTTCAGATGCAAAAATAGTATA
Source organism: Erpornis zantholeuca (assembly GCA_013400515.1). Taxonomy (NCBI): domain Eukaryota; kingdom Metazoa; phylum Chordata; class Aves; order Passeriformes; family Timaliidae; genus Erpornis; species Erpornis zantholeuca. Next base: position 63,275 of record VZTN01034368.1, on the reverse strand, counting down.
TTTTTGACGTTGCAGATGAGCATACTGTGTTATGCTCAAATAACTTAGAACCAGCCATACATAAGCAAATGTGCTTGCAGCACAAAATGGGACATATAGTTCGACTATATATAGCCTTAACACTGTTGGCATTCTAAAGAGGGACAATGCAGGGAACTAGAAGAGGCCAGGGGTGTAGAGCAGGTTCTTCTGGTCCTGAGACACTCTGCCTTTGCCATATTCAAATCAACAAGCATCCATGTGTCCATCACTTTGCTTTATCACTAAATGGTGGCAGGCTGCAACTACAGCTGCCTATTGCTAGATGTGTAGCTAGCCAAACCTGATGTTATTTAAGGTTTCGTGAATTTGTTTTTATAGCTAGTATGATAAATAGTGTGTCTATTTGCATTGGTTTTTTCATTCTCTAAGAGTTGTTATAAGGCAGCATGTGAGGGGGGAAAAGGTATTGGTGCACGATTCATCCTTTACACACACACACACACACACACACACACACACACACACACGAGCCTGGCTTCTTTTTTCTTTCCCCTGAAAAAGAACAGTGATTTACAGAATAAGCATTTGTAAAATGTAATTTGTGCATTTATTTAATTAGACTTTGACTGGAAAGAAAAAGGTAAAAATTTTAAAATTAGCTATTAAAAGTCAAAACAAGACTGAAAGCCAAGGTTCTGCTGCTGCCTGTCACTGTACCTTAGAGGTACTTGAAAAGAGTTCTGGTTGAGGCATCTTCTTTTTTTTCTCCAACACTGAACTAATTCAGAAAAAAGTTAAACGTGAAATAGAGAAAACAAATTAAGTGGTCCGACATGTTGCTTGTTAGTATTAGGTTAAAAATGAATTTGTTTTACTTGGAACTAGTATTTATTTGTTGTTGAAAATATGCTAAAGACTGAAAATACTAGATTAAGAATACCTGGCTGCCAAGTATTGTTTAATTTTATTTCTATTACTAGGGAATGACCATGAACAGTGTGTGTAGCATGCTACTTGACACAGGCTGCAAGGTGAAATTTATTTTGCAGACACTATTTTCAAATTTCATTTATATGAACAATGAGAGCAGCAGTTGACTTTTGACAAGGATCTGGATTATTAGTAAGCAAGTATCTAGAAAGGTATATTCTAGAACCCGTGGCAAGGGGGAAGGCTTTGCTCAGCAATATCCTGCTGCAATTTAATCTTGAAATGAGGCTCCTTTATGTAAATTTTTACTGGCGCCAGCTAGCTGTAACTGCACTCCGGCTCCGTGTCGGCAGCAGCTAACATGTGTCATGGACTTCTCCTTCACACGGGTGCAGGAGCACTCTGGTTTCTGGACAGAAAAAGCAACACTGGTGAATGTGAGAAGATGTAGAAAGGAATCTAGGTGTAATTAGATTGCTAGTAAGTGAAAATACTGAGGAAATTTCAGCTTTCTTGATTTTTTTGCAGTGTGCTGTCTTGCGCTGTGCTGTAATCTATGCTTGTTGGTACTACTGTGTGGTATGTGGGAGGTACTTCACTGCACATAGTTGCTGCAGCACTAATAGTTGGCAGCACAGAAAGCAGTGCAAAGAGTACAACTGGAGGCATTTGCAGTTGCAACGGTTTCCTTAGAGGCTGTGGCATGCTCACTGAGCTGCAGGGGCACTCTGACACATTCAGCTACTTATGTGGAGAAGTAGGAATTCCAGCAGGCTTTAACAAACAGATGTAGGCTGCTAGCTGAGAGATATAACAGCATAGCTCAGGCTGGTTAAAAAGCAGTACTCATGCTGCTATGTAAACAAAACAGAATCTTAGTATCAAGATGGCCGACCTGGAAGTCTACTTGTAGCTCGTAATACTTATGCAAATGAGCTGCATGTCAGTGGCTTACTAAGAGGAGGAACTTCATTTTGCACGTGCCATCTTGCCAGGTAAGAAAATCAATTCTTTTACTGCATTCATGTTTTAAAGGACTTTGAAGTTAATTTTTCACTTAGGTGCCCACCCCCCTGACTTTGGCACAATGCCAGGAATTAAATTTGAATGTAAGTGGCATTTTCTGGGAAGCCCAGAAGTAATTTGTTTTGGATGTAATTATTTTGGGCTTGCTGTTTTTACGGGATGTTACCTATGAATTTTTGTAAAATATTTAGTAAAACTAATGAATTAAAAAAACATGCGAAATTTGAGTATGTAGTTTTTGTTGGTGATGTTACTGCTTTTGTTTGATTCAAACCTATAGTGTTTTGCTACTGTTGTTTTTGTCTCTGTAGTGACACCAGTTGATGCACATGGAGGCTTAGCAGTAGTGAGAGCTTACCCTGGATAAGGTGCAGAGTTGGCAAAGCTGAATCCACCAATTGTGTTTCAGCTTCATAGTATTATGAAGGATCTCCATTATCTTGGTTGTAGTTTGAATTATATTCTTGTTGAGATTACAAAGCTGTTAAAAAAGTTGGATACCAAGTTGCTGTCAATGTATATTTTAGTATAAATGCTTTTTAAAATGCCCATATGTGTATTTTAAATTACTATTTTCTGTAAGTAGCGAAATAGATCAGAATATGGTATTTTTATGATGCTCCTCCCAGAAGACAATTACCTTGCCTTAGAGTTGCGAATTTTAACAGAATTTAAGTATTGATGATTACATAGTATGCTCTGTTGTGGTTGTGCATGTAGTGCATGAAATGGCTGCATGGGGAGGTGTGCTTGTTCTGCACCAATATATTTGTGTTGTTTCTATTTTACAAGTCTAAGTAGTGATAGGGTGGAAGACTGGAAAAGAGATGATAAAAGAAAATTACTGGGTAAGGAAGGTCACTGACATAGAGAAAAGAGATAATTTGAGATGCATGAACAAGCCAACAAAACATGGCTACTTAAAGGCAGACATCAGCTCGAGACAGGGATGTGGAACTGGAAGTAGACAGGCCTGCTTTGGTTGAAGGAAAAATAAGATTAATTAAAGAGAATGAAACTAAAGAGGTAGAAGGACAAAGTAGACAGATGGATTATTAGAGCTTAAAAGGGCAGTGATAGATACTGAAAATATTGGAGGCATTGTGAAATGGCCTAGGAATTAGGGCCTATAGAGTAACTATGCTATGAAAGAGAACTGTAACTGGTTGATATTGCAGAGGGAGGAATTTAACGGTAATAGAGAAAGGTAAACTTAGGCGTTCATATGGCAGAGAAAAATGCTGCATACCTACAATATGGGCCAAATGAGTTGCAGTTTGTAGTTAGCTCATACACTTTGAAACTTTCAATAACTTTTTAAGATTTGATATGGGCAGAATTTTGCTTGTCATTTAGCAGTCTGGTTATTTGCATGTCCAGACTACAAAAAATATAAAAATGGGCAATGTGTGAGAGAGAGTACAAGCACAGGTGTGTGGTAGATTTTCCCAAATAAATTACACTGGAAATGACCATTAACAACTGTTAAGTTTTCTGTAAATGTCGAATTCCGTTAGAACCAGTCTTGCTTTCGTTGCTATATGAAAGAAGCAGTTTAGGGCCCCTCCCTCTTTTCTCTGAAGTGTGAGTGTGAGGATGGTATGGGAGAAATAGCATTGAGTGGGGCATGAAAAATGTAGAAAACCGATTAAAATAGAATGTTCAAATGTTCCTGAAAGGAAAACTTTGGTAAAAAAAAGGATGACAAATGTGAGATTTGTTAAAAACTGAGAAGTTTAACAGTAATGTAGGTGATAATCATAACAGGATCATAGTGGAAGGAAGAAAAGGCAGATTACAGTAAATATTTTAGGGGTTATTTAGGTAAAAGTCAGATTATATTTTAAGCTCATGTAGGTAACTCAAGTTTTTAAAACCTTGAAGTTGCAAGAAAGATGCTAAAGATTCCATGATGGGTATTTCTCTAGCAAAGGCTGTAAGCAGGTGTTTGTAGTCTGCATTCAGGAGTTTTAAAATAATTGGCTGAGAATACTTTTCTGAGATGTCCTTCTCAATAACTCAGTATAAAATAGGAATTGTGGAAGACCCTGAAGACTTTTTAAAAAGGTCTGGAGAAAAATAATGGAGGGTAGTAGTGTGTCAGTAAATGTGAAAGAATATTATTTCAATTAACGTGGATGTGGTTGAATTGATGAAACACTATTATAGAAAGGATATCCTGATATAATTTGGTTTAGAACAAAAACGACTCCTTGATACAGTTTTTCCTTTAAATAACAAATTCCTCATCCCAAACCCTGTATGGACAAAACATTAAATTGATTTTTAAAGGTTTTGAAGGAGAGAGGGTAGCAATCATGCTCCAAGTAAAGTTTATGATTGGTATTGTAAAATAGTTACTTTTTGTTAACTTACAGAGGATGGAAAGATTGACTGTTAGAGAGTCATCAGAATCATTTGCTTAGTGAGAGCCAAACACTGTTTATTAGATTTATTAAAATAGATGTATTACCCTTGCACACTGAAATCTGATTTATACACCTATAGACCATTCAGCATAAAACATATCTGCTTGATAGGACACTTTGCCCTGGAAGCAAGTGGGGATCAGACAGGCAAAATAGTTAGCTAAAGCCCAAGATTGACGGGTAATGCGGAGGGACTGAAATATTGTAGCGTAGAGAGGAAGAGTAAGGAAGTCATACTCTCTATAAAATCATGTTCATGGATGATACTAAATGCTGATGATGTGTATTACATATCAATACAGGTTGTAGTCGTGTTGTTTGTGTTGGTTTTTTACAATGTTGAATTAGGAGGGGTCCTAGTAAAAAGCACGAGAATCACTCTGACTCAACAATAAAATTGTAATGTAATTTAGAAGTTAAACTGATAATTTAGGTTGGAAGGGACCTCTGCCAGTCTTCTGGTCTGACACCTTCTTCAAAGGAGGTTAACTTCGAAATTAGACCAGGTAGCTCCAAGGTTTGTCAAGGGTGAATTATGGAATTTTCTGATTTGAAGGGACCCACAAAGATCATCAAGTCTAACTTGTCACCCTGCACAGGACCCAAGAACCACACTACATGCTTGACTCAGTTATCCAAACGCACTTTGAACTCTAGGTGCCGTGAGTGGTTCCCTAAGGAGCCTTCCACAACCACTGTGGATAGGCTACTTCAGCATTTGCTCACCTTTGTAGTGAAGAACTGTTCTCTGTGTGGAATTTCTTTTGCTGCAGGCTGTATCTGTTTCCTCCCGTTAGTGTGCTGTGCATCTCTGAAAACAGTCTGTCTTTTTCTTCTCTATGAATGCTGGTTAGGTTATTGGGCTTTTGGAGTTTTTTTAAATAATTTTGCTATGAGTGAGTAAAGGAAGAGGAGAAATTTTTTTGTCTCCTTCCAGAAAGACATCTCAGTTTGATTTGAAGACAGGCTTATGAGAATGACCAACCTATGAAATTTAGATGACACATGGATTTGGAACAACTGATATATGGCTTGCCCACTGAGGCAACTCTGCCTCTGCGTTACATGGGATAATGCACTCATGAAATCTTTCATGTAATCTAAGTTTCTGATACTGTATACGGTTACCTAGCAGGGTCTGGTAACAGCCTTTTATTGCTTGGTGATGATACCCCACAAAAGTTGTCTATCTCTCTTCCCCAGGAATAATTTCTGGACTGTCTCATCTTGTGTCTCATAGCCAGATGAAGTTTGCCAACAAGTCAAGTGCATTTTTGGTTTCAGCAAATGGATGCGCCATTTCATCAAATGGCTACCTAGAAACAGAGACTAGACAGGAATAAAGGAATAAAGGAGGGATTTATTTGAAAGGCCTTCAGATGTACACTTCTGGGCTCCNNNNAAAGTTAAAACCTAAGGCAGCAGATGGCTAAGGACATTTAGTGGTCTGATAAGCCTAGAAATTATTTTTGTTGTCATGTTATATGGCGGCTTCCTTAATTCTAGCAGTTTGTTATTTTTCATCAGACATGCTGCAATGATTTTGGATACTTAAGTTGTTTCCCTCCATCTCCTCCCTTCTGAAAAGACAGTGGGCAAAGCTTAATCTTCATGCAGCAAAATTTTTAACTGTTGAACAAAAACCTCTACGGTTGAGAAAAGTAAAACACATGGTAATATTCAATTATCTTAGTGGCAGGCAGTGAGTGACCATATCTTGTTCTTACAGTTGTTTCTCTTCTGTTGTGGGTTTTTTTTCTTGGTGGTCACATGTGCCCTAAAATTGCACCTTATGTAATACGTTCTTTTGTACTTAAATCTGCTTTGAGGGTTTGCTGTGGTGGTTTTTTTTCTTCTTTTGTTGTCGTGGTTTTTTTGGGGGGTGGTTTATAATCAAAGGGAGCAACATTTAAAACTGTGAGCAGTGTGACTTTTGTGCTGCATTGTTTTAGAGCTTCAGTGACATTTAGATAATTCCCAAACATAGCTATCAGCTGCAGTATAGGCCTGCACTCCATAAGTTCTGGGATGGGAGGGGAAGAGGTCCCTTGTGTTCTCCATCAGCAACCCCACAGAGAGAAGGGTGAAGCGTACTTCAGCTATTCTGAGAAGATCTGAACTAGAGTTTTACTTTGGAAAGATCAGCTGATCTATGATGCAGGATTTTGGGCTGTCCTAATGGCAGCTATTACATGTTTGATAGCAGTTCTTTTTAATGTCCTTTCAAGGATCAATAGGTTCTTCTGCATAGAGTTTTTAATGGAACTGTCCATGATTTTAAAGAAGCTAGTCCAGCTTCCAGAGAAAATGGATTAGAAGGATACTCAGAAAATTAGCCAGTTCTATAGCTTCTGTTGCCCTTTCCTCGGTGTTCTGTTATGTAGAAAAATTCTTCCCCAGGAAGGCCCCATGGTGACAAATTATTATGACTTGGTCATATTCTCCTTGCAGGTATGTAAATAAAATAGTATTATTATTACAAATGCAAACCTGAGAGAGGTGGTCATGCATACAAATTCATCAGGAGAGTCTGTAGTTAGTCTGAAAAACTATCAGGAAACCATTTAGCTATGTTATGTACCAGCACGTGAGAAAAAGATGTATAATGATGTCTTCAGTCATTCAAAGAGAAATCTTTGATTTTCTGGCTGAGGTGAAACTGCAGCCTGTCCTCTCCCGGAAGCAAGCAAGCATTGTGGCTTGCCAGCTCACCAGGCAAAAGACAGACTGTGGAAGAGTGTTCCTTTTGATGTTAAAGATTTCTGTGTAGAGCCTTTCTGGAGGTTGACTTACTACAGCAAACCTTAAATGGTCAAAATTTAAGATGCTTTTTTCCTTTGAGGCTTTTATACATTTTATCAATGGAGGCATTTTTTAAGTGTAATTCTTACCATCTGCTTCTGGCATCTAACTCTGGGTCACATTTTGGAAACTTCCTAGGCAAGAGAAATTAAACTGTTTAACATGGTACTGCATAGCAGTGATGATGCTTATTCTGCTAGAGTTCTGAAAAGCTTGTTGCCTCTTTTGAATATTATTACTGTATGCAAAGTGTGCAGAGTAGCTGTCCAGAGCATGGGATGCTGTCTTGTTACATAGGAACCCCCTCTGGATTAGGTGATAGTCAGTGCGGGCAGTCTCTCAAGGAGCAGTAACCTCATAGCAATATTATCCACAGAACAACTGCATGGATTTTTGCAGTCTTTTTTCTTTTCCTTCCACTGTGAAATCTCCTGCTTGATGTCTCTGTATTGGTCAAGTCACTGAAGGTCATTTATATTGGTCCTTTTTTTGTAAGACGGAAGTAGAATGTGTCTGGGTTCATATGTCACATTCTTTGACTGAGGGGATTCAACCTCATTATCAGAGTAGTGTTTTACTCCGTTGTAGAATAAATCTAGATAATATGCTAATTGCTCTTGGTGTGGATTTTTTAATGTTCCTGTTGGTATGAAATTCTCTACTTCCTCTCCTTGCTTAACTTAAGCGGAGAAAGCAGAAATCAGAAAAGGCAAGACAACTGCTGAAACTCAGTGGGGTTTCTGTAGCACTATGGTGACTGTTTCTTGTCACTGGCAAATATTCTAAGATATTTTACCTACACATAGGTACTTTAAAAAGTATGAGAAAAAGGAAGCTTCCCCACCCTCCCCCACTTTTTTTCCCCCTGAGAAATCTATTTGACTGCATTTCATAAAACAGTTGTGAAAGCAGTGGAATGAGATGAGGTTTTTTAAAGAATAGGTAAGGTTCCAATGAATATGCCAAAATGGCAAATATCAAAATTGAGATGAAACTAAGATGTTGCTTAGCAACTGTGGTAGTCTCTGGTATCCACAGATGAATGTTTGCAGCAGCGCTGCTGCTGTAAAGTGAGTGTGTCTGAAGTAGGAGTTCTAAAGAAATTACTTTTCTTCATGAAATTTTATACCCATTTATTCTGCGTTTTGGTGAACCTTTAAACTACCTTTGTCAGGGATGGGAAACAAGAACCTGGCAATAAAACCTATTTTGCAAATTGATGTTTTTCTAGTCATAAACAAGACTTTCTACCAAATTTTTTTTTTGATCTTATATTTTATATTAAAATAGCAATAAGCTCCAGTTTTCCTGTTCCTTGACTTGTTTTCACAATTTGGAGCCGGATTATACTGGATTAGTTGTGCATTGGCTACAGTTGCAGAATGGGGAGAAAAAAGCATTTCATTATATCTGAATAATATAAATGGTTTTTCCTTTTTGCGCCGTATTTTGAAATCTAACTTCTTAGTTGTTGTGAACTGTTTCAAACATTCTTCAAAATGAAATTTTGCAGGTTGTGCAGAAGATGGGTTGTGACTGTTAAAACCTATGTATGAAAACACAGTTTAAATCCGTGGCAATTTTAATAGTGCTCATTTTAATTAAGTTCTGTAGATACGAGGACCTCATCCAAAAAATGTGTTGTATTGCATTGTACTTCAAGTTTATCCTGATCTTTTTCATTTGAATTCTTAGAACTAAAAAACCCACCCCAAAAAATGTTATGTTTTTGATAGGCACTTAAAGACTTTGTCTGTTGCTTGGTGTCCTCTAGTTTGGACTTCTGAAAATAACCTTTCTCTTCTAGAATGAGGCTCTTGGGCCTTGCATTGTACCTTGCCCTTAAACAAAGATGTTCATAGCAGTTTTTATTTGACATCCTATTTGTCTATGTCATTATTATGGATATTTGTAAATAAAAATTGAATATAAATTTGTAAGAGCCTGTGAGACTTGATACTCTTTGCAATGTATTTAAATATATTTCTCTGTATTTTTAACAGCAGTATTTACTGAATAGTTTATATCGCCATGTCAGAAGAGCAAACAGTCAAAAAAATGAATTAAAGAAAAAGATGCAAAATGAAGCATTAGTTCTGTTGGTTGACCAAAAAAGGGGAAGTGAGATGCTTGGAATTCTTATCTCAAGTGTGATAGAAGTCTTTATTTCTTATATGAATTAGAAATTAAATTTCAGAAACTGTTTTACTTTAGTTATATGAATTTTTTTGCCTATCTGATCAGAGATAGCAAACAAGATGAGTTTTTTTTTTCTGGGAGAAAATTGCCTTAAAGATAAGTTCAATAATGCTTATTTTAACCTAATTATATACTGTTTCCATGTATTTTTCAGTTTCCATATACAAAAAATATATTTAAAACCCTATGCAAATAAAACTAGATCCTTGAGTTCACAACCTAATTACCAATTTAGGCTTTTCTTATTGTAAGCCAGCTGATCATTTTTTTCCCAACCATATGTATCCATATGAATACAAAATACATGAAGTATATAAATTTTATCTATGCATATAATATATTCAAAGAGGAGTAAATTTTTTTTGTTTTTTAATGACTTAGCTTATTAGTAGAAGATTGGTACCTTCTTAACTGTGCAATTACTGCTTTTGCTGAAGATGTAGCAGTCTCCTTCAAAAGACTGGTGGAGTAGTCATCTGACCACCTTTAAAAGTCCCATTTCAGGGAGGTTTTAATATCTGACAGCTAATACTGATCTTCTGGTAATTAAATTGGTTGTACAGCTAAGTTTGTAGAATATCTTCAGTTGGAAAGGACCTTGAAAGATTATGTGGTCTAGCCTTTCTTGGGAAAGAGAGCCTAGATAAGATTATCTGGCATCCTATCCAATTGCATCTTGAAAACCTCTAGTATTTTGCCACATCTTTGGGGAGTTTGTTTCAGTGAATGATTGTCTTGCTGGGAAAAGAAAAGAAAAGAGTGTCTGTCTTATATTGACACAGAAGTTCTTTGTTTTCCTGATTCTTTACCTACCAACTGACTTCAGCCAAATTTTAGCTACACCCTGGTAAAAAAGGGATTTCCCCATCAATTGAGTAATTACTTCCAAGACACGGCTCTCATCTTCCTTTGTTTTTGTTCAAATATCTTTGTTTCTCAGAGTATGTAAGTCGACAAGAATTATTAGCATTAGGTGTAAATCAGCACCTCAGAAATTAACATATTGTGCCTTGTTGCTTAAGGTGCTGCTGCTGAAGATCAGCACAACCATGCCACTTAAAATTAGTGTGACATCATTTCAAGGTTTATTCTTACTGGTATTGATTTTAGAAGTGTGGCAAGAAGATAGTAATGAGAAAAGAGTGTCTCTTATATGACAACAATTAAACGTAGGATATTCCATTATCCTAACAAATCAGGTAGATGGCATACAGTGAAATCATAAGTCTTCTGGCTATACAGCAAGTATGGTGAGTAGGCGGGTGTGTCAAAGGTTCTAGAAAGGAAGAATACAGTAAGAATTTGTACCCTTTCAGGCTTTTTGTCATCAAAGCCCATTTCAAAGCTAGTTCTATTTTTCTTATCATTTATTTCTGTGATTGGAACTATATAAAGAAATTGTTGTAGGTTTGTTTACTTTCTGCTTCCTGTTCTTGGGCAGCTTAGCAAAGAACTAAATCTGGCAATCTGTGTCTGCAGAGCTTCTTCTAGGCATGTTGAAGAATCATCCATGCAATGGTTGCTTATGTATTTGATTATGAAATGTTTAAAGGACAAGTTGGATGACACTTTGGGTAATTTTTGTTACAAGTCGTTACAAGTGTGATATGTGACAAATCTTTGCCCAAGAGCAAATACAGAAAAACAATTGTCCACCCGCTAACCCAAGAGAATTTAATCTGCTATTATACACTTTTACTAGAGTAAGTCTTACCCTGGTTGCATGCTTTGTGCAGCAAGAAATTGACTGCCTTAGAACTTTATTAGAAAGTGACTGTTTATCATTGTAAAAACATGAATTACCTGCATCATCTAGGGTCTTCAGCATATCAACACAGTGTGTTACCAGTACTAAGAATGTGCCTTTTTTTTCTTCTTCTTCTGTATCTAGTAATGAATAGAATATTAGGCTGGTGTTTTCTAGTTCCCATCATTCCACAACGTTAGTTTCCTTTGGAAAACATTTAGTCTCTGATAAAGAAAAAATGTCTTGGGGTAAGGGACACAAATTCTAGTAAAATGCGTTAGGAGTAGCTAATTAACATCTGTGCAGTAAGATACTAGGTACAGGTAATAAAATTTGGGTAAGCTGTAGCTTTCAAAGAAACTTGGTGTGTTTTCTTTGGTGGTGGTGATGGTGGGGTTTTCCCCCTACTTTTATTTTGAAGGTTTTTATACACAAATTTTTGTGTTACTTGACTTACTTCCTATTGGGATTTCTGGTTAATTTTTGTGATTCTGTTTTGTAGAGTCATTCAAAAGATATCAGCTGTCTTCAGTGGTCACTGTGACTGATCACCTGCTTTGGTCACTTTTTTCTTCTCTCCTTATTTCTTTGTGACAGTCTTACAGAAAATACCTTTTTTCATACCAGCAGCACTTATGTATACCTTATGTATCAAATGGCACATTTCAAGCTGCCAGAGAACTGGGTTAGGCAGCTGTACTTTTCCTGCATGTACTGGGTGCTCCATTCATCTTATGATGTTGGCTTTCATCTGCCTTTAACCAGTTCCATGAAACAGAAACCTGAGGGCAGATGTGTTGAATAGAAATATGTGGAAGTGTTTTTACTTGCTTCTCCTGCAGTCACAGAAGTTTATGCTGTCAGTTCAGTACTGCTGAAAATGAAACTTCTGTAGATGATTCCTGTTACGTAGGATGAAGCCTTAAAACTGTACACGCAGATTATTGCTGGATTTACTAACAGAACGTGTATGTACATAGTACCTTTAAAATTTTGCACTTTACTGACTTCATTTTGTATTTAAATTTTATTCTCAAGATAGCTTCTCTATTTACAGACTTTTTTTTCTGGGTTCATCCTGCTTGCCCTTCCAAATCCCACACTCTATCTAGTTTTGAGTGGAGGAATTGTACAGGTGTGTATGTGGTGAGGTGTGATTAACAAGGGATAACTCAGGAGCCAAGAAGAACTTTGTGTTAGAGTCCACATCTAGTAAAGATTAGGTGACATTTGTTGTGGGTGTTGTGGATTATAACATTGCCATCTCACCAAACCGACATGAGGTATTAGACTAAGAAGTATGGTTTCTGTTCCAGCTTCTTAAGAAATGAAAGTGGAAGAGAGTGTGCAGATTATAATAGTTTATGTTTTGATTTGAAAAGAGAATTACATCAGAATTTATTTTTGTCATTTAAAAAGCCCACCGAAACCCTGAGGGAGTTCAGTGCGCTTTGCTCACTCAGAATGCCACAGTAGGCTGGCTGCGCATGCCTTGGCCCCTCGCGTTGCCGCTCCCAGCAGCAGTGCTGGCTATTTTTAGCCTGTTGCCAGGCAGATTTGGTTTGTGCAAAGCAGCTCTGCAGCAACCAATCCCGAGCAGGTATGCAAATCTCTGGCAGTCCCGGCCATCGGGTAGTGAGCTGATGAGAGGACAAGATGGCTGCCAAGGTGCTGCCTTGGCCTGTCTCATCCTTTCATATGGGAAATGGGAAGTAGCGTCCCTGCCCCGCATGTCTCAGAGTCCCCACCAGGCTTCAGCTGGATGAGTATTTATGGAAGAGCTGGTTTCCTTGCGCCCTGGCAACGTGTCCCTTCCATCCCTGTGTGCTGCGCCTGTGCGTGGCAGATCTGGTGCGGGCAAGGCAGCTTATGCATTGCCCCTGCTGAGAAACGATGTCTTTCCCTGGGGAAGTACTGATAACCATTCCAACAGCCGCCTTACCAACTGCTGGTTTAGTTCCATTTTAAACTTGCTTTTTTGTTACTGAGAAAACAATCTTTGCAAAAAAAACTCATATAAGGTGGTTATATGCATGGCAAACAGTAATATTTCAATGCAGCATTGCCTCTTCTGCAACAAATTTTCTTTTTGCTTCTTCTGGCGATTGAGAAACGACTCTTGAGAGCCCTGTCAGCATCAGGCAGCTCACCTCTGAATTCTGATGTCGCTGAGCTGCAAGATGGAAAGCCGAGGTTACATCGCTACAGCTAGTTGCATACGTGATATGGGAACTAGTCTAGACAATAGACCATTCAGGGTAACTGTTAATTTTTTCATTACAGTAGTGTTGTTCTGCATTTTATTTAACAGAAGACGAAGGATGCAAATGTGCGTACATTAGTGATACCTTCTCAAAGTTGTAGTCTGTTGAATTACTTGAAATAATACATTTACGTTTATAAATAATAAAATCACTGCCTTGTAAAAGAAATATGTTTCATAATATCTAGAGAAGCCTAAGCATGATTAGAGTATCTTGACTTTTTTCTAAGGTTTTTCTTTTTCCACTGAGTGTCTCATATTTTTTGTTCTGCATGTACATGAACAATTCATTCAGGTAGTTCAGATTTTAAGTTTGGAATATCAGAAGTTGAATAAGTTTTTAGTTCTACATGTGTTCAGGCAGTTAGTGACCGTAGTTAGCATCTATGGGATTGTCAGGTCCTCCTCATATTCAAGGATAACAGTAAGGAAATTCAAGCTGTTTATCAGATGCCAAGGATGGAACTGTAATAAAATATTGAGGCCGTATAAAAATATTCATCAAATATATCTTAAAATGCAGAAATTCTGGTTCATATTCAGTAAATCATTTTTTTAATAAAAAACCCCATAGCGTTTTAGCTTGTGCTAAAAAATCTTTCTGTAGGAAAGCTGAATTTTGCTGTTACTGCTGTTTGAAACAGCAGGACTTGTTTAGTGTTTGGAGATCTCACAGCTGAATTGAAAGCTAATGTTTTGAGTTGTTGATAAAAGCTGAAATCTCTAACACTTGTGAGAAGTAAGAAAACACATTATCACAGTCTTGTGGCTCTGGCTGAGTTCCAGTCATAGAGTTTTACTACTTTAATAATCTAGGTAGCTGTTAAAATTCAGTGTACAGAAAAAGATAAAACTCTTCTTGGAGAATCAGCTTAAGCTACACATGCTAAATAGTTGGTGTTTCTAAGGGACTTAAGTTGCTTCTAAAAGTTTTCTAGAAAAGACTCTCCATTTGTTATACATTCTTTCATGTTCCAAAGAATGCAGTTATCTAGGCATAAAGTGATAAACATGTAAGGACAATTCTGCTAAGCCACTTAGCTATGTAAATATACCTGTCAGTCATTTTTGTTTCATGAGGAATCCATTTTCCCCACAGGGCATTGTAGCCTCATGGGAAAAAGCCTTGACAATTTGGTATGAAAAACGGGTTTGTGAGCCAATTTAAGAGAAGGTATTTCCCTCCTGAGGTAGAGAAGACACAAGATAGCTGCTTAACTTACTGTGTTGCCAATGTGATGAGAGCATAGTTCAAGTTTATATATGACACTGCTCATTGTGTATACAATAAACAAGACCAATCTCTTTGAAACTGTACAGTGAGTTTAGTCTGGTGTAAGAAGGCTTTAACCATATAGGTGGATGTTTTTCATAGCCATACATACATACATGGGCTTAATGTTTTGCTGTATTTCAGAAGGCAATTTGCAAGGGAGGGGGAGATTGGCCTTTGCTTTCAAGGCAGAAGTCATACTGTAGTCACAACAAAACACCAATTTTCTGTTGGAATACTAAAAAAGCAGAGGCATCACACAGAATCTGAAGAAAGGAGAGTTTTCCAGCTGCCATACTTAAACCCAGGTAGCATCTCAGTGGTTTTCTGATTCAGCAGTCAATATCGCGGGAATTCAGTGATCGCCTAAAAATGCTCCTGCACATTAAAGATGTGCTCGTTATCGTGGCTGTGCACCCGCACTCGTAGGTCAGCCCTGTTGTGAAGCTCCAGGTCTCAGACGGAAAGCCCTTGGCTTTCAGTTGCGCCATTTGGAAAATCCCATTGGTTTAACGCGCGCGCCCCTGTGCTCATGCACGTCTGCCATGTGGGGCTTGTTGCTGGGTGGAATTTAAGGAACTCCTGTCTGATTGGCTGCCGTGCAGCCACTCCATTCAGCCAGTGGGAGGTGGGCCTTTGAGCTTGCCCTGTCACAATGTGGGCTGTAGCCAGCAGAGCCCCGCGGGTGCCCCCTGGGGAGTGCTTGTGATGCTGCAGGGCTCTGCCGCAGGGGGATGCACCTCTTGATCCTGACTGTGAACAGCAGTTCAGCATGTAGTGGGGACAAATAGGCAAAGAGGTTTTTAATTACAATTCGCCTTGTCCTGCTGTGTGTGCACTAGGTGAAAAAGGGCAGGATGGTGATGTAATTTTTTCTTAGAAAATGGTTTATTTTTCTCCCTACTCTCAACTAATATTAACATTAGTTTAGCCTAAAAGGGAGAAAAATTCAAATCATTAGTGTTGTGCTAGAAGAAATGTTATTTGCACATACGATAATCATGTGACTTGTATTTTATTTATTACATTTAAAAACAAAGGCACATTGTATGTGGAACTAACTAGGCTGGTGGTGTGTATTCCATAAAACCAGATCAGGAGGCTTGTATTAGTAGTAGAAAACCAAATTATTGGCATTTTATTTGAGTATATCTTCTATAAGAATAGGTCATAAACAGTATTTTGTTATTTCTTTGAAAATAGTTTTTAAATTTCCGACAACTTGTATCAAAATTGCTATGGAGGATTTCAACTGAAAACTGCTTTTTATGAACCACTACTTAAAAGGTAGGCTTTATTCAGCACTTTCATTCTCTGGAACTCTCCATCTAGAACACATTACTTTGACCATTTGCTATTTCACTTTTGTTGATTTGTCTTTGCTTCATTTTAAGTAGGCTTGCACATTTGAGTACTGATGTTCAGGATCAGTGAATGTCACTTCTTCCATGCAGTTCTTGTCCTTTGGCAAATGTTTTGTGGTTGTGGTGCTTTTGGCTAGTGCTGCGTGCCCTCCAGGAGCCCTTTGCTGGTGCTGTTCTAGACCCATGATGTTATGCAAACCCCATTGTGCACTATTGTTTAGATTGCAGCTTTTTCCTTTCCCCCTGCCCCCCCTCATTTTCCCATGACCGTCCCTTTGTCTGCTGCCTGTCACTAGGCAGGATTCAGGCAGCCCCTTGCTGATTGGCTTATCATTTCGAGCAGCTCATGGGCTGCTTACATGAGCACATGATCATAGGCTGATCCATACCAGCTAATACAATCCTTTCTTGCTTTATAGTTCGGTCTATTTACAGAGTAAGAATAATAAAAAAAATAAGAAAGTAGAGGGAAAAGGTTTTAATTGGCTCAGAAAAGAGACCTTCCCATTTTCCTAGCTGCACTGGCACTTTTTTTTGGTGCCATTTAGGACACATTTTGTCAAGAGAAAAATTTTAAATTTTTGAGGGAGGTGTCTAATGATGTATTTATGTCTCACATGACTAAATATGTATGAATTTGAAGTTTAAAATGAAAAAGTGAGTTTTTGTATCTGAACAAATGAACACAGTGTGTATTTTGGTCTGTCAAAATTATTGATTTTAATAAAACTGAAATTTAAAAAAACAGCCCAAAGCCTATTTCCTTGTTTACAGCATTTAATGCTTACATGGGTAGCTGTACATGCAGGAGTTACTTTGTGCTGATGCACACAAAAGCCTTTCTTTGAAATAAAAGGTGCTATTCTGTTGGCTTGGTGCCTGGGCCATTGGTTTCCTTCTTGTGACTTGGTCACGTGATAAGTAAAAAAAGAAAATACTCGAGCATCAGATGAGGAAATGTTTAACAAACATAGTTAAACTTAGTGTTGTTAAGTATAAAGAGAGACTTCGAAAATACATTCATTTAGAATACTAGTAGCTTGATAATGATTTATTTGTGCAAGACTGAATTCATGTAACTTGCTCTGTTGCTCTCTGAAGGGCTGCACCTTGCCCCTTTAAAAGACTGGAAACCAGTGTTTATCAGATGATGGGTGATTGGCTTATAGTGGTGTGAGCAAGCCTGTCTGGGCTGGTTACCAATAGATTTGTTTCTCTTTCACTCAGCTCTCACATGAGATCTGTTCTTTGGCTGCACTGTGCTCCCTTGTGGGTATGGCTGGAAATGCTTTAAGAGTGGTCTGCCCCGGTACAAGATATTTTGCTGTTAAAAGATGCACCTAAAATATTGGTTCATTTCATCGATGCTTATAATTTTGTCACAGTAGTTGAATATTTTTTGGTAGCTTTAATTAAATACTCTTTGGTTGCAAAAAATTGTGGAATTGAGTGGGAAAAAATGCATGAGTTACTCACATAACCATTTAACAATGGAATTTTGAGAAGCCTGTATTTCCTACAGGTTTTCTTTAGAACTGTATTAGTGCTTTGTTTTTAACTAGATTTTTGGATAACATCCTAAGATAAAAAGTAAATGTAATTTTGAAATGTATTAGCAATTCAAGCTTGTTAATCTTTTTTTTTTTTAATAATAAAAAGGTAAGGATGCATCAATATAAAGGGATTCTGATGTTTGCATTTTTTAAGACTGCTTTTCTTGGCAAATGTAAAAAGAAGTGTCCTTTGTATTTACTTTATTGTTAAAAATACGAATGAAAAACTTAATAGATGACTAAAGAAATAAGAACAGAAAATATTAATTTATTTTAAATTATACGGTTATTCAAGCGGTGCACTTACAAATTTGATTTTTAAGACATCTGTATTACACTGATTTGTTGGCGTATTTTCTGGTCATAGGAAAAATAAGATTGTGAATCTTGTAAATTCTGGGTAATGTCTAAAAGAAAAGAGTCTTGTTTGGCAGATCGAACTACTTGCCTATTGTAATTTTGATGCAGAGGCCCTGTTCTTGTACTGTGCTGCCAGAGGACTCTCACTAATGGGTCACCTCTTCGAAGTTCTTTGAATTGTTCAATGTTAGCCAAGCCTGATTTTTTTTCCAAATTGACTCCATGAGATAAAAATCTGCAACAACGTTTGTGTTGGTTATAGGGGTTTATATGCACAGAATGTGAGTATGACAATGAGCATTCTATTACATGACAATCTGATATATGCTTTTATAATGGTGTGAAAAAGTGTGCCTTCCATGCTAAGTTCATGGGAAGAAGGAAAGGATGTGCTTTCAAAAAGTGCACTTGCACTTCTGAAACAGTATTTTTACATGTTTCATGTAACTTCAGGTCTAGAATTCTTGCAATAAATGTTTTTCTCTTATGAAGAAATATTAAGAAAATGTATTTAGCATGTAGACAGCTCTGGAAAGGCATTAAGAGCTCACCTGGAGTTCATAATTCATCTGACTGAAAATGGTTATATGATGAGAACCTTTTTTCAAATCAGGTAAAGTGATGTTTCTGATCAGTGTTTCTGTAGATGTTATATTTTACTCTCACTAGTGGCAATGCAGTAGTAGACAATCCAGTTCAGAAAATCTAGTTCAGAGTGGCAAAAAAGTAGTCATAATGGAATTTTTGAGAGTCCATAAATAGACCTGATGCAACTTTTTGTCAAGATCTGTTCATCTGTTCCTGAGGTGTGAGTCAAAGTGTTAAGTACTATCAGTAACTCAATTCCGAGGATTCTAGATTGTGTTGCAGAAAAGAACTGAAGAAAGTATAAGGGAAGTTCAGTATTAAGTTAAAAGGAAATGGAAAAAAGACTTTTATGGTAGTCTTAAGTAGTCCGTTGTGCTGCTCAACTTTCCCGGCAGCTAGTGCATGATAGGGAATACGATATACCCATTCAGTTCCATGTTCTTTGGCTCAAGCGCTTATGAGGCTATTCTTGAAATGTGTCTCGTTGTCTGACTCAATTCTCTCAGGGGTGCCATGTCTCCACAGGACTTGCTTTTCCAGGCCTGAGATGGTGTTCTGGGCAGTAGCATGAGGCACAGGGTAGATCTCCAGCCATCCAGTGGTTGCTTCCACTGTGGTCAGCATGTAGCGCTTGCTTTGGCAGGTTTGGGGAAGGGTGGTGTAGTCAATTTGCCAGGCTTCCTCATACCTGTACTTTGACGATTGTCCACCGTACCACAGATGCTTCACCCGCTTGGCCTGTTAGATTGCAGTGCAGGTCTCGCCGTCATGGATGGCCTGTGAGATGCTGTCCATAGTAATGTCCACCCCTCAGTCACGAGCCCATTGGTACATTTCATCTCTCCCCTGATGACCAGAAGCATCATGGGCCCAACGAGCTAGGAATAATTCACCCTTGTGCTGCCAATCTAGATCCACCTGTGGTACTCTCACCTTGGCAGCTTGATCCACCTGCTCATTGTTACAATGCTCTTCATTACCCTGACTCTTGGGTATATGCACATCCACATGTTGAATCTTTACGGTCAGCCTCTGTACTTGGGTGGTGATGTCCTGCCAAATCTCAGCAGCCCAGATGGGTTTCCCTCTGCCCTGCCAGTTGGCCCTTCTCCAGTGATGCAGCCATCCCCACAGAGCATTAGGTACCATCCACAAGTCATTGTAGAGGTAGAGCCTTAGCCACTTCTCTCTTTCAGCAATACCCAAAGCCAGCTGGATGGCTTTAAGCTCTGCAACCTGACTCGATCCACCTTATCCCTAGGTAGCTTGTGCAGCTCATCGTTTGGGTCCATACAGCAGCTTTCCATTTCCAGTTAGTGCCTACAATTCAGCAGAAACCATCGGTGAAGAGGGCATATTGTCTTTTGGTCTCTGGTAGCTCGTTATATGGTGGAGCTTCTTCAGTACATGTCACTTGTTCTTGCCCTTCTTCAGAAGATAATCCAAAAGTCTCACCCTCAGGCCAGTTTGTTATAACTTCTAGAATCCCAGGGCGATTCGGGTTTCCAATATGGGCACGCTTCGTGATGAGGGTGATCCATTTGCTCCATGTGGTATCAGTGGCTTGGTGCATGGAAGGAACCTTTCCCTTGAACATCCACCCCAGCACCGGTAGTCGAGGTGCCAGTAACAGCTGCACTTCAGTGCTCATTACTTCTGAGGCAGCTTGGACTCCTTCATAGGTGGCCAAGATTTCCTTCTCTGAGGGAGTGTAGTTGGCTTTGGACCCTCTGAAGCTTCAGCTCCAGAATCCCAGTGGTCGGCCTCGAGTCTCACCAGGTACCTTCTGCCAAAGGCTCCAGGACAGACCATGGCTCCTGGCTGCAGAGTAAAAGCATTTTCTTTACCTCTGGTCTCATTCTGACTGGGCCAAGGGCTACCACATGAGCGTTTTCCTGTTTGATCTGGGCAAAGGCTTGCTGCTGTTCAGGAACCCGGTGGAAATCATTCTTCTTGTGGGTAACCAGGTAGAGAGGGCTCACAGTCTGTACTCGGGAATGTGCATTCTCCAAAAGCCCATGGCACCTAGGAAAGCTTGTGTTTCTTTCTTGTTGGTTGGTGAAGACATTGCAGTGATCTTATTGATGACCTCAGCGGGAATCTGATGCTGTCCATCTTGCCACATTATGCCCAGGAACTGGATCTCCCGGACAGGTCCCTTGACTTTGCTCTTCTCGATGGCAAAGCTGGCTCCCAGGAGAATCTGAATGATCTTCTCTCCTTTCTCAAATACTTCAGTTGCCATGTTCCCCCACACAATGTCGTCGTCACTGTATTGCAGATGTTCTGGAGCCTCACCCTTTTCCAGTGCATTCTGGATCAGTCCATGGCAGATGGTGGGACTGTGCTTCCATCCCTGGGGCAGTCAGTTCCAGGTGTACTGCACGCCCCTCCAGGTGAAGGCAAACTGAGGCCTGCACTCTGCTACCAGAGGAATGGAGAAAAAGGCATTTGCAGTATCAGTGGTCGCATACTACTTCACTGCCTTGGATTCCAGCTCATGCAGAAATTCCACTATGTTTGGTATGGTAACACTTAGTGGTGGTGTGACTTCATTCAGGCCACAGTAATCCACCATCAGTCTCCATTCTCCACTGGACTTATGCACTGGCCATATAGGACTGTTAGGGGGTGAACAAGCCTTGCTGACCACCCCTTGGCTCTCCAGCTCACAAATCATCTTACGGATGGGGACCACAGAGTCTCTGTTGGTGCGGTATTGCCGATGGTGCACTGTTGCTTTGGCGATTGGTACCTGTTGTTCTTCAACTCTCAGTTGTCCCACAGCAGAGGGGTTGTCTGAGAGACCAGGCAAGGTACTCAGTTGTCTGATGCCTTCTGTCTCTAGAGCAGCTATCCCAAAAAGCCTAGCAATGTCCTTTTGGGTCTTTGAAATACCCATTACTGAGATAGTCTATGCCAAGGATGCACAGGGCCTCTGGACCAGTCACGATGGGGTGTTTCTGCCATTCGTTCCCAGTTAAACTTACTTCAGCTTCCAGTACAGTCAGCTGCTGGGATCCTCCTGTCACTCCAGAAATAGAAATGGGATCTGCTCCCACATACCTCAATGGCATCAGAGTACATTGAGCACTGGTGTCAACCAAAGCATATTTTTGTGGATCAGACGTACCAGGCCATTGGATCCACACAGTCCAAAAGACCTGATTGTCCCTTTCCTCTACCTGGCTAGAGTCAGGGCCCCTCTATTCCTGGTTGTAGTACATATTGTTCTCTTCCTGTAAATGTTCTGAAGTCCCTTTAAGAGAATCAGTCTTATTATCTATTCTTATGCTTTCTGGGGTTCTGTGCCTGAGAGACCGGAGCAGCGTTGACTCTAGATGAGCTTCTTGTGGTAGTTGTCCCTCCTTTAAGTTCACATACCTGGGCTGCTAAGGAGGAGGTGGGTTTTCCTTCCCACTTCCTCATGTCTTCTCCATGTTCCTGAAGAAAAAAAACTAGTTACCTTGTGGAGTGTATTCTCTCTCCCTGGTTGGGAGGCGTCTGCTCCTAATGGCAATAGACTCTTCTTGGTTCTGGTGAGATGTGGTGAATTCCTTCCCAAAGTTCCTTTTTCAGTTTCTGATGGCCCTCTTCAATCAAACTCCGGACTTGCTCAGCCAGCCTTGTTTCCACAGACGAGACATGGATACGAAACAGGGTGGTGATAATGTCCTTAAAAATTTTTAGTTTATTGAGCAAGACACCACCCTGTCCTCGCTTCCCTCCATTGCAGTGTTGCTAGATAATGGGAATACATCTCTGGTCCAAGCCGTGCGAATCTCAATCGCATTTGTGATGTGCACTGGACAGCATTTGGGCTCTTGGGAAATCTCGCGTCTTCAGAGAAAATGATCTCCTGCACAGCCAATTCCCTCAGGCATCGGATACCTTTTTGCACTGTGCTCCATTTTTCTTGGTGCACTTGGAGGTCTTCTTTACAAAGCTATCTGTCCTTTAACACTCGTCAGTAGTCACCACCAGAGGCTGAGAGTTTCTTGGGTTCTCCTGATCCCTTAGACAATGACCACGTACTGGGACAGCGATCCCAGTTGCCTGGCCTCATTTCTGTTCAGAATGGTGTCATTGACTGCAGCGTCCCAGATGCGGAGCAGCCAGGTCAGGATGGACTTGTTTGTCTGGCAGGTGAATTTCTTCTGCAGTCATGCAGCTCACCCAGTCATAGAGAGTGAGTGATGATCTCTGGCTCTGTCTCTTCTGCTGCGTGTGAAGGTTCTGCCACATCCTCGTCAGTCACTATGTGGACTGATTTGCTCTTTGATTTTTTCTTCTGAATGGGGGCAACTGCTACTGGTTTAGGCTGTTCTGGTTCAGTGACAGTTTGTGTGGGGACGCTGATGGTATGTTTGGTTCCTTTCTCTGTAGCAGTCTGCATAGATACAGATCCTGTTGCTTTGCTTTTGGTTTCTTTCTTCTTTGTGACAGTTTGTGNAAGTTCCTTTTTCAGTTTCTGATGGCCCTCTTCAATCAAACTCCGGACTTGCTCAGCCAGCCTTGTTTCCACAGACGAGACATGGATACGAAACAGGGTGGTGATAATGTCCTTAAAAATTTTTAGTTTATTGAGCAAGACACCACCCTGTCCTCGCTTCCCTCCATTGCAGTGTTGCTAGATAATGGGAATACATCTCTGGTCCAAGCCGTGCGAATCTCAATCGCATTTGTGATGTGCACTGGACAGCATTTGGGCTCTTGGGAAATCTCGCGTCTTCAGAGAAAATGATCTCCTGCACAGCCAATTCCCTCAGGCATCGGATACCTTTTTGCACTGTGCTCCATTTTTCTTGGTGCACTTGGAGGTCTTCTTTACAAAGCTATCTGTCCTTTAACACTCGTCAGTAGTCACCACCAGAGGCTGAGAGTTTCTTGGGTTCTCCTGATCCCTTAGACAATGACCACGTACTGGGACAGCGATCCCAGTTGCCTGGCCTCATTTCTGTTCAGAATGGTGTCATTGACTGCAGCGTCCCAGATGCGGAGCAGCCAGGTCAGGATGGACTTGTTTGTCTGGCAGGTGAATTTCTTCTGCAGTCATGCAGCTCACCCAGTCATAGAGAGTGAGTGATGATCTCTGGCTCTGTCTCTTCTGCTGCGTGTGAAGGTTCTGCCCCCTCCTCGTCAGTCACTATGTGGACTGATTTGCTCTTTGATTTTTTCTTCTGAATGGGGGCAACTGCTACTGGTTTAGGCTGTTCTGGTTCAGTGACAGTTTGTGTGGGGACGCTGATGGTATGTTTGGTTCCTTTCTCTGTAGCAGTCTGCATAGATACAGATCCTGTTGCTTTGCTTTTGGTTTCTTTCTTCTTTGTGACAGTTTGTGGACATGGACATTGTTGCTTTGTTTTTGGTTCCTTTCTCCTCTGTGACAGTCTGCACAGACGCAGACGCTGTTGCTTTGCCTTTGGTTCTTTTCTCCTCTGTGACGGTCTGTGTGGACATGGATGCTGTTGCTTTCCATTTGGCTTCTTTCTTCTTTGGGACAGTCTGTGACATGGTATCTGTTGCTTGGCTTCTTTTTTCTTCCTCCTTAAGAAGACACTGTACACCAAGTAGTGTTTTGTTTCTAAGCATAGTATACATGGTGCAGACCACACAGAGAAGACAAAGCAGAACTAACAACACTATGCCATCCTTGACATCCAGAGGGAACCCAATGTTTTCAAAAACTGCTGTATCAGCCCTAAAGGGCTGGGAAAAAAAATTTTTACTTCTCTCCCCAGGGGGCTGGGTGTGATTGTTGAGGCCCCAGACATAGCAGCCTAGACTAGGACAAGCAAACAAAATCGAGTATATATTCCGAAAGATGTTCATTGTCTTGGAAGTTATCATGTAATAAAAGTAATAGACCAATAAAGCAATTTTTACACCATACCCTGATCTACACAAGTTAAGAACATTAAAAACCGGCAGATAGTTCCCCATGTGCAGAAAAATATAGAGAGCTAGGTATAAGACCTATGTAAGCATGTTGAACAGCATAGTGAATAGGTCACTTCTACCATGCAAAATTATAATTCTGACTTTTTTCAGTACCATGGGCCCCACGTTGGGCGCCAAAAATATGTACTGGTTTGAAACAAACCAGTGGGAAACACCAAGTCAGAATAACAATTTAATAGGAAACTTAAAGGCAGAAAACTTTGTTTTAAACTGACAGTCAGAATACGACCTGACACCATGTTAGTAAGGGTGGTGGTAGCAGTCCAGTAAGGTGGTGGTAGCAGTCCAGTAAGATGGTGGCTGCAGTCCTCCTAAAGTGATGAATGTGGTTCTGTTGAAGCAGTGATCCTGTAAAAGGGTCTGGTCTTCCTCAGAAGGTCCAGTGGTGGCTATGTAGCTCCTGTCCTCTGGGAATCCAGTGGGAAAGGCTGCTGTGGTGTTCGAAACCGTAGATTATATTCAGGGTAGAATGCTTGGTTCCTCCCTCTGGGTGGAGCATCTCACAATGGGATGATGAGTCATGCGGCAAGACACTGATGGGCCCATTAACAGGAGATAACTTGNAAGTTCCTTTTTCAGTTTCTGATGGCCCTCTTCAATCAAACTCCGGACTTGCTCAGCCAGCCTTGTTTCCACAGACGAGACATGGATACGAAACAGGGTGGTGATAATGTCCTTAAAAATTTTTAGTTTATTGAGCAAGACACCACCCTGTCCTCGCTTCCCTCCATTGCAGTGTTGCTAGATAATGGGAATACATCTCTGGTCCAAGCCGTGCGAATCTCAATCGCATTTGTGATGTGCACTGGACAGCATTTGGGCTCTTGGGAAATCTCGCGTCTTCAGAGAAAATGATCTCCTGCACAGCCAATTCCCTCAGGCATCGGATACCTTTTTGCACTGTGCTCCATTTTTCTTGGTGCACTTGGAGGTCTTCTTTACAAAGCTATCTGTCCTTTAACACTCGTCAGTAGTCACCACCAGAGGCTGAGAGTTTCTTGGGTTCTCCTGATCCCTTAGACAATGACCACGTACTGGGACAGCGATCCCAGTTGCCTGGCCTCATTTCTGTTCAGAATGGTGTCATTGACTGCAGCGTCCCAGATGCGGAGCAGCCAGGTCAGGATGGACTTGTTTGTCTGGCAGGTGAATTTCTTCTGCAGTCATGCAGCTCACCCAGTCATAGAGAGTGAGTGATGATCTCTGGCTCTGTCTCTTCTGCTGCGTGTGAAGGTTCTGCCACATCCTCGTCAGTCACTATGTGGACTGATTTGCTCTTTGATTTTTTCTTCTGAATGGGGGCAACTGCTACTGGTTTAGGCTGTTCTGGTTCAGTGACAGTTTGTGTGGGGACGCTGATGGTATGTTTGGTTCCTTTCTCTGTAGCAGTCTGCATAGATACAGATCCTGTTGCTTTGCTTTTGGTTTCTTTCTTCTTTGTGACAGTTTGTGGACATGGACATTGTTGCTTTGTTTTTGGTTCCTTTCTCCTCTGTGACAGTCTGCACAGACGCAGACGCTGTTGCTTTGCCTTTGGTTCTTTTCTCCTCTGTGACGGTCTGTGTGGACATGGATGCTGTTGCTTTCCATTTGGCTTCTTTCTTCTTTGGGACAGTCTGTGACATGGTATCTGTTGCTTGGCTTCTTTTTTCTTCCTCCTTAAGAAGACACTGTACACCAAGTAGTGTTTTGTTTCTAAGCATAGTATACATGGTGCAGACCACACAGAGAAGACAAAGCAGAACTAACAACACTATGCCATCCTTGACATCCAGAGGGAACCCAATGTTTTCAAAAACTGCTGTATCAGCCCTAAAGGGCTGGGAAAAAAAATTTTTACTTCTCTCCCCAGGGGGCTGGGTGTGATTGTTGAGGCCCCAGACATAGCAGCCTAGACTAGGACAAGCAAACAAAATCGAGTATATATTCCGAAAGATGTTCATTGTCTTGGAAGTTATCATGTAATAAAAGTAATAGACCAATAAAGCAATTTTTACACCATACCCTGATCTACACAAGTTAAGAACATTAAAAACCGGCAGATAGTTCCCCATGTGCAGAAAAATATAGAGAGCTAGGTATAAGACCTATGTAAGCATGTTGAACAGCATAGTGAATAGGTCACTTCTACCATGCAAAATTATAATTCTGACTTTTTTCAGTACCANATCCTTGACATCCAGAGGGAACCCAATGTTTTCAAAAACTGCTGTATCAGCCCTAAAGGGCTGGGAAAAAAAATTTTTACTTCTCTCCCCAGGGGGCTGGGTGTGATTGTTGAGGCCCCAGACATAGCAGCCTAGACTAGGACAAGCAAACAAAATCGAGTATATATTCCGAAAGATGTTCATTGTCTTGGAAGTTATCATGTAATAAAAGTAATAGACCAATAAAGCAATTTTTACACCATACCCTGATCTACACAAGTTAAGAACATTAAAAACCGGCAGATAGTTCCCCATGTGCAGAAAAATATAGAGAGCTAGGTATAAGACCTATGTAAGCATGTTGAACAGCATAGTGAATAGGTCACTTCTACCATGCAAAATTATAATTCTGACTTTTTTCAGTACCATGGGCCCCACGTTGGGCGCCAAAAATATGTACTGGTTTGAAACAAACCAGTGGGAAACACCAAGTCAGAATAACAATTTAATAGGAAACTTAAAGGCAGAAAACTTTGTTTTAAACTGACAGTCAGAATACGACCTGACACCATGTTAGTAAGGGTGGTGGTAGCAGTCCAGTAAGGTGGTGGTAGCAGTCCAGTAAGATGGTGGCTGCAGTCCTCCTAAAGTGATGAATGTGGTTCTGTTGAAGCAGTGATCCTGTAAAAGGGTCTGGTCTTCCTCAGAAGGTCCAGTGGTGGCTATGTAGCTCCTGTCCTCTGGGAATCCAGTGGGAAAGGCTGCTGTGGTGTTCGAAACCGTAGATTATATTCAGGGTAGAATGCTTGGTTCCTCCCTCTGGGTGGAGCATCTCACAATGGGATGATGAGTCATGCGGCAAGACACTGATGGGCCCATTAACAGGAGATAACTTGCTTCTGGACTATCTATGAGTTATGCAGCAAGGCATTGATGGGCCCATTAACAGGAGATAGTCCAGAGAGAGGAGGCAAGGAACACTGTCCCACCTGGTTTCCCACCTGGTTTCAACAGCTCATGAAGATGGTGATAGAATACGTACTTTTGGGCACATCTTACGTTGTAACCTAGGACACCCCCTTTTTCCTTTTTTTTCCTGTTTTGTTCTGTGTTAATAAGCAGTTTGGGTTTTTCACTTTCATCTGCTCTTGCCTAATTTGTCTAATGGTGGAGGAAATGGGGAGACCCTTTTCCTTTGGAGAAGGCACTCATTCCAGAGCATTTCCTCCTAAAATTTTGTCTCCAAAACTGAGACAAAAAAAAATTGGTGCCCAACTTAAAGGGCACGTAAAAGTGGAAAAAAAAAACCCAAAACAAAAAAACACCCCAAAACATTCTGGTTTGAATCACTTTGTATTGAGGTACAGCAGCATGAAATCACCATGCTGTTTGATTTAATAATGTTTTTCTGGATGTAGTCGTTAGTACATGTCCACAGCTATAGGCAGTCAAGTCTCTTGGCTTACACTTTTTATAAGTCAGGAATAAGAATCAGGACTGCCATTTTAATATGTCTGGTATTAGTGATTAATTGAAGTTTGACTGAAGTAATGGAAGCCATTGAGAATGTGTATGTTGCGTTGTTTTTCCATTCTGGCCTTGGTAGGTTTCTTTTGGGATATGTTAGTAATTACGCCCAGTTTGTTAGGGGAAAAGCAGGGGATGATAGTTCCCAGTGCTTCATCTTGTTCTTCCCCTTCAGATCTAGCATGTCACCTTTTGAAAGTATTCCGTTTCCCTATGATGTCAAAGATACCATCTTCTTGTTATGTTATCTGGCAGGGTTCCTCAATGTAGTGTTCAGCTTGTCAAAAATAAGGACTGAGATTTCCAGAGGGGTTGCCCAGACACCTGCCCCAGTTGTGGAAAATTCTAAGTGGTGTGAGGTATGGGAGAACATAGGCCAGACCCTGAAGCAATTTTCTGACCCTGTAGTTGGAACTTCCCCCCTGAACAAATTCAGAATCCAGCTGAGATGGGTAAGTATTTGAAAGAAAATTGCAATAAAACTGTTAATGAAAAGAAAAAGCTCATTGCAGCGTGCTGGGTCCTGGCTAACACTCACGCACACTGCTAAGATACCGTAGGGCGGAATATACAGTCAGAGGGGCAGGAGAATAAGTCAGCAGACACCCCAATCACTCCAGCTGCAGCTAAAACAGATGGGGAGCCTAAACCAGTAACAATTGTCCCTGTCCAGAGAAAGAAACACAAAGCCAAATCTATTGTCCCAGTGGATGATGATGGGCAGCCAGGACCTTCATAGCCAGCAGAGAAGTCCGAACCTGAAATCATTACTGAGTTCCTGTCCATAGAAAGCCTTTGTACCCAGAGGAAAGGTTACAGTCAACAGCCTGATGAAACAGCTACCTCGTTACCTGCAAAAAGAACCATTTCCACTGGGACCTGGACAGAGCAAGCCTTTGCACAGATCACACAGGAAACTGCTAATGCTGTAGCCCTTGGCCCAGTTAGGAGGGGATCAGAAGTGAAAAACATGCTCTATTTTGCAGCTGGGAACGGTCTGGCCTGGAGTTTTTGGCAGAAGGTGCCTCGTGAGGCTTGGGGTCAGCTACTGGGATTATGGAGCCAGAGTTACAGAGGGTCCAAAGACAACTACACCCCAACAGAGAAGGAAATCCTGGCAGCCTACGGAAGAGTCCAAGCTGTCTCAGAGGTCGTTGGTACTGAAGCACAACTCCTGGCACCCTGCCTACCAGTGCTGGGGTGGATGTTTAAAGGAAAAGTTCCCTCTACCCACCATGCCACCAATGCCACATGGAGCAAGTGGATTGCCCTCATAACACAGCACACTCGTATTGGAAACCAAAATCACCCTGGAATTCTGGAAATAATCACAAATGCCTGAAAACGAAAGCTTTGATCTTACTGATGAAGAGGAGCAAGAACAAGTGACACATGCTGGAGGAAGCTCTACCATACAACCAACGTCCAGCGGAAGAAAAACGCTATGCTCTTCTCACTGACAGTTCCTGTTGCATTGTAGGAATGAACCAGAAATGGAAAGCACCTGTATGGAGCCCCACACGACAGGTTGCACTGAGGGAGAAGGTGGATTGAGCCAACTTGCTGAACTCAGAGCCACCCAGTTGGCCCTAGACATTGCTGAAAGAGAGAAGTGGCCAGAGCTATACCTTTATACTGGTTCATGGATGGTAGCCAGTGCTCTGTCGGGATGGCTGGAAAGGTGGAAAAAGGCCAGTTGGCAGTGTAAGGGAGAACCAATCTGGGTTACTAAGGAGTGGAAAGAACTCGGGTAGAGAAGCTACCATGTAAATGCCCATGTCTCCAAGAGTCAGGCCAATGAACACCGAAGCAACAAACAGGTAGATCAGGCTGCCGATATAGAGGTGTCAAAGATAGATTTGGATTGGCAGCACAAGGGAGAGTTGTTCCTAGCTCGATGGGCCCATGATGTCTGAGGCCATCAAGGCAGACATGCCTTCTGTAAGTGGGCACGAGACTGAGGGGCGGATATAACTATGGACAGTATCTCCCAGATCCATGATTGTGAGACATGTGCTGCAATCAAACAGGCCAAGCGGGTGAAGCCTCTATGGTATGGTGAGCAGTGATACAAATACAAGTATGGGGAGGCCTGGCAGTTTGATTACATCACACTGCCTCAACCTGCCAAGGCAAGCGCTATGATCTCAGAATGGTAGAGGCCACCACTGGATGGCTGGAGACCTACCCTGTGCCTCATGCTACTGCCCATAACACCATCCTGGGTCTTCAAAAGCAGGTCCTTTGGAGGCATGGTACCCCTGAGAGAATAAAATCTGACAACTGAACTCATTTCAAGAACAGCCTTATTGCCTGGGTTAGGGAATATGGTATTGAATGGGTGTACCATATCCCTTATCATGCACCAGCGTCTGGGAAGGTGGGAAGGTGTTGAATGATGAAACAGCCCTGCTTCTTAGGGGCTGCTCTAAGAAACAACAAAGTCTATAGATTGAGTGATTAGAAATCAGAAGGCTTTAATAAGATTATATAGATGAAACAGAGATATGAAGAGGGGAGGAGAATCCCCCCAGCCAGCTCAGCTTCTGGGGTCTTCTCCCTCTGTCTGTCCGTCTCTGTCTTTGAGAACAGAGCAGCAGAAGTGTCTGTGTACAGTTACAAGGTATGAAAATAAATCCTAAAATAGAAGTGTTGTTTTTTGGTCAGAGAAACAATTTGAGATATATGAAAAAGAGTCCAAGAAGAGAGCTGTGATGTTTGCATACTATCAAACTGAAAACAATCTGACAACCACAAAGCTGCAAAAACCACTGAGGCACAAAAGTGCCTAAAGAAATCTTTTCAGGGTTAGCAATAGGAAGGTGCAATGGCCTGCTTAAAACCACCATAAAGACGCTGGGTAGGGAACTTTCAAAAACTGGGAGATGCATTTAGCTAAGGCCACCTGGTTAGTTAACACCTGAGGCTCCACCAACCGAGCAGGCCCTGCCCAATCCAAACCCCTGTATACAGCAGACAGAGACAAGGACCTGGCAGTGGATGTCAAGGGACTTTTGGGAGAAAAACGGTCTGGATTAATTCTGCATTGAGTAAAGACAAACACATCTGTGAGGTTGGTTTTGCTCAGGGGCCAGTTTGCACATGGTGGATAATGCAGAAGGATGGAGAAACACATTGTGTATCACAGGGAAATTTGATGTTGGGTGAGAACCACTTGTAATGTTGGAATGCCTGTATATGTTTGTCAAATGTCGCTGTCACTGCACATAGCTATATATATGTATAAATGTGTCTGTTTAGAGTTGAAATATATTAATTTGGGCATTAAGCCGATGGTGTGAAATAAGGGGTGGGATGTCCTGGGGTGATGTTATGAGACTGCTTTATTTCTTGAACATCCGCTTAATGCCCAAGGCTGCTGTCTCTTTAAGATGGACTCGGGGGGCGGGGCTGGAGCTGTGGGACCCCAGAGCCAGAGCCGTGGGACCCAGGGTGTGGGTTGGTTCAGTAGGTCTGTCTAATGGCTCTGACTCCCAACAGCTCTCTTCACGGTGCTCTGAAGTGAGTGTACTGGGGAAACTGCACAGCTCCTTTGGTGGTTTTTCGTTCCCACTAGCTTGGAGAAAGGTCATTTTTCTTCTTCCCTCCCCCTGGCCTCCCTACCTTCATTCCCTTCTCTCTGGCCTGGGGAGCCTGTGGGGTGGGCCCGCAGGGTGGCCCTGGCTGGTCCAAACCCTGAGGAAGGCCAGACTGGTGAGGAAAGGGACACAGAAATCCACCAGCTATGCCTGCTGCAAGGAGGAGGACTGGCACCAGTGAATCGACAGGTTGTTTTCCACCTTCCCTTCTCCAGGCTGCTGTGTGGACTCCCCTTCCTCTTCCCCTTCCTGGAGACTGGAGGGACCAGTTGCCAGGCTGCATATTTTTTCTTTTCTGGGCATTTATTGTATTTTGAGGTTTTTTTGTTCTGCTGTTGGCTGAGTATGTAGGTGTGTGGGTAGAGGATAAGTTTCTGGCGTTAACGTCTAACTGTTTTACTCAATCCTTTTCAGGTCCTTGTGGGCACCCCCTACCCCCCCTTTTTCCTTTTTTTTCCTGTTTTGCTTTGTTTTAATAAGCAGTTCCATTTTTTTTCACTTTCACGGGCTTTTATCGATTTGTATCATTGGCGGAGGAGAAGGGGAGGCCCTTTCCCTTTGGAGGAGATGCTCATTCCAGAGCATTTCCTCCTAAAATTTTGTTTCCAAAACTAAGACAATGAAAAAATGTCAAAATAATTCATATCCCACCTGAAAAGACAAAATACAGTTTATTGAGTTTCTTAGCTCTGTAAATGAAAATGGATTGGGGGTTGATGCAAAATGAATGATACTAAGTATTTAAAGTGCATCCTTTGTTTAATAGTTCTGCTGTGTCAGTGTTATAAACATTTGCCTATCTGGTGCTTGTGGGGAAAAATGTCCTATAGAGGTAGCTGTCTGATTATTTTCTCTTTTAATTACTGATAATATAATTTTTGCATGTTTTTGAGAAACTTAATAAAAGCTCTATGCTTGATAGGAGTAACTTCTGATGATTTGTAGCTTCAGGAAGACCTAAATTGGTTAGCACCAGCTGATTCAAGATCTTAGTTGTTGAGTTACGTTTAGGATATAAGAATTTCCTTAGTTGTTGTATGCTTCTGAACATTATCATATATAATTCTTTAAAGCTAGGCTATTAAGCAGCACTGCTTGCAAGACCGCTGGGGAAAAGTATATTTTAAAAGTCCATGTGGATTTGTTTTGTTTAATGGAAACAGGTGAAATCAGATTTTGTTGTATTTCAACAAAATTCTTACAGCTTTCTAGGTTATGCTGGATTTAACTCCATGTATTGATTTGATAAAACATTTTTTTTACATTTTTATTTTTCCTAATACTTATGTGGGTGGGTGGAATGAATATAACTGTGTTGAGGGCAAACCCACCAGTGTTCCTTTAAAGAGGAAGTTTTTCTCCAAGGTGCTGCAATACTTGTAGTTTTAATGGCTACAAAAAGTCTTAGTAAAATATTCTTGCAAACCAAATGAAAGTAATCTGAAAATCCAAGTTCTTTTAACCATTATATAGATATAGAGAATGGAAGTTTATTTTATTTTTGTAGAAAAAAGTATTCTAATGATGCATTGAGAAATTACTTGTATATAATGAAATTTTCTTAAAAGTCAGTTGATACAAAAATCCTGTCATTTACCCCAGTTCTTAATTCTACTGGGAACTCATGAAATTAAATATTTTTAGGAAGATGGAAATATTCTTGATCCTTCAATTTATATTTATTTTTACCTGTGAGAGATGAGGTGATACTTTGCTGAAGCCAAAAGGTTAAGTTAAAGAATGGAAGTTGTTAGTTCTGTGTGTTGTTGTTTGTGGTTTGGATTTGTTCTGGTTTGTTTGTTGGGCGTTGCTGTGAGCTGGGAGAGGGGCGGGTTGAAGACCTGATTAAAAAGGAAGTAGGATAAGAGGGGAGGGGACAGAAAAGCAGGCAGCCAGGAGAGAATGTAAATTCCTGAGTACGTAGTCAATGGTAAAGGGGACAGGGACCACCCTGGCTAGGAAGGGGTATAAAATGTAGCCATTTTGTTGGAGGGCATGTGTGTTTGGCTTTGGGGGGAGAGACACACACACCTGGCTCAGCTGAATCATTACTAGAAAACAGTTTTCTTTTGCTGTAACAACTTTGTCCCCCTTTAATCGTACCTAAAAGTTCATTTCTAACAATTTTGGAACTCATCCGGGACCCTTGGCATCTGATCCTGCAAAGTAAGAAAACAGGAGGAGGGGAAGGCATGCCCTGCTGGTTTCAGCAGCCCCGACCTGTTGTCATGCCCCATGAGGGCTGCAGGCGAGACCTGGACAGGGGACTCTCGAAGCAAAAGAGGGGTGAGGAAAGGTAGAGAGAGAGAAAAGTCAGAGAAAGAGCAGAGTTCACATGCATCAGCTGATAACACCTGTGCACAGGACCCAGGTAGGAAATTGGCTGTCAAGTATTACCTGGGCGGCTGGGAGAAGCAGGACTGAGTGCCTGTGCTTGACATGCAGAATTGCCTGAGAAGCAGGTGTGGAGTCCTCCTAACTGTGTTTCCGTTATCCCGCAAGGCCAATGAGGGGACAAAGCAAGTGGTTTTGTGTTGCTTTGGTGTCGGAGGCAGGAATGTGACATAACACACCTATGTTCATGCAAAACAGCCTCCTTTATTGGTCTCTGTGTTCCTTATATAGGTTTGGGGGTCCACATGCTGGCTCCTGATTGGTTGGACCTGTTGCTGCCCGCTCAATCAGCCAATAGCTGATCTCTGCTTCAGCCATCCAGGCCTGCTGTTCAACAGTCCCACCTGCCTTTACTGGTCAGGTTACATAATCTACTGGTTGAGGTACTTATAATTTCAGTTATACAGCAGGGAGTTATGAAATTGAATTAATTGTTATTGTGAGGCCCTCAGGCCAGCTGTTGGCCACCACAATAGTTTTGAGAGAAAGAAGTCCTGCGGGGAGTACTAGGAAATGAGCAACAGCTGCAGCAGGAAGGTCAGGAGTAGCGGAGAGGGACGTAAGGGCTCCACTCCAAGCATACCTCCAGACAGTCCCTTAGGGAGAATGCTCAGGAACTGGGGACAAGAAGATTTGGCTTGTACCCAGGGGAAGGATGAGGGAAAAATGATTCAATATTGTATGTTTGAATGGACAAAGGAACCTATTGGGCCAGACCTATTGTACTGGCTGAGATATGGGTCATTGGACGAATGGGTATGTCAGGCACTAAATTTTTATGTAAACATGAAAGAACCCCAGATGATAGAAGAGAGGGATTACGCTGCTTCCTGGAGAAGATACTCATCCATATCTGTGACCAAGGCCTTAAGAGAGTTTAAAGGGGAGAGAAAGAGGGAAAAATGGGACCCCTTAGACCACCTGCTCCCTCCCTGTGTGCCTGACAGGGGACCGAATGGTCTAAATTTAGAGGAAGAAGCAGCAGAGTAACAAAGGGATGATAATGGCAGGGCTGATCCCCATAAAATGGTGGATCCACATGACAGGGCTCGTTTCCCTATGTTGGGATTTTAGGAGTTCTCCTTTTGTTTTTCTTTTTTTCTTAAAGATTTTTTTCCATACATGTTGCTAGGAGACAAATTACTGGGTACTTAAGAGAGACAGAAAGATCTGGCCACAGGGACAGGGGTCCAGCTGGCTACTCTCTTTTTACCTGGGGTTTTCTCATGTAGGGCAGAGATGCCGCATGATTTGAAAAACCCCTGGAAAAAAAGGGGTTGGGTGCAGCCCCTAGCTCTCTTGTGCTCCTGGCATTTGGAGGGGAGAGAGAGGCTGTGGTTGCTGTAGGGAGAACTTGTCACTGCTGCAGGGTTTTGCCTTCTACTAACCTTCCTTCTACCATGAGTGGAGCTTGCTCGCTGGAGTGGCTGTTGCGCTGGCAGCCTATTGAACACCCTACCGCACTAAAAGATAGACCTTTTCACCATCTGTTCAGGTGCCTCAGGGGACCCCAGGATCCCAAGCCTGCTTTTCTCTGCGCTGCTGAGAGCCAGCTGTGGCTGCCCTCCGCCCTCCCCAATTCCTTTGCCACTGCTCTGAGTCTTCACTGCACTGTGTCCCCGCACCCTCTGCCTGCTGAGACTTCCCGGGATTCCTGCTGCAGCTCCGGAGTTTAATACATCTTTTCTATGACCCAGCATTTTGTGTTCGTCCCTGTTGTTCCAGCCTAGTTTTCCTGTGGGTCCTGCTGGGACACCAGGATCGGCTGCCCCTGGGGGTTTGTGAAGCAGCTTCTTGTCCACCATCACAGCATGGTGTCTCAGCTCGCTCTGGAGCGCCTCCTGCAGCTGCAGGGGAGCCTTGCACCCACCCTGCTCACTGGGGGCTGCCAGTGCCCCTGCCAGCATCACTGCACCAAAGGGGAAAGTGCCTGACAGCCAAGAAGGCTGTCACTGGGTTCCTGGTTTTGTTTGTTGTTAATACTATAGTTATGTTGTTTGTTTGCCTTGTTCTATCTATACATATATATATGTATATGTATGTTAGTGAAGAACTGTTATTCCTGTTCTTCATATCTTTGCCTGAAAGCCCCCTTAATTTCAAATTTACAATAATTCTGAGTGAAGGGGGTTGCATTTTCCATTCCAAGGGAGGCTCCTGCCTTCCTTAGCAGACAGCCATCTTTCAAATCAAGACACCCTAAAATAGTGGATCTGTGTGGTGGGGCTGGTCCCCACACAATGGTAAACCCATGTAGTCAGGCTGGTTTTACTGAGGGTATAAAATCTCAAAATAGGACCCAATAGTCCCTAATCCGTATACTTTACTGAGCAAGATTCCCCATAATCACATGTGGTTCAGTGTAATTGACTTGGAAGATGCATTTTGGACATATCCACTAGCGAAAAACAGCAGAGGTATACTTGCCTTTGAATGGGAAGACCCATTCCTGAGAGAAAGCAACAGTTACAATGGACCTCTTTAGCACATGAACTTAGAGAGTCTCCACATATGTTTTGGCAGATTCTAGAACAGGTGCTTGAAGAGTCCCCTGTAGCAATCCGGATAGCTGTTAATATGAGTTGATGGCAAAGAGGCAGGAAGGGTCTTTCTTTGGGTTCCACTGTGATGTTTGTTCCAGCTGCACACGTGGAGGGTGCAGTGACAAAGACAAGCTTCGTGGGAAGGGTCCAGGTTTAAGTATAGGGGTGGTAGGGGCAGAGAGAGCATCATCATGGACCAATCATCAGGGGGCATGGAGGCAGTAAAAAAGCAGGGTTAGGGTATGGAAGCCAATGGGAAAATAAAGGGGGGTGGCTGAAGAACAGGGGTCTGTGGTGGGGAGACCAATGGGGTTGACCGTGGGAGCAGAACAGGGGTACATTAGCATAAAAGAACAGGGTATCCTGTGAGAGAAGCCTTTTGTGTCTCCCTAACTTGAAGAATGCCTCTCAGGGTCCTTCCTTCCCAGGGGGTCCTTGGGGACCCTTGTGTGGCAGGCTCACCAGCCTCCGCAGTCCCCATTTAATGGTGTCTAAAAGTAAGTTCATTTCTAGCATACCTTTCTGTGAGAAGAGAGGCTGTTGGCTCTTACCTTAGTATAATATCTATTTTTAATAGAATATGACGAGACAAGTAGTTTGAAATGTGTAGTCATAATATTATTGCATGGTGTTATAGTGTGATCTCTGTCACCTTTGCAGAAATGTGTTTGTGCAGCATATTGATAAACTTGGATTCACTTTTTGGGAAGCCAAATAAAATTGAATTGCTGACAGGTGTTTTTTTGGTTTTATTGGTAACATTTCAATTGGTTTACTTTAAAATGTGCTAAATGTTACAGTCTTTCTTAGTACCAGTCTAATATGACAATGGTAAATTTTTACCTTCACAATTTTACCTTTTATCTTTCTGAACTTCTCTTTTTTATTTAAGGGCTAAGATGGATAGCACAGAGGAACCTCAGAAAAAAGTCTTTAAAGCACGAAAAACAATGAGAGTTAGTGATCGGCAACAACTTGAAGCTGTCTATAAGGTTAAAGAGGAGCTGCTGAAGACAACTGAAGTGAAACTGTTGAATGGGAAACATGAGAATGGAGATTGTGATACAAATTCTCTTTTAAGCAATACAGACTGTGTGGAAGACAAGAAAGAAATTAATGGCGTGGTTGACTTATGTGTTAACTCTGAAGAAGGAAGAACAGCTTCTGATGAAATTAGTGAGGCCAAAAGCCCTGAAATTAGGGCAGGAAACATAGTCAATGACAAAGAATCCAAACCTCTAACGCTGTCTTCAGAAAATGTTACTTCTGAGCAGGCTAAAGATACTGTCATGGCAGTAAATTGTGAGGCTGAAAATGGAGTGGTTGGTAGCAATAAAGATAACTTCCATGAAGAAAATAATAGAAAAGATCATTTGGATGAAAGGAAGAATGATACCCCACTGGAAGGCGAAAGTATATCAGTCTGTGATATTAGTGAGTCTTCTGAAGAGAAGGGAGAATCAAATGACTTAACTGTTAATTCCAGTTCATCTGGTGAGGAAAAGAGAACTGAAGAAGTAAATGCTGAAGAGGCTGTTGGAGAAGCAGCCATCTCTAGCAGTATGGAAACTGACCAGGAAAAACAAGAAGACAGTGCAGGACTTTCAGAAACCACTGTTCCAAAGACAGTAGATGAGCCAAGTGAAAGTATCTTGGACAATACTGACTGTATGGAAACAGATGAAATTATTCCAATTTTGGAAAAACTAGCACCTGCTGAAGATGATTTGAGCTGTTTTTCTAAAAGTTCTCTGCTTCCAGTGGATGACACAGTCCCAGATTTAGAAGAGAAAATCGACAACTGTTTGGGTTCACCATCTAAGCAGGAAAGCAATGAAAGTCTGCCAAAAGAGGCTTTCCTAGTACTGTCTGATGAAGAGGATGCCTGTGATGAGAAGGAGGAACATGTTGAAGAGATACTATCGAACAAGTCAAGTCTTCCAGGTAAGAATTTTCTAAATTGTTCGTTTCCATTCAAATTTCGGAGTTTCTTCATCTCTTAGAGTGACATGCTTGTGGCAGGTTTCTAAATCAAAAAAACAGTCTTACCCCCCAGTAATGTTATGTAGTCATAGTTTGCAAGGCTGGTAGTTGAGGCCCAGGGGAAAAAAAATTAGCACTGCAAAATGGTGGTCTTTGAGATTTGGGTCATTTTGAATTTTTTTTGTTTGTTTTGGGTTTGGGTTTTGGTTTTGCAATTTTTTTGTTGTTTTCTTGTTGGTTTGATTTGGGGTTTTTTTCATATTCTGCAAATTTGGGTGCAAACATGAGTGAGGTAGTGGAAAAAGAGGAAAGATGAGTCATTGTCAGAGAGGGAACAGAAGGATTTGTGAGAATAGAAATGCGTTAATTTACTGCTCTCAAGGGGAAGAAATGCTTTCAGCTTTCTTGAATGTGCAAATAAATAATACAGAAAACATGCATATAGTCCGGGTGTGCCACAACTCCTCTTTTAACTTTTTTTTTCCCACTGAAAGACAGTATTGGAAGATTTTAATGGAAACTGCACATCATGAGTTTTCGTATCATGTAGCTTTCATTCATTTAACTCAGTGGCTTTTATCTAAGTTTTCTTTGATGACTATGGCAACTGACTGATGCTTTTAAATGTTAAATGTGGGAACTCTTCATGTAGTTAGCAGAACATTTTTCTAAGTTGAACTGAATGGATGTCCTCTATAGTGTACTATTTCATTCAGTTTTGTAAGCTTTTTTTATTTTTGACAATGGGTAGTTATTGTTGTACTATTGCACTTTTGGAACTAAAACAGATTAATAATTTACAGATAAATTGACACTGTTCTTTTCTATGTAAACAAGTAAGATGTTGTTTCAAATTATATTGGGGTTGGGGGTTTTTTGTTGGTTATTTTTCCTCCCCCTCTTCTCCCATCCCCTTCATTGTATAGCTTTTATTAAATTATGACCATACTAACCCAAGTGTGTTTAAATATGACTGACTGGGTAGAAATTTCATATCTTAAACAAGAATCAGATTTTTTTAGTCTCTGGGAAGTTAGTAACCATAGTTTCCCGAATCTTGTTTTACTAATGATGAGACTGTGGTTTATGAGATTGAATTTTCAGTCTCTAAAACAGCTAGAGAAACAGAGATAAGAAGGTATCTTCAGCCATGTTTTAGACTCCTTGTTTTCTAGTATTTACCTATAAATTTATGCTAGTTAAACAGAGGCGAGGTACATTCTATAGTTTCTGCGAAGGATCTTACTTAGCTGTTAGCTGAGATTGAAAAAGTGATAATGTTGTGCACTGTTGATACCACTGTGTGTTCCATTGTTCTGGAAGACTTAAAGACTTTAAGAAAACTATTGTGGGGGAAGCAGGGGGAAAGAAGACTGTGTGTCAAAATTGTAGTGTGTTATGAGTCCCTTTTATGAAATGAACATTACAAATAAATTGATTATCTTTGTTCTCACTGCAGTTTAAGGGTTCTTTCATAGAAGCCATTAGGTTTATTTTTTTCATCCTTACCCAGTGAGAAAACACTCTATGATCACAGAGGAGTTTGCTATGGAGCAAAAAGACTGAAGTGAATATTAAATATTGGACTACAGTTTGTAGAAGCTTTGGTCACAAGACAAATTATTTTGACTAGTTTTATTTATTAGCTAATAAGTTTATGACTTTCACAGTTGTGTGGCTGTAACTGAGACTGTTCATGAAATGAAAATTGGTCGCTGTGATGTTCTGTTTTTAACCAGCAACAAAGATAATAGAGAGGTTGCATAGGCAGGGAACGGTTGTATGAGAAAACAGGTAGAGTTATCTTATATAGAGTAACTTTTGGAAAGAGTGTGAAAATGAAAACTGTGGAGACCATATGGAGATCATTTCAAGATGGTATGTTGGAGAAACAGGTGCAAACTGCTCAGTTAAGAAGATTTCAAGAAATTGCAATGAAAACCAGCATGGCTAAACAGCAGTGAAAGAATGGTACTGCAAGACTTCATTCAAATTGACAGATTAATAGAATGTCTTTTCCAAGTGTAATATGAAATATAATAGCTATGTTGTCATAGATTTTTGTAATGAAAGATCATACATCAGAAAGCCCTGGCGTTTTTTGTGTAAGCAAACAAGCACACGACAAGGAAGACCTGATTGATGTATTTGAATTCCTTGGATATCCAAACACAAGCGATTCCTAACCAAGAGCTTTTGGAAATGGAACTGTCTTTGTAAAGATGGAAAGTCCTTGTGGAAGAAATAATCAGCTGAGAATGAAAAATAAATCTAGAGTTCCAGAGACTAGTTCCAGAGAGTGTGCTGTGTGACAGAATTAATAATTTTCCTAAAATGAATGGTAACTAGTGAGGTGGCAGTTTGCTGATGATATGAAGAACTGGAGAAGAATTTTACAATGCTGAATGACTGAGGAATAAACATGGCAGGTGAAACCCATTGTGGTTATCCACAAAGTTGAGTACATGAGCACAAAAATCATAAGTTGATCAGAAGGTAGAACGGACTCACTGTTCAATAAAAATCTTCCAGGATTATAGTAGGTACTTTTGAGGAAACACTGATAAAATGGCAGTTGAAGAAAGCAAGTGAAAAACAATTGGAATAAATTAAGAAAATGAGGAAAACTTTACTGGGAGACACAAGCTCATAGGAGGTCCACAAAGTTGCATTCATTGCTTCTGCCTATCTAGCATCAGGATAATGAGATCACAGTGAAACCTAAGCTGATAGCCAGTTGTGGCATTTTTCATCCTTAACTAGAGAGTTTAGCTGGGCATCATGTTTAAACCTCTTTTAGTTAAATGAGTTAGATTTGTTCACAGTAATGGAAGTTTATAAGGGAAAGGACTTTCTCATCCCTGAAATTACTTGTTCTCTATATAGAACTGAAAAAAACCCTTAGCTTTGAAGCTTGTAATGTGTTTTCGAGATATTCTAGGTGTATGGGTGTGTGTATCTTTCCATGTAATATTTGTATCTTTCAGCCGAATATAAAATCTGTAAATTGTGGGAAAAGTTGTCTTGAACTTAGCAATTTTCCTTTAGATTCATAGGTAAATGAGTCCTATTTTATTCGTAAGAATTAAATACATGAAGCTTATTTCTAAGTCTTAAAAAGCAGGTGGCATAGGCATCATGCTATTTTATTACCTTAAAAGTAAATCAGAGTTGAAGAATTTATATTATGAATATTATTTTTTACAAAAATAAGAAAAATTAAAATCTCATAATGCCAGGTTTTTGGGTTTCAACTCTGTCCTGGTTTGAGACAAATTTAGAGGAGACTATCCCCTGATAGAAAGGAGGTTGTCGTTACCCCTCCCCCACCAGGTTTGGGAAATGAAAATATTTCCTCAGAGGAAAGTTAAGAAGGAAAAAACAATTTATTTAACGAACAGAGAAAAAAAAAGAATAATAATGCTAAATGATAAAATCTCTCACTGTGGAGAGAAACCTGGAAGAGCTTTGAGTCCTTTTGTGGGTGTGGTCCCTCTCCCTCTCTTCTTTGCAGCTGGCTGGTGCTGGGAACCCCCCTCCAGGCTCCAGGAAGGCTTCCCAGTGAGATTTTGATGTTCTGGTGTTCTGAACAAGTCTAGAAGAGAAGAAGACAAAACCAAAGTACCAGGAATACACAGGAGATTAACTCT
Source organism: Erpornis zantholeuca (assembly GCA_013400515.1). Taxonomy (NCBI): domain Eukaryota; kingdom Metazoa; phylum Chordata; class Aves; order Passeriformes; family Timaliidae; genus Erpornis; species Erpornis zantholeuca. The sequence goes on along the minus strand of VZTN01034368.1, from coordinate 20,955 downwards.
CCATCTTTCTCCTTTCGAAGAAACAGAGCCGAGAGCTGGCTGGAAAGCAAGGAAGGTGCTTCCTCCCCTCTCTGCAGCAGCAGCTGTCACTCCCCACAGCAGAAGAACAACAGAGAGGAGTAGTGGCCTTGAAGCACAGAATGGCTTTGAAAAAGTTCCTCTGGCTGTTTTTTTTCTCTCTCTTCCCTCTTGGGCTCAGTTTAAAGGCACAAAATTCATTTTCTGGGCATAGAGTAGGCAATATGGGATACATCATAAAGTCACACCAAGACAGACTCCTTCCTTTTTCTGATTTATTAGGTAACTTGTTTTAAATCATTTAAATGTCCTTCATAATAGAAGGAAGATTTAATGTTAAGAAACCATCAAGCATACCTTTGCAACCAGAACTTTGCCTAGAAAAGTTAGTAAACTCCACTGTAATAACAAAACGGATATAGGAAATTGAAGAAATGTACAGATCAAGATGTGCATAACAGTGCTACCTTGCTCTATCTATTCTGGATAGATTTTACAGTAGTCTTAAAAGCAATAGTTATGTGTGGTATCTAGGAAGCACAGAAACACATAGTGGAAGCTCATTTCTACACATAATGGAATCTTAGGGAACATATAAAGCTCATGGAACATACAGTTTTTCAGGAAGTCCTACCATTTTTATCTTTGTGTGTATAGGGCTTCAGATTTTTCTCTATTTAAGCACTTCCTAAACTATATAATTTTAAATGACTAGTCCTAAATTGTGATACTTTGGATTAACAAGAAACTTCAAATTAAGATTCATATTTGTTAACCTAAGAAGAATCTAGGCCTTTTCTACCATTAAGATTATGGTTGAATTTGCCAATGGTAAATAGAGAAACATAGTAGTATTTTGTTACTGAATTATTTTTACTTTCTCCCTAAGTGGAAAAATAAGCTAAAATAATTTGTTGAACTTTAGCTATATTAAAAATACATTTTTTTTTTAGGAGGTAACTGAAACATGTTACCCTTGTAATTACAGTTCTATTATCCTGGTTTAAATGCTATGCAAATTCAGAAGTGAATCTTAATGTGTTGCATGATCGTTCAAATTATTGTTTTGAGGGTATCCCCTTATTTTTTTTTTTATATCTGCATTCCCTTTTGTCATACTTCTTTCTCTTGCTTTCCCTGACATGTTTTTTCCTGATTTTCTAAATTCATTAGTCAAAATAGGATGGTTATGAGACTTTTGTAGGTCTGAGTAAGTGTCACATGGATTTTTTTTCTTCCGTTTATAGAAGAGTTGGAGGGAGAAAGAAGAAAGGAGTGTGAAGATAAAGAGGAAGAGGCCCACAAAGAAGAAGAGAAACAAATAGAGAAAAGTATGTAATGTTAAAACCATTATGTTTCACTGGGAGGTATGTTTTAGAAGCACAGAATCATTAGGTTTGGAAGGGAACTGTTAAGATTATCTAGTTCAATGCCGCTGTTACAAACCAGGTCAACTAGAGAGCAGTTTGCTCAGAACCATGTGCTGACAGGTTTTGAGTATTTCCACAGATGAAAGTTCCACAGACTTTCAGTGTTCTGATTCCAGTGTTTGACCACCCTCACAGTAAAATGTTTTTATATGTTTAAGTGGAAATTCCTGTATTTCAATTTACATCCATTTCTCTTGTCTTGTCACTGCTGTTCACTAAGATTCTTGCTTCTGACTTTGTTCATTCTCCACCTGTCTGGGTAATTAACACACATGATAAAATCTCCCCTAATGGCCTTCTCCAGTGGAACAATTCCAGCTCTTGATGAATCATCCAGTCTCTAAGACATCTTGGTGACTTTACTCTGTGCTCTCTCCAGTATGCTCACATACTTTTTGTATTCAGAAACCCAGAACTGGACAAAAGACTCACATTCCCTGGTTAGAGGGGAATAAGTACTTTCCTTAGCCTGCTGTCAGTACTCATAGTCAGGCAACCAAGAATGAGTTTGCCAACAGGGCACACTGATGACCCATGTTCAACTTCATGTGCGTGAAGACCACTGGGGCCTTTTCTGCAAAGCTGTTTTCCAGCCAGCGAGTTCCCAGCCTGTACTAGTACATGGTTTTATTGCTACCCAAGTGAAGTACTTGGGCGTTTCCTTTTTTTTTAAATTCCATGAGGTTTTTGTTTGTCCATTCCTCCAATATGTCAGCATGACCCCAAATGGCACCATTACCACTTAAGAGTGTACAAATCACTCTTTCCAGTTCTGTATCACCTGCAAGTTGCTGCATATATCATCTTACGCCATTATCTAGGTCATGAATGAAGATGTCAGTGTTGGTACCAGTAGCATCTGCTAGTGTACATCACTGAGCTCCAGCTGGACTATGTGCCAATAGTCATAGCTCCTGGAGCCCTGCAGTTGATCCCATCCAGTTATCTAGGCCGTACATCAGGAATCTGAAGATGTTTTGGGTGTCAGAAGTGTTACTAAAGATGCTTTCCTCTCATCCACCAAGCCAGTGGTCTCACTGTAGAAGGCTATCAGGCTGATGATGCATGATTTCCCCTTGATAAATCCATTCTATACTTCATCACCACCTTCTTAAAAGGCTTAGAGATGATTTCTATCCAGACTTACTTGCTCCATCATGTTCCCAGGGTTTGAGGTAAACCTTATAATCCTGTAGTTCCGTGGGTCCTTGTTAAATAATCTGAAGATTATTTAAAAGCAGATGTCCCTCCTGTCCTCAGGAACCTGCTGGACATAGTTCCAGGAGCTGGAGAAGTGAATCAGGTCTTTTTGGTACTTTCGTGCTTCATCACTGTGATGAAAATGATATTTCTAATCTAGTTCTGTTTTGAGCCTGTTCTTTTGTTAGATTTTTACTTTCCTTCTTACCCAAGAAGAAAAAAGTTTAAATGTTTTTTCAGTCAGATGTTGGACGTACAAGTTAAAACTTCATTGCAGGTAAATACAGGTAATTGCTGGCATAGTTCAGTAGGATGTAGTTTTATTTGGCTGGAATTCTGAGAATTCCTTTTTCAGAACAAGGTTTTATTTTGCTTCTCAGAACCCATGTTTTGTTAAAGGACCCTGCTGATAGGAGCAGGAGGAACTGGAGGGAAGTTCTGGAGAAGGGAATGGTGATACTAGAACCAGTTTGCATTTGGGGAAGTCATAGGGTGAATCACAAAGCAGAACTCACTCATGGGGCAGTAATGTACAGATATCAAAAGGACTGGTTTTGTGCTTTGATGTCATCAAGCATGTTTTTCCAAAGGCATTCTTACTGGTTTAGAATGAAAAAGCTTAAACTGAGAACAACTTCATGGTAATCATGGCATTCTGAAGATCCCTGTTTTTTAAGGAGTTCTTCATGAGCAGTTGTATCTAATTGTTCCAGGTGAAGCATCAAAGAGAAAGCGTTCCAAATCTGACGACATGGACAATGTTCATTCTAAACATCGTCGGTACATGGGAGAAGATTATGAAGCAGAACTCCAAGTAAAAATTACAGCCAGAAAGGATGTTGACCAAAAAATACAAAAGGTAGAATAGAGGTGCAGAGCAAATACGCATACCTGTCACTTGGGTTACCGTCTTTGAATTAGCTGTCCTTCCCCACACACTCTGTGTCCCCAGACACTTTCTCTTTTTTGTGGTTGAACACTGGATGTAATTCAAATAACAAATATGCTTAATTCATATAAAGTTCTGCGCAGCCCTCCTTTTAAGAAGAGACCAAATAACATTTGAAAACTATGCTGCAGGAGTTGCATATTAAATGCACAAAATAGTTGAAGTCTCATGTGACTCTAGAGCAAAAATGTTAGTGAAGGAGGTATTTCACCATGATGAAGTTTATACGTGATGCACTTCATTGTGTGCCTAGCTTTAAAGAAAGGCTGTCTCCAAACAAGAGTGTAATCAACCTGGTATTTTGCAGATTTTTGTAGAGCTGTTAATAGCCTGATTTCTGTATAAGGAAGCTATGGTCTTGAAGAAAAGAAAATTATGCTGTTCTTCCATTAGCTAGCTAGCATGTGTTGTAACTTCACTAATTTAGGATGGCAAAAACTGAACCACATTTGTTGCATATTTATTTTTGTTACCTAAAAAAACTTTTTGCACTGCAATAGGTATAGAAGGGAGAAAAACATTAAATAATAACTTTATTGAGTAAACTCTGTGAAAACCAGTCTTCTTATGATTTTAGCTTCTGCAAGAAAGGCAACACTGCATTTTTGCTACGGGAAAATATGCCTCAGAAAAAAGTTTTTGTTGAATGTCTTTAGTTTCTATTCTTTGAATGCCAATATCACTCTCAAAAGTAGAAGAGAAGAGCAATTTGTCTAAGCACTGCACTTTAAGAAAATATATTCTGTTGTTAAGGTTCTTTATATATATAGCAAGATCTTATACACTTATCATACTGCAAGGAAATTAATTTGTTGAATTAATGGCAAACCATTTGTATTTTCCAAAGTAATGTCAAACTTAGCTGTGCATGCACATGCTTATTGCTGACTGTAGATTTATTTGATTGACAGGGCACAACAGTTGTCATTGTTCTGTTTATAGCAGGATATTTGTTAAGAGTTGAGAATATTTTTTAGATGGTCTCCCAAATTTTGGGATTGCATTGTTGTTCTTTTTTTATATAACCATTTTGCAGATTATCCAGAAACTTTTAGAAGAAAAACTTAACGCTTTACAGTGTGCAGTATTTGACAAGACTCTGGCAGACTTGAAAACCCGAATGGAGAAAGTAGAATGCAACAAGAGGCATAAAACTGTGCTTACTGAAATGCAGGTGAGTGTTCGTGTGTTCAGCTGAATACTAGTGTCAAATTCAAAAATAACTTCCTTAATATTTAGTAGTACAGTTCTATAGTTGCCAGTAGGGAAACCATTTTGACTCCACAAGGGGAGGAGGTGCTGGGGGGTGCAGCAAATACTAATGTTCCTTTTGAGTTGTAAAACCGTATTTTCCTACTCAGGAGGGAAGCAACCAGTTAATCATACAGAAATCCCAAAGTGAACTTTCCTTCCAGCAAACTGATACATAAGCCTTAGTAGAGTGCTTTTCCACTCTTCTGTTTCATTTAGACATTTTTCAAAAAAATGCTAAGTATGAAAATATCTAAGGTCTTTTTGAAGCTGGAAATTTGCTTAAAAATGGGAACATGCAGAAAGGAGAGGACAGTAGCACTGGACTTTGAACATTCTACATCATATGTCGTTTCCCAGAAAGTAAATAGTTGATGCTCTAGCAAGTAAGCACATAGCTAGTGTTGAATGCAGCATGCTTTCCTGCATTCTTTATAGAAAATATATACATAATGGTGACATGAGGAACATCACAAAATTCAAAGAATTTTGAACTGACAAGACAATTAAAAGCTTATGTCATAAGAAATTCAAACAATAAGGCCATTTTACTTTTTGCATTAAAAGAAATGCAGAGTTTGCCAGATCAGTTCCCACTATACAACTCTTCCCTCTTGTTGCCTCAGACATTTTATGTAGACTTTTTAAGTGCTTTCTAAGACGCTTTCAGTATACTTGTTTACCATATCTTCAGCCATCGGCTAGAGTGTCAAATTAATAATGTCACGTAAGGCTTTCATTGATGTAGTTTTGTGTGAACATGCAAGATGGATTCCGTTTGTGCAGTTGTGAATAGGAAGGAAAATAATTAAACTTGTCTCTAAGATACCTTGATTGTGATGCATACGTTTACCTTTCTGCTATAATATAGTTGAAAATAATGTAGTTGTACTGTATTTCAAGGAAGAATAATTTCCCTGATACGAAAATAGCCTTTGATTTGATTTTTTAGTTATATACCTTTTCATTTGTAAAATTTCTTTGATGCTTCTTGGGGGAATACTTACAGTTTTGTTTGTTTTCATCTTCTTCCTGTTTAGGCTAAAATTGCAAGATTGACAAAGCGGGTTGGAGCAGCCAAGGAGGACTTGAAGAAGAGACAGGAAGTAAGAACTAGATTTGTTGGGTTTTGGGGTTTTTTTCTGAGTTAGACTGAACCTTGTATTGGAAAATAAAGAAAATTTAGATGCAGAAAGATGGGACTTGTTTATTCAATGGCATTGACAAAGCAGGTTTGTCTGGTTTGGTTAAAGAAGTCTTAATATATGTTATGTAATTCTGATTTGTAGAGAATTAGCCATTATTAGTGTGAAAACACCTGAAACTGTATGTAACTGAATCAAATTTACTTCAGTAGGAAGAGCACAGTGTAAATAAAAGTGAATCCCATTACCTTGATTCTGAGAGGGGAGAGGAGGAAGAGGGAAGAGAGGATACAGGAGAGGGAGGCAATAGAACCAAGGAGATTTTGGATAGTTGTAAAATATGTCAAATTCTCTGCAGTGTTGGCTTCAGAAAACTAATCTCTCACACATCAGTGAATGGATATGAAATAGAATGAAAGCATAAGTTTGCAAGCTGACTTAGAGTTGTTATGTTATGGCCTCTCTCTAATTCTGTGTAGAATGCGGCAAATGCACCTGCATCTCCAGGGAAAGCAGCAGCTGACACTGCAAGCGTAAACAATGCCACACAGCGGTAAGCAAAGCACATCACTGACCATGGTAAAATTTACAGTAGGACACGTCAGATACCTAATGTCATGGATAATCTCCGCATTTCCTTTTTTTCTTTAATTAAAGTGTTCTTCCTTTTTCCTGCATTGCTCTTCACTTGTAAAATATGATTTGCTTTCAAAGAAGTCGTAAATTGACAGAATTGAATCCATTCTTGGGTAAATTTAGGTGCTGTTTAGCATCAGTTTCTGTGTTTAAAAAATTATTGATAAAAGTGGAAGTTTCATTTCAAGAACAGGAAAATTCTCATGGTGCAAGGCAAACTTGGCGCAAGCACTTGAAAATTTATAAATAATTCCATGCTTTTTTTTAGTATGGGAATACCCAAAGTTAATTTGCCTGAGAAGCAAAAAATGGGTTTAGAAAAGAAAATCTCAAAGAAGAGAACAGATGTAAAATTAGGGATTTTTTCACCATTGTACTGATCATAAATATACCTTTCGTGGCTTATTTAGAGAAGTGCCAACTGAAACTTCATTACTTAGAAATGCTGGCACAGTGAGGCAAATGTTGGAGTCAAAGAGGAATGTAGGAGAGAGCACACCAGCAACTTTTCAAGCCCCTGTGAATCCAGGTAAGAAACTCCCTATGGAGTATAAACACATTTCTTAAAAGCTTTACTGCTTTCCAGTAAAGAAGTAACTAACTAAACAGGGCAAAACTGATTTTACTCTTTTTTTCTGACATAAAAAATGATTATTTTTAGCTTTCTAGTGCATTCCCAGTTTATATTTGTGTAGTGTGCTTACCAGGCATGGGAAAAAATGTGTTGATTTGGCCAACCAGAACTTGTGGTAAATTAGATGCTTCAGGAGACTGCATGCTGAGTATGGCAGCAAAACTGGCTGCCAAGAATGGAAACACATGGCTCAGGCCCCTTATGGTACTTCATCATAATAGAATGCTGATGATATCCTTCCCTCTACCTAATGACTATAGAAATTGAGTGGGAAACTAAACAGCAATTATAAACCCCATTTCTTAAAGGAGTCATGTTGAAAAATTGAATTTCTAGATTAAAACTTGATAGGGAATATAGACTCAAACTCACCATTAATTATATTCATTGTAATCTCACTGCCCTTGGTTGTAAAAATAGTTTGTTTAATATTGAATGCTGAATCTTTCCCATAGGATTATCTCATAATTTGCATGTCCTGGCTTTCAGTAGTGTATTTTGCTCCTGATCTTTAGAATTAATCCTGAAATTTTGTTGCATAAAAGTGAATATCTTCTCTGCCACATTAATACTTGGTTTTGGTAGAACCCTCTGGATACAAGGTCCTACCTATACAAGGCAAGTTAGTCATAACTGACATAGGTTTTCTTTTCTTGTGTTTTGTGAAACACCAGTTGCTCTGCCATTTCTGTTATGGCTGTTTAAAATGCTCTATTTTGTGTTCTCAACAGTTAAATCTTGGAGCTTTCTTCAAGCCTGTGTCATAATTGTTTATATAGCTTTTTTTTTTTGCTATTTCTTATAAACAGAAATGCAGTATTGACTGTATCTTTAACCAGGCCCTTGAATATCAGAGTGTACAATAGAAAAATAGTATCTATAGCCTTTATTTGCAAAAAAAAAAGTGGTTTTACACCACCTTTTTCATAGAATTGTAGAATAATTTGGTTGGAAGGGACCTTTAAAGATCATCTAATCCAACCCTGCTGCCATGGGCCGGGGCATCTTTCACAAGATTAGTTTGCTCAAAGTCCTGTCCAGACTGACTTTGAACACTTAAAATGATGGGGCATTCACAGCCACTCTGGACAACCAGTTCTAATGACTCACTGCCCTCATCATAAATTGCTTCCATTTGTTGTGTTGCAATGAAACATCCCACTTGATTCAAGTGCTTAATTTTTTTATCTATTTTTTTGTGTGTAGTGCCTGCTTCCAGTCTTGCTGCTTCTCCAGCAGTTGTCAGTGGACATCCTAAGCTTCAGACTCCGGTGTCCTCCACCAGCTCTTTGACAACAACAGTGCTTCCCACAGCTAACACGGCTACGGTTGTAGGCGCTAACCAAGTGCCCACTGGCAGCACTCAGTCAGTGTCTGTCTCACTGCAGTCTTTGCCCGTGATCCTGCATGTACCTGTTGCAGTGTCATCCCAGACTCCGCTTCTGCAAGGCCACACAGGGACTTTGGTCTCTAACCAGCAGTCAGGCAACGTTGAATTTATATCTGTACAGAACTCGTCTACAGTTGGCAGTCTTACCAAAACTACAGTGTCTTTGGCATCAACTAACACAACTAAACCAAATAACATCCCACATGTGCCCAGTCCTGGTATTCAAAGGAACTCTACAGCCAGCACTGGGTCAATAGGCACAACGTTGGCAGTACAGGCTGTTCCTACTACACATCCTGTTTCTCAGACCACAAGGACTTCTTTGCCCACAGTGGGTGCTCCAGGACTTTATAATGCGACCACCAGTCGAGCACCCCTACAGATGAAGATTCCCCTCCCTGCATTTAGTAGTACAGCTCCTTCTGAACCACCCACCATTGCAGCACCCAAGATTGGTAAGTTATGCTTGAATGTTGATGGTGGGAAAGGAAGACAGTGGTCAGAGGGAAACAAAACTGCAGTCTGTGGAAAATTATTTGTTAATGTATTTTACAGAGATAGTTCTTCTAGGTTGCATTTCTGCTGAAATTTTCAATATCAAAATCATCTCTATGACAAATCTGTTCCAGATGATGAAAACAATCTCCCCTTAGAGGGAGTCAGCAGTATGGCTTTGTAAGCATTGTTTTATTTGGAATTTGATTTATATAATTGCTAGCATGAAGTCAGAAACACCTATTCTACCATTTAGAACTTGGTTTTTATTTTTAATACAGCCTCTCAGAGTAATATGAACTGCCTTTCTAAGCAAAGGCATGCTGAAAAGAAAGCATAATAATAGTAAATTCATTTTCACAACAATTAAAAGTAAACAGAACAGGAGAAAAAACCAACTGAACACTAGCCTAGTTCCAAAGGACTACACTTACAGTATTTAAATAAAGTCTCTAAATACAATAAATGTTCAAATAACAATATTTAGATTAATTATTTTAAAATACTTTTTTCCAGTGGCTATGCCCTGATGGTTCTCTCCACTTTTGATTTTACATACCTTGAATTGTTTTTCTAAGAGGTCTTCAAGATTTGTGAGTTGGAGTTATAGCAAGTTCTTAATTGGCACAATATAATGCTAGAAGGAACTCAAGCAGAGCTTGACATCAGAACTAGTTTCATTTCATATTCTTCTATCTAAGTTACCTATGCTGACATATGTGCTCCCTAGAGTTGGACATTCATGTTTTGTATTGTTTCTTAGCTCTAAAGTAAATGGAAGCAATTTAAGACAACATAAAAAGGGTTGTGACTGATGAGATACAGTGACAAATGGGAGGACCTATGTGTCCAAAGAATGTCTCATTTTATGAAGTTGTCATAGACTAACTTTATACCCTAGTTTCGTTACTGGAATTGAAACACTGATTTGGGCCAATACTGTTGCTGATGAGCTCTGGTTAAAATGAAAAGGAATGAGAACAGAATTTGGATTTATATATTTACATCAAATATTAAAGCAACTTCTTCTTAAATTGCTAGTTTAATATTTGGTTGAGCTCATAAAGGTAGTCATTCTCCCTATCTCGGTTAGATATTTTGCAGTCTGTTTAACCATCCATTTTTCAGTCAGATTTTTTTGGGGTATGGATATATTCACTAATTCTGTTAATTTTCAGTTCAATAGCTTATCAGTTTGCATACAGAGGGAGGAGAGGTTGGAGTTATACTTTGTCCTCAGGCAAGGAAATTGCTCATAAAACATTTTTAATACATTGTCAAACTTAAAAGGAAGGGAATGCATTAATCAAACTTGAATACTTATAATTGAAAATGGGGGCTAAATGTAAAATATGTTATTATTTTCCATACATACTGAATGTTTAGTATCAAATAATTTTGAATATTGCCTTCAAATTTGTCTGGTGGGTAGCAATAATTAGTATGGATCAGATACTGCAAATGAACAATTTCTTGACCCCTCAGAAAACCAGACAAGCAGGCCACCAACAGATACTTCGGCAAACAAGCGACCTGCTGAAGGAACAACACAGGTAGGCTGGTGATTGTTTCTATATGAAATTCTACAGTTACAATCCACAGGAGAAAAGTTCTTTACCTTTATTGCTTATAATAAAACTATTTTAGTTTCTTTTGTGCCATCCTTTCTAGTTTCTCTCAGTTTATATTTTTCTTCTGATTCACTGTTATTTGGAGCATGAGCTTCTGATAATTTTTTCAGAAGTTTTCTGATGGGGTTTTTGTAGGTAGAGGAGTTGGTAAACCAGGAGCAGGCTAAAAATTGCCTGATAAAACAGAGCTAGCATACAAAGAAAAGACTGCCCAATCCTTGAATGGCTTGAACTTAAAGCTACAATTATTTTATAAATTATTGCAGTGCTCTCATTTCCACATTAATCTAGAAGTTAAAATTGGAATTCTAATATTTGATTGCCATATATCACGGGAGGGAAAAAAAATGGAAAAGAAACCTTCTTCAGGAATATATACTTCATGACAAAGGATAATTTGCAGTACTTCTGGATTCCTTGTCTAAAATTTGTTGAACTTGCTTTGAAATTTAAAGTTTGAAATTAAGCTATTTAAAATTCTTCATAAATAATTTTCCTTCTGTTTACAGATATTTCACAAAGCACCTCATACTTAAATATTGCTCTTAACCAGAAGTCATTTTATTAAGGGAAATAAAATTAATTTCTTTCAGTCAACATTGCCAAATTCATTAGTGTCTCAAGGTACAGTTAATCTAAATTGTATTTCAAACCAAGAAGAAAATCTACTAGACAATATTCTGGTTTTTACCTGTTGAAAGTAGTCTGGGAAAGGTAGCCAGTATTTTAGAGTATAAATTGTGCCTCACCCTTACCTTTCAATTAAGGCATTTCATAAAGAAAGATTGTTTGGAACCTTATTTTTCAAAGATACCTGTGGATTATAGCTATTAAAATTCTGTCAGTACTTGATACTTAGGAAATCCAGTGCCATAGTGGATGACAGTAGTAGAGTCTTAAGATTTAATTTTCAGTATAAGATGCATATTTTGGAATTTTTCTTCAGTTAGAGCCTGAAATCTGGAAAAAAATTTAGAAAAACAGGTTGTGTATGATAGTGGTATTTAGCAGTGGAAGGTGAGCTAGCTAGGAGGAAAGAAATAAAAGACAGTTGTTTTCTGGTTTTCAATCTTCTGTTGCGTAGTGTATGTTCTAGGTTTGCTTTCTGTGAAATCAGTTAAAGCATGTGTAATGCCATGGTTAAAAAAGAAGGACCTGATGCATTTTAATTGGCTAGTGAGGTATGGAATTGACATGCCTTTCTTTTGGAAAATCCAGTTAATGCCACCTGCTTTTTGTTACGTAAAATCCAAAATATTATACATTACTCCACACTTCACAGCTCTCAGATCAAAAAGTAGTTCGCTGTGTGCCGTATACCTGTGGCATATTTGATGGTACAACTTTGATCAATTGTTTCGAAAAGCAGTTGAAACAGGAAGAGACTTCATCAGAAAATAAAGAAGCAGTAGAAGCAGCACAGACGAATTTTAACTTCCCTGAGGATGTCCTCTTTGGCTTGGAGGAAGAGGAAGAGGATGCTAAGAGCATCAAAAACACCCACAAGCAGACTGGCTGGGCAGCTAATCTGTTAAAACAGTGGCTGGCCAAAAATGGCAAGGATCCTAGCTTTGAATTGGTCCCAGTAAGTGAACTCAATGATATCTTAAGAGAGTTTTATTACACGATAAGAAATCACGATGGAAATACCTACAGTGTGGCAAGCTACAAGTCAATGCGTGCTGGCTTAAACCGGCATCTCAAAATGCCACCTTATAATCGTCAGATTTGCTTAATGAAGGACAAAGAGTTTGCTAGCGCAAACATGGTGTTTGTGAGCGTGCTGAAGATGCTGCGCATGCAGGGAAAGGATGAGACTCACCACCATCCTCCTATAGCTGCCGAGGACTTGCGTAAGATCAAGCAATCTGGTGTGCTGGGCTTGCACAGTCCCCTGGCACTCGTCAACAAGGTGTGGTTTGATTTGCAGTTGCATTTTGCCAAGCGAGGGAGGGAAATTCTAAGAGATCTGGCTCCAGATGCATTTGTCGTTAAGAAGGACAAGAATGGGCGTCGATATGCTATGTTTAGGTATCCTGGCAAAGGAAAAAATGGAGAAGATCCTCATAAAATGGGTAAAATGTATGATATGCCTGGGGACCCAAACTGTCCTGTTTTTTCCTTGGAACTTTATTTGTCCAAGTTGCCTCCAGAGCCGCCTGCCTTTTACCTGCACCCTCTAAAGCTAACGTCAGAGCAAATGCAAGAACAGCCTGTCTGGTACAAAAGAGAACCAATGGGTGTGAACTACCTGGGTACTATGATGCCCAGGATAAGTGTGGCAGCTAGGCTCTCTCAGCGGTACACCAATCATTCTCTCCGAACGACCACCATCCAGCTACTGTGTGAAGCAGGACTGGGGCCTAGAGAAATAATGGCAGTGACAGGCCATCGCTCCGAGTCTGCTATTAGACACTACTGGGGATCTGCAGAGGTTCGCTACAGGGCCTGGTCAGATATAATGGAAAATAATGCCCCCAATTATCAATATAGCAAGAGCTCAAATGAAGTGATAAAAGAATCAGTATCTGGCACATCCACCTCTTCTGGAAAACATGTTGTTCTAGAACGAAACAAAATTTTATTCCCTACAAAATCTGTGGTGCCACCTGTCACTAACTCTGTGGCTTTGGTCCCTGAGGGACACCCAGCTCTGAATTGCAAGAGCCCCATCCTGTTGAACCACAGTTCTTCCAAGGTGTTTCTCCCCAAGAGCATGACCAGTGGGAACCTAACTGCCGGTCCCCTTCAAGGCTGTTGTAACAAACCTGTCTTTATAAAGCGTGAGATAAAACAAGAACCAATGATTTGATGCTTCTGTAATAGAACTGATTTCATATTAATTGCTAAAATGGAAAAATTATCAGATTTTGTTTTTCACTTGGTCTACTAAGGAAATTTCTTATGGTCTAGTTCAGCAAGAGGTATCCTGTTTGCACTCAAGATGTGAGCTGTGGAGCAGAAATTTAAACAGAGCAGGGCTTGGAGTTTGTATGACTTTTTGTGGCAGCTGGGACTCTTTCAAGTTGCTGAGCAGAGCTATTTAAAAAACATTAAAGGGAGATACTGATTTCCATTTAGCTGAAGATATGCTTTCTTCACTAAAGATGTGGCTTTTATATTTTGTGAAGAGTGTTATTTATTATACCATTTTGTGCCTGCTGGCACTAATGTAGCATCTTACAAATCAAATACTTGATTACTGAAGAGCACCAATAAAGTAGAAGCTGAATGAAATAGACACAGATGCACTATAAATACATACATACGCATGGAAACACCTGGAATTGCTTAACCCCTGTCACCCTCTGTTCAAATTGTTATCAGACCCCCCAGAGGACTGTGCCTTGATTTTATTTTTTTTAAACATTTTTCTAAATTGATTTCCTCTGTGAGCTGCAGATTTGCATTGCAGGTCTTTTCCTATTTAATATTTTTGGCTTAGGATTCCAGTCATTTTATTCTCCGAAGGCATTACTGATATGTGTGGTATTAAAATTGGGATCTCTTCAGTTGTGCATGAAATGGGGAAAACATTCTCGAAAGAGCTGAAAACAATTTCTTGCTTAAATGCCAGGTAATTAGAGTTTAAATGTTGTCTCTGTGCCTAACTTGTGAGAGGTCTTTTTTTGTATTTCCTCTCACCAACCCCTTCACTACATTTCACATCATCTTTGCACTCTGGTCTTTTGTCAATATTAGTATATCCTGTTCTTTGCCCCTGAACCCTATCCAAATATTATTTTTGATTTTAACTTCTTCAGATTAGTAAACTGATCCTGTCATTATCTTTGCCATAGATTTTTACAGGTTAGAAGTTCTCAGGATAGTTGATGTGAATAATAATTTTCATCACAGATTCTGAGAAGAGGTCATCCTGTAAATAAAAATAGAAAACTGGTTACAGAATCACAAGTTATCATAGGTCCACTTTAAAAGAAGAAACAGTGTAGCGTTTAAAACTGTTTTCCATTATATTAACTGAATGAAATAGAAATTGCTTTGTCCTTTTCAAATGTGTGTATGCACGTGCACTACACACTCACGGTTTATCACACTAAGGACTTCACTTGGAAGTGTTGATGTTGCTCAGCAATGGACAAAATAGAGAAAAATCCCAGCTGAAATGACAAATTGAACATGATAAACTCTTAATTCTGTGGAGAACTTCCTTGCAGGGATAGGCTTTCAAATACTGAATGAGATTTATCACTCCGTTATAGTGTATAGTCTATATAGACACTGCTATAGTCTGTACAGAGGACTTGATACCTGAATTTTGGAGTTTTTACTTGGCTGATAATACTTACCTTTGTGGCCTTGTGTAGGTTATTCATACTTACTGCATCAATTTTCCAAAGTGTAAGACCAACACAGTGCTCCATTTTCTAGTGGAACATGTTAAAGATTAAAAGGTTTTAAAAATTCTGTAGTGATCTTAAACTTAGCTATGATTTTAGATAGTTGATCAGATGTAATTGTTGATGTAAAAATTACTTCTGCACAGTCCTACTTCCTTAGTAGGAGTGTTAATTTATGACATCAATGACTAGAGGAAAGAAAGCATGGATCATTTTATCAAGCCTAAAGTAAATCAAATAGGGATGGTAGAGAAAGTGATCCTTTCTAACAGCTAGAAGAAAAAGTAGAAAAACAAAGGGCAAACAGTTCTCAAAAGATAGGAGAACTGTGCAGTAACTTAATCTAGGATATTTTAGGGTAACAAAGATTTCCAAATTTAATAGGGTTTCATAGAATTCATAACTCAGCAAAACTGGCAAGTTAAAACTTAAGGCATCAAGTGCAACAGCAAATTGCTGATGGCTTCATTCTTCAACACAAATCTAGTTGGTGATTAAAATAGAAAAAGGGACTCTCTTGGCCAATCTTGGCATGTCTTGCATGTTTTTTGATTATCACTGGCTTCTAACTTGACTTCCGTTCTGTTGGCTTATAATTGGGTATTTTTGGATCCTCATTTGTTAAATTCTGTTAGTACCAGCTAAACAGCGTCCTCTTACTACCTTCAGTTTGAATCTGATACTTCAAAGCTACTGACTGCAGTATAATTACCTTCTGGGTTTTTGGATGGGAGAATTTTTTTTTTTTGAATGAGAAAGTATTCCTCATTTGGACTGGAAGTGTTATTATTTCACAAGACCTGGGATCATTGTTTACTGAGCATTCTGGTAAAATTTAGATTAATTCTAATTAGTAGAACATCTTCCTAACCTTCCAGAATTGAAATATCTTTCTTCTGTTTCTCCTCCCACCTAAAGTGGCAAATGAATCTTTCCTACATGCATTTTATTTCTAGAAAAAACTGAAGTAAACCAAATGCATATTTTGCAGCTTTTGTATACTCAATTTTGGCTGTGAGTACATTAATGTGGGGAGCAGGGGGTCAAGTTTCAAGTCAGTGCTCTTCATGGCAGTACAGGTTATGCTGTGTGAATATAATGAATCCTATCAAAATGGACATTAATTGTACTCCTCAGTTGCAGTATCAGCAGAGAACTTCAAACAGCAGAATAACAGAGTTTCTTGGGGCTTTTCCCATTATTTTTCTGCTATAAGCGAACCTGGTTGGTGAACCAGCAGGTTAAGTATAGTTTTTTTGTCTAAACTTAAATTTAGACTTCGGCTGCAAATTTAGTGCAAAATTGTCAGTCATCATTTAAAATTTGCTTTAAAAATCTGAATATAACAAATATTCTTTGAAAGAAGTTTATAATCTATGATTCTTGAATTTTCTAATTAGATCATCTCCTAAAATAAGACTGTTTCATTTCAGTTTCAAAAAGATCCCTAAAAAGAACAACCAACCAACCAACGAATAACCCCCCACCAAAAATAACAAAAACAACACACAAAACCTAACACAAACAAAAACCAGCACTTAGACTAAGTCAACTAAATTAATACTGGCTGCTATGTTATTGATTAAATTCAGTTTCCTTTGATGGAGATGACCCTGAAAACAGTGAAGAACGACTAGTTCTTTATAGAATGCTTCCATACATTTAGTTCTACATCTCATATTCATAATTCAGCTTTGGTACCAGTGTTATGGATCTAGAACTTGTTTTCTCTGTGTTTTCCTGTTAAGTCTGGAAATCTCAGCTGTTACTTTAAAGGGAACTCTAATTACTTTTTGTTTTTATGAAGTTAGCATGGTATCTTAAAAGTATGTTAAATTTTCTTTGCTATATGCACCTTCTCTGTACCATGTGAAGAGCTCTTCTGTGCACAGTGTCAAATACCTGAAGGCATTGGAAAAGATGCTTTGAAATTGAAGTTGTTCTTGGGTTTGTTGTGGTTTTAGTCTAGTACCTCTGGTTATCCTGAACTGTACAGCTTCTCAGTAGTTGCTGTTTAGGTCACTGTAGTCAAAGTTTTCAGTATGCAGCTTGATTTTGCTGTATGACTGTTTCTTCTTTTTCAGCCTTTCTCTCTGCTTCTTGCTCCAAAAGGAGTGGCTGCAAGGATGTGGAAGGGGGCATCTTACTACTTGTGTTAGTCTTTCACCTTCGGCTTTTTTCTGTGTACACAGAAATATAAGGGTTATTATTTGCCCCCAGTCATTTTACCTATGGCCATTCCAGTGCCTTGGGTCCTTGAGTTGCATTTCTGAAGACATGACATGCACTTTTAATGTACTGGGATAAATATTATTGTTATAGAGGCAAAGGCATTTTTAATTATATAGCAAATCTTTAGAATGGTTTTAAAGTATTTTAATACGAATCCCAGTTATAGGTACAGGATTTATATATATTATATATAATATATAAATATAACTGTGGTATACTGAGAGAATCTATGAAAGCAGTATTATTACACTGTAACATAAAGTAGCAGTGAACAAATCTCGACAGCGTTTGATGTGTTGAAAATGTCTGGCATAAGTCAATGTTCAAGAATATTTGCATTATATTTTTTAAACCACCAAGTTAAGTGAATAGTCTTTTTTTCTCTGTTCCCTACTTCATGTGCATCTTAATCCTCTTAAGGAGTTAAACCTTTTTTTCTGTCTAAATTTCATCTGTGCATTTCACTTTACAGCTACTGTTAGTTTATTAAATAAAAGTCCACCAGTGTCCTATCCATTTCCCATTGTTTCTGACATACCTTGATTGGTTTGGTTGAACTACAGTTTAATTTAAGCTATTTTGCTGACTATTGGAAATTTATCTGGTAAAACATTAATAAAGTACATTTATAACTCCTATCTCTTTACTCTGCAATGTGTAACAAACTTTGTGTCTCTTGGGAAATATTGTGAGCAAAGTGGATATGTCAGCTTACAATTTATAAGCAGCTATTAATTCTATGTTGTTGAAGCATTATTGATGAATATGTTTCCTTGCATTTCATGGTTTTGTCACTGAAAATAAACATATATAGTTATGTATGTAAAATGGGCTGCTTGACTTTTGTCTCTCACCCTGGGGTTATGTTTGTGCTGTTTAAAATGCCCCTAGCTCTCATCTGTTAGGTAGAACCTTTGCCTGAGGCTAATTAGAAAGCTAAATTATAAAGTTGTTAGCAGGACTTCCTGTAGCTGAATTGGATGGCTGTGCTAAGGAACACAATTAAAGTGAATCCAGTATTGTGTGGCTTTTAAAGTGATTTGTCTTTCCCTGTGACTTACCTGTGTTACTTAAACCACCCCCAACTACTGAGAGCAGCTTTTAATGGGTAAATACACTTGTACTCCAGGCATGGATAATAGCTTTTAAAAGCTGCAGTAAACTAATCTGAAAAGTATTACAAATATATTTACTGTTCAATAAGATGGTCTTCCATGATACTGTTGGGAAATTGTCAGTGAGTCTTGGGAAAATAAGGTAGATGTTTCGCCTTCAAAGAGTAAGAACCAGTAAAGAGATGTGTGTGTGTGCATGTATGTTTGTGTTTCTTATATACCCTTTTAACTGTCTGAAAAGGAGAATCATAGATGTAGAAAAATACTTCTAGCATTCTGTCAAGTGTTTCTTTGTAACTTCTAATTGAGACTAGGATTACTAGCATCTAAAATCAGCTATTTTGGCAACGAATCTCTTGTTTGTGTTCTTGATAATAGGGGTAGCCAGGCCAACATCTGCTCTTTGCACCAAAGAAGTGAGAGGATATATAATACTTAGCGGTTACTATGACTGGTTATTCACTTTTTCCATGTTTGCATTGTTCTTGTTCTGTAGGAAGTGTTGTCCAGTACCAGTTAAGGGTAAGGGGAATGTAGCAGTCTTGTGAATGCAACACATGAAATGTCTGTTAAAAGTGTTTTTGAGTATTCTACAAATATGCAGCCACACACTATCAAAACATGTATTGCAGCAGTGTGAAATTTTATTTGTGTAAAGTTTGATCTTGGTAAACTGCTTCCTTTATTGCATTATCATTTTCCTTTTTATCTTGGTAAGAGACGACAAATGTATTTGGTACCTGGTTGAGTAGATTTTCATGACATCTTTGCAATGCTGGAATAATTAGTTTTGTGGGAGTTACTGCATTGGAAAAAATAG